>JAOTQP010000944.1:6849317-6916392 GCA_026413545.1 Cichladusa arquata
CACCTGTACCATAGAAGAGATGGTCTGTGTTTACGCCAGTTGAAATCCAGTCTTCTTGCTGGCCTTGGCTCACATGCCCACGGCAGGGGCGTGGAACGGGGTGAGCTTTAAAGTCCCTTCCAACCCAAACCATTTCACAGTTCTGGGATTTCCCCCCCAAACAAACCAGATCTCCAACACAGAATCACTTGGACTCCTGCTAAACCACAAACATAAAACAAGCAGTGTTAAAAAGCAGATGAAAATATAAATAATAAACTAAAGAAGACAAAAGAAGTTGCATCAAACAAAGAACTAAAGCTACTCAGGTGCCCAGATTAAACGAGAAATGACAGAAACATTAAAAATAAGAGTTTCTGTCTCCTTATATTTACAGTATAGGAGGACATTCAACCTCCACATATTTAGAAAGACCTTCAGTTTATTTCTTGTTAAGAAAGAGCTCTGGAAACAAAGCACTTATATAAATTAATAATAAGCCCTTTGAAAAACACTAGGGATAAAAGTGGGGAGGAAGAGTGGGGACGGTTTGTTCATGTAACTGCGAATGCATAAATTGACTTTTCTTAATAAAAGCAAGTACCAAGGCAAAGTTCAGGAGACAAATGCCAGGACTCTCCCAGCTCTCTGCAGTGTCCCTTGTCTCAGCCTTTGCTCATCTGGCAGAAGGTGAAATTCATGTGAGGTGACAAAGCCTGGTGCCCACCAGGGCTCCAGCAGCAGCCAGGGGAACCAATGGAGGGAACAACTTCTCCAGCCCTGTATCCTCCATTTCCTGGGGGTTGGGGCTTCAAGCAGCAACAAAATCTAAAATCTGCATCTTCAATGACCACTAACCAAAAATTAGATGTACTGTGGCACTCGAGACAGTCATATACCATGGAAAGTGCAATCTCTGGGACAAGGCTGAAGCAGAGGCTGCTAAAAAAGCAGAGTGAAGGAACAGAGTGAGGGAAGAAATCTAAGGCTTCATATGACCAGGGAAAAGGCAGAATATTGAAGATATGCTGGCTAAACAGAGAACAGTGTCAGTGCTGAACAAGGTCCTGTGAATATTTACATCTAAAACCAACACTGTGATCACAAATCCAGCCACTCTAAATACAGATTCAGCAGCTTTACTGTCCTTCCTCACACCAAGTCACTGTGCAGCAATCCAGCTGGGAATTTCCCTGTTTATCATCCTCTAAACCTCTTCTACACTGGATCAGTCCATTTTGGCATTGCTGGCACAGAGCCATGCAAGAGGGCATGTTCCAAAATGTGATTTAACTGGGCAGTGAGAGGAGCATGATGCAGGATAAAATAAACACTGAGCAGTGTCAATGTGCACAAAGGCCTCAAGCAGGTGAACATTCCCTTCACTGCAAATCAACCAGGAGAAAAAAACACCACCACATGAGGGATGCCAGGAAACTTGTGTCATAGGTGAGGACACTGAATTACAGCCTGACAGCTTTGAGACACACCTGGAGGTCACAGACAGCAGCAAGGTGTCACACAGTGACTCCCACCAGACTCCAGGGTGAGGGAAGCTCTGAGCTGGGAGCAGAGCTAGAGCTGCTGCCTGAGCAACACTGATGGGAACAGACAGTGCTCCCAGCTGTGGCCGAGGTGGAGAGAACACACAGAGAGCCACACACAGAATGAAAACATTTACAAAGTGAAAATGAAAAAGTTGGCAGGCTGGCAGAGCTGGGGGTGTTTACCCGGAGAAGAGGAGGCTCCAGGGAGATCTCACAGCCCCTCCCAGGGCCTGAATGGGCTCATAAATAGGCCTTGTCCTTATACAGGACAAGGGGGAACGGCTTCCCACTGCTGAGGGCAGGATTACATGGAGACTGGGAAGGAATTCTTCCCTGTGAGGGTGCTGAGCCCTGGCACAGGGTGCCCAGAGAAGCTGTGGCTGCAAAAACCCCCAAGTATATTAAGGTAATCCAGCTGTCTGTGGCCCACTGCCCACCTGAGTGCCTTCTCTGAGATGAGAACAGCACCTCTGTGTGTGCTGTTCTGCAGCTCTGGTCCCTCTGGCAGCTTTGCTCTCAGGCTGAGGTTTTACTTATGTAGACTTAGGCAGCATTCTGCTAAAATTGCATTCCTTCACAATGCTGCATGCTTCAAAGAGCACGTTTTTACAAGAAGTTCCCTTCATGCTCAGAAGTCTTGCTGAAAAAGAGGTTAATGCAGACTGAAAATCGTTGTGACATTATGGACCTTTTAATTGGTTATGAGACCTGCTTTGGGGCACATATTAATAGGGCAGAAGCGTTGTGAAAGCTCCTTCCCTCTCCTTGACAAACTGCCAGAGGAAGGAAAGCAGTTTGGCCTTGTTCAAAGGATTGTGCAATCCATTTAAAAAGCTGAAACTCAGGGAGTATAAATGGAACAGAGGAGTAGAGTGCTCAGAATGGAAAATAAAGGGAAGAGAAGATGTAGCCCAGGTGTTTTACCATGGCACTGAGCGTCTCCTCCCAGTCCGGCCTCTCCCTGGGATGGATGCTCCTCTGCAGCTCTGGAACAAAGTCATCCTCTTCTGTGTGGACAGAGGACTTCATCATTCTGGAAAGGAGGACAGAAGTTGGATATTCAGTGACAATTCAGGTATTCTCATACCCAGCCTGTTACAGTGCTCAGTTATGTGACAACATAAAATGATTTTACACATCCAGAAATCCCACAGACTCCTGAGTTTCTCCCACTTCCTCATTACACAAGCAGGACAAGAGTTTAAATCTGGTGGAGAGAAATCTGCACTTCCTAACCAATCAGTGGATAATTTTGTTTAATCACTGCATAATTTGCAAGTCTCACAACACAGAAAAATGCAGAGGAGTGATTTTCAGTCCAGTTCAGAAAAATGGCTCCTATTGCCCAAGCAAACAGCAAAAGAAACACACGTTTGTAAAGAGAAATATACACATTTGGTTTCTCCTCCTTTCAGGAGGTTTTGCCTGAAAGGGGAATAAGAGTTTCCAAATCTTAGTCTGAGTCCACATCCCGAGGCCTGATCCATCAGCTCTCATCCCTTCCTGATCCTATCTGAAGAGTGAGCACCTCAAACCACCCTGATGTGACCAAGTGAAACTTTTTTTCAGATAAGGAGCCATCTTCCAAATACCCTGTGAAGGTTATTCCAAGCCTGCACAGAGATCACAGGCCCAAAATGAAAACTGAGAAACAATTCATAAAAGCTTCTCAGCCCCTCCACATGGCAGCACTCTGTAGATATATATTTTTTTCACTTTCTGTTTGTATAAATGTGCCTTGGCAGAGATTATGATGTAGGCTTGAAGCACCAAAGGCCTGTTCAAAGTCTGGTATCACCCATTCCAGTTTCATTAAACATGATACTCAGGCAGGCTTTTATCCCTTAAGAGATCACCACTTACGTATTTATGATAAGCATTTTGATAATCAGCAGTGCAAAGACATGGGTAAAAAGGGCTGGTTCCTAACCCTCCTGATTTATGCACTGCTTGACTGAAACATGCCTGGTGAAAGCCAGTTAATAAAACTCCTTTGCTTCAGATCCAAGATGTGAAGTTCTGAAACCCCAACATGCTGTTGACACTGGGCCAAATAATTTCACACAGCTTTGTTCTCTCCAAGAGGGTTAAGGATGAAGTAATTAACACTGCAGTTAATGGCATGGCTAGGTTAAGAATTACAGACCGTATAAATTCATCCCCAGCTTTGTGATCATATTTCTGTTCCAAGAAAAAACACATCCCAGAGAAAATGAGCCTCAAAATCAAAAGTCACAATGCCCCAGGAAAATGCTGCTCACAGGGTCTGTGTGTCATTCTCACCCTAAACATCACCCAATATCCTCAGGAGGGAAAAAATGCACCTATCTGGGGAAAGCTGCAGAGAGCTGAAAAAAATCTGCATGAAAATGCCATGATTTAGAATAGAGAGGTGCAATGTCAGCTCAGAGAGGAGACCCTCACCTTTGCAGTAGATATTTAAGAGAATCTGGGGGTTGAAAGACTAAAAATTTGCTGTTTCAATTCTCCTTTGAACACTGAGAGGAGGAGATGGCCTCACAGCCCCACCTCCACCAAAAGAGAGGTTTCCCACTTAATTTAAAGCATAGGAACTGCAACTCAGAAACAAGACACAAACAAAACAAAAAAACAAAAAAAAAACACCCTCAACTATTAAAATCAATGTCATGATTTTGAAAAAGGCTCAATACAGTTTTCCTGAGCATTTCCAGGTGTTGGGGTTTGACCATACTGCAGCTGAATAAAAAGATTATAGACAAATTATCCCACAGCAGCTCAGTCTAATTCCCTGAGGTGATGGAATGGAAGGAAGGGTGATGTGATCAAGACCCACCTTCTCCAGCAGTTAAAGCAATCAGCTTATCAAAGTGCTTCCTCAGTTTAAAGACTTGAAAATAATGGGACTGCATTTACATCTTTATCAGCACTTGGGAGTACAAATGGGTTCAGTACACAGATTCTCAGGCTTCTGGCAATTCCTGCCAGATTTCTCCTCTGAAATGTGTTGGCTGCAGTGGCCAGAGTAGCTGAAGAGGATAGCATGCCCTATTTTAAATAATCTTGGGAATCAGGCACATGTCCAGGGTCTGTACTCTCACACTGGACCAACAGGGATGTCACAGCACCCAGCTCTTTTTACCACACTCCAATCTATCTACTCACATTGTTTCTTTAATTTATGCCTATAAAGCTTCCACAATAAACTCTTCACAAACCCTTCCCACTGTGATCCCAAAATGCAGTCCCATTATTCCTCCTGTGAAGGTGTTCTGCACTTTTACTGCAAATTGGAAAAGCTCCACGTGCAAAACTGAGCTTTTAAAACAGCCAATTCTCTGAGCTTTTGCCAGACTTGGAATATTCTACTGCTGAGGGAAATTCAAACTTGGTCACAACATCACAGAAATATTGGAAATGATACTGAAGATTTTCTCTCTGACACAATTATCAGCACTTGATAACCATCTGTGCACTCTTATTAATATTTAATAGCCACTATTTAATTCCATGCCATCTGAGACAGAGAGCAAGGAAGGCTGAAGATGCTGCAGGTAATATTAGTCCTTTATGGATTAAGGCTGGTGGCTTTTCCCTGCCATCAGTGACATGGATGAAAGAAAATAACTTTGTGAACTTGCAGCAACGAAACATGGAGAGGAGTAGGGGCAGAAAAGGGGGAGAGTAGGAAGAAAAGTAGCTTCTGAACACACTCTCCCTTTTAGTGTTTCCTCCAGGCATGTAAAACCTTAGAGCAATAGCTGGGGAAGGAGCTCTCCTGCCAGCCTGGCACAAGGAAAACCCTGGCCTCATTCCGAGACAAGCTTGGAATATTATCTCTAGGTGTAATCACATTCACACATTTTTATATGTATGTGCACTAAGTATATTTGACATTATTTTAATTTATATAATAAATAAATAGCACAACATACATATGTCTGATTCACCACACGTGTCAAGCTGCAACAAGACAAATTATCTTGTTTCTGCCATGGATTCTTTTCCACAGGAGAGGAGAATGCCTCAAATCCCAGGAGCACTTACACAAAACACTGTCACACGGATCTTGTAAACACTGAAGGGCAAACCAACTAAAGGAGCTGCTCTATAATGGCTCCATTTGGGTATATATATTTGGGGCAGATGTAAATGAGTGAGAAGTCACTACGAAATTTAATCCTGGCCATTAGAATAGAAAGAGAATTTTATTTAAAATGCCACTTCCTCAACCTCTCAGCAATCCTCTGCCCTTGCAATGAAATGTGACACTGTTATATTAATAAAAGTTCTGGTGTACAGAGGCCATTAAGCAATTCCTCTGCAGATGAATGAACCCTTCTTCATTGTAAATTGAGAACCAAATGTACTGGAACAAATGTTTACAGGACATTTCACAAAAGGCCCAGCCCACTTTCACACCCACCCTTTGAAGTTCTCTGGTAGGTCAAGTTGATTAATTTAGTTAGAACGTGGATATTTGTACATGACAGGACTGTATTGAGAAAACATCTCATGTCTTTCTCCACCTTCTCAAATCCAATTAGCTGCTCCCATCACTTATGGTATTTCTGTGCCATATCAGGAATTAAAACCCTCTGGCACCTCATCAAGCATCAAGTCCTGCCTGCTCACACTAAGTTGTGTCACAGAAGATCTGCAGGGTGATTTGCATTAAGTAAACTTTATCTCAAGTAAATGTAAACTTTGTATTAAACAGATGAATATTCAGCTTGATGTCACTGAACTCCACAGTTACTGCTTGTTTGTAATATTGTAAATTTTAAATACACCTATCACTAGGCGAGAACCTCCCCTGTGGCTTTGAAGGAGGCTCATATCCACAAATCCAATAGATTTTCACATTTCTTTTTGCATAAGAGAGAAAGAATCACCAAAAGGGGGTTGTGGAAAGAGCTCCTGAAGTTAAACAGTAACAGAACTCCTAAAACATTGTGAGAACGCTACAAGAGTGCGTGTCCCATCACTCAGGTTCTCTGGCACACCCCAGTGCCCCAGCAGAGGAACACAAATGTCATGATGGCTTTGGTGCCATGTGACAGCCCAGCCAGTGGCAGGGCAGGATGGTGGCAGAGAGCCCTGCCAGGCTCCTGTCAGAGTAAATTGTCTGCCTGGCCCATCCCACTTGTCCAGCAATGGATTCATTAGGCTAAACGCCAAATATGATTTGGACTTGTTCTCCTCCTCGGGGACATCGGGCACTGCAACTTCTCCCTCCACTAGTGACTCCTCTTCCTGACCTCCAGCTGAGAGGTGAGAGCCAATGAGAACTGATTTATTCGTTTAGTTTTTATTTCTGTCACACTGCTGTGCCTGGAGATTGCTCCCCCGATGGAAAAGCACAGCTCTGCCCTACAGAACCAACAATTCAAGAGGATTTAGAGCTCCACAGAACTCCGAGATAGAAATTTTACTCCAAGGCTACAATTTAATTAAGGCCTGTGCTGACACCAACCTAGACTGAAAAGCAATGAGCTTCACACATTATCTGATAAAATCTCGTGTTTGTTTTGCTCAAATAATTTGCACAAAAGGCAAAAATAACACATCCTAGCCTAAGTGGAGCATCCCCCGACCTTCCAAATGTAACAAGTAGAGTTTTAATCCCATTACTCTCAATCACAGCTTGGAAACTTGTGATCCAGCAGTGAATCAACAGAGAAATACTTTGAACACTCTGCTTGAGAGGGCTTAAAGGAAGTCAATCAAGACATAAAGTACTGTGGGTGTCACCCTACAATATATGACAGGGGAATTAAGCCAACTTTTCACATCTCATGAGCTGCCCATTGCCACCAGGAAAGGAAGAAAAAACAAGAACTGAGATTTCACCCAAAGTTTATACATACTTGGGCAAGAAGTTGGAATCATGTGAGAAATCCTGATACATCTTTGCTTCTGACCTTAGATTTCCACCACAAACACACACAAAAATTAGGAAATTACATTAGGGAGATGGGGAAAACACCAAAATGCACATAGCCCTCTCAGCCCAATTTTCCAAGTAAATTCTCTGTCCATGAAATTAAAACTAATACAGTGGAAAGGAATAAAATAATCACACAATATGGAAAGCAGAGATAGCTCATGAGCCCCAGGAAAAATGAAAGAAGACATGGGAATTGCAGGCTGACAGTGCTGACCTGATGAGGATTTAATTTCACATGTTTCCAATCAGCTTTGTCAACACCTCCCTGATTACATTACATCCATCTGTATTATATAAAACAAGATTTCTGAAGTCTGACTCCAGGATCACACAACACACAAAGCTGGAAAAGCCTAGCAAAGGCATCTCCAAGCCTACCTCATAAATAAACAAATGCTAAATGGATTGTGTTTAATCCTTGGCCACAGAGTGAGAACCTGGCACAACTAAAGGGTTGCTGTGATTGATTGGACAACATTGAAAGCTGTAATTGCTACTTTTGATGGAAGTTCATCATCGGAGAGCCAAAATTCAATTACTTGGGAAGGCACTGCACAAGAAAAATCTGAAGATTAACAGTATATTACAATAAGAGAACATCTAAAAATCACTGGAGTGAAATGTCATTCAAATATCAACAGAGAGTACACTGGATTTCTCTGCACTCTGGGTGCTCCAGGGCTACTCATGATGCATTTATTTGTTGCCTGGTTCTGAGCTGAGCTCAGTAGGGTTCAGCCGGGGGGACGTGGATACATCAGGGTCTCACAGCTGCAACCGTGGGCAGCAGAAGTCAAAGAATTCCAACAGGCTCACTGTGCTGTGCAGCTCTTTAGTTGACAAGCCCCTCTCATGGAATGTAGGCTGCCCTGGCAGATCTATCCATGGGCACAAATAAAGGAGACTGGCAATCTCTAAACTACGGGAATAGAGGTCTGAGCAGGATCAGCACTGTTACAACGAAACATTATTCCCATTTTACTGGTTGTGGTGGCTTCCAAAAATTAACCGTGTTAGTTACAGCCACAAAGGTAGTTTGAAAATACTTTAAATATCAAATCTTCTGGGTTTCCCAGTGTTCAAATTCCAAATTTATGGCACACCTATGCCCAGGGAGCCTGAGATCACAAATGCAATGGGGTGGCGTGGAAGATCCCATGGGATCCCCAACACCAATTACTGTCATTCAGCTACAGAGGGCAACCGGACACCACAAACCACCCCAAACTTTTAGTTCTGGGGTTTCTATTCCTACTAAGTTGTCGAGGGTTAAGCTTCTTTTTTTTGTTCCTTCTTACCTATAGAATCTTTCCCATGAGTTGCTGGGAGACGCTGACTGCTGGTACTTATGGGGACTTGAGAAAACAAAGGTTTGGCTGGGCCCAGGCAAAAGGAGGGCAGAGGACACTGCTGCCTCTCCTCTGCGGCTTCAGAGAAGGATGCTCAAAGCTGCTGTTCTTAGGAAAAGGAATTCACCATAACCCAGCCCGGAGCTGCTGCTGCTTCTCCTTCTTCTTCTTGTGCGGGGTGAGCCTCTGCTCCTGATAGCAGCCACTGACCCGGGACCTTGTTAACCCCTGCCTCACTAAAAGAGGGACCTGTCCCCATGTGCTTGTGTTCCCGACGTGAAAAATGAGGTTTACTCTCTTGGTAGATTTTAAAAGGTTTAATAAAAGATAGTAAGAGATGAACAATAAAGCAAAAGGTTGTAATGGCTGGGCGCTTGGCATCTAGCCAAAAGCACACCTGCTGTTTTGGAGACACCCCTTAAATTCATCAGCCTGTTGCATATTCATAGACTTACTATGCATTTTCAAACTTTTCTATTTTTTATATTTCAGGAACTGTTTTACATGGCCACTCCTCGAGTCCGCCTTTTTAGAGCATGCGTGCCTCTTGGCTGTGGTTTTAATTTATTTTTCTTATTAGTCTTAACTTGGGCTGTGGTCTTTAATTTCCACAGATGGCCGGTGCTGGTAGCTGGTGTATCAGTAGCTGGGTGTTACCCAACCAAGCAGGCAGCTCACTTACCACAGACACTTCATCAGCCTATGTTACTCCTAAAGAAAACTGTATCTTAAAAACTTTTCAACACCACACACATGGTATCCACACTAATACTGGGAAAAGCCAATCCCATAGCATGTATTCATACCACTGGGAACCCTGAGGGCCCACCCCAGCCCCACAGCCCCTCCGGCTCGCTCTGGGTTTGTGTCTGTGCTGCAGCCCCTCAGCCGGGACACCCCACAGCTCAGGCACTGCCACCGAGCTCCTGATACATCTCCTCCGGCAGCCCGGCATTTCTGCTCGTTCCTGCCCTCCAGGTGCCCCCCAGAGTCCCGCAGGGCACCGGGACCCCCTGCCCCAAAGCCTCTCCTCCATCCTTCCCGTCTCGGCTGTCACAGGCTCCCTGGCTCTGTCTGCTATTAATTCCATAGCTGTTGTTTTGTTTGCCTTGTTATACATACCAGTAAAGAACTCGGGAAAATTAATCCACAAACACCAGAGGTTTATGTCCAAAAAGGAGATAGAGGAGTCCTTCTACTTTACTTGAATAAAGGCAGAGGCCATGGGGCATTCCCCTGGGATCTCTCCAATTTTTCTGTCTCCTTGGGTTGAGGTACTTGAGAGGCACAGACTTCCCAATATCTGAGATTCCCCTTTAATGTATAACCCTCTATTTTAATTTTTAATTCTTACAGAATTCATGGGTTTTCCCCATTGCTTTTTTCATCTTTCAATATCCAATTTCATTTATCAGCAAACCCACAGTTTCTAAAGGCAAATATCTTTTTCCATTCATCAATCAGTGAAATCCTTCATTGTTTCTTTTATCTCTCAGTGCTGGTCTTATCTACCAGCAGCTTGTTCATAAAGACAAATCCATCATTCCTCTCAAACTGTTATTCCTATCCTCATATCTCTGCCTGAAAGCCCCTTAATTTCAAAATTACAGTAATTCAGAGGGAGGGGGTTTACATTCTCCAATCCAAGGGAGGGTCCTGCCTTCCCCAGCAGACACCTATCTTTCAAACTGAAACAAAAGTATTTTTTTAAAGAAAATAATCACTTTCCATTTGATGTGCATCTCCACCTGCGAATGAGATTCTTAGCTGCCTGAAATCTCTTTCTCTAAGGAAGGAAAAAAAACACGTGGGTTTTTTTGGTTGGTTGTTTGGTTTGTTTTTTGTATTAACTTCTCAGATGAAGAATAGATTAAGTTAGGAAAAACTGTTTAAAAATTAAATATAGTAAGTTTTAAATACAGATATTTTTGCAATCAGCATTATCACTCGATTAATTTTTAAAATGCCAGAGTGGACATGACAACCCCTGCGCTGTCTATGTTCCTCTGCAGAGGGAGGCAGACAAGGCCAATGGCACTGCAGAGATTAATTAACATATTGGTTTCCTGCCCTGCTCCAGCTCTCTGGACATGCTTAAATATAAGCTCCAATACAGCCAGACAATTACCTTTGCTCAAGGGCTTTACTCTGGTTTCAGACTTCCAAAATGTTGTTTAATAATTTACAAGAACATTTAAACCACCTTTTCTGAGCATTCAAAGAAAAGTTGCACTAAAGACCAGATTACCTGGAATTTAAAACCTGTGGACAGAAGGGCAAGTCTGGGCAGGTCAGTTCTCATTTTAGCAAAAATGGCATCTTCAGGTACCACAGGCAGCCTCTCTCATCCTGGGGAACACCTTTTTATTCCAAACAGACTTCTTGGTGTCCCCCAACACTGAGCATCTCCCAGCCCCTCCTAACCCTCACTGCATAAAAAAAGCCCCCAAGCCCAGGAGTAACATGGCTTTAAACTGAAAAGGGATAAATTCAGATTATATATTTGGAAGTAGTTCATTTCTTTGAGGGTGCCCAGAGCAGCTGTGGCTGCCCCATCCCTGGAAGTGCCCAAAGCCAGGTTGGACGGGCCTTGGGGCAGCCTGGGACAGTGGAAGGTGTCCCTGTCCATGGCAGGGGGTTGAACTGCATGAGCCTTAAGGTCCATTTCCACTCAAACCAGCCCAGGATTTTGTGATTCCAGAGCCTGAGGGCACTGCCTATGCTCTTACACGGCCACAGGGCTGTCCCAGCAGGACCTTGGCAACACTGGGCAGGTTCCAAGGTACCAAACAACTGAACATTTCTCCC
Organism: Cichladusa arquata; assembly: GCA_026413545.1. Lineage (NCBI taxonomy): Eukaryota > Metazoa > Chordata > Aves > Passeriformes > Muscicapidae > Cichladusa > Cichladusa arquata. Next base: position 6,860,930 of record JAOTQP010000944.1, read on the forward strand.
ACCCACTGAGGAAAGGAGGGAGGATGAAAGAGGAGAAGCCAACACTGTACTATAAAACAAACTCTCTGATTGTCTCCTTTCCTCCAAGCACAGTTCAGTAAACAGTAAAATCAGCCCCAAACCACCATCAGTAAATCTCTTAATCTGAAAGCAGCAAAAAGTAAGAGACTCACCTTCTTTTTTCCTACCCTTCCACCACAGTTTTGGCAGCCTCTTGTCTCATCTGGTTGTGTTTTATGTCTCAGCTTAGTAACAGGCATCTCCAAGTACCTAAGTGAGTACAGAGAGATGCACTCCATGTTTTGGAAGGGGCTGGAACATGGAATTAAGAGTTTTGTGCAACTGGGCTGTAAGAATCTGCATTCAGGTTTTGCACAACAGGCATTTCTTTAAGCACTTTATGAAAATAATAAGTTCTTGGAATATTCAGCTTTTACAAGCTCAGAGACATGTTCCTAGCTAAAAAACCTTCATAAAATTAATCACAGAATCCTCATGCTTTTGCATACATGTTACTGAACAAACCCACTCTTTTATTTGGCAACACATAAAAGATGTTATTTTAGTAGGTGCTCAGCATTTTTTTTTCAGAAGAATACAGTGACAGTCAATAAAAAAATTCCTCTGGAATAGATTTCTCTCATCACTTTGCCCAGGATGAGAAAAAGAATTGGGAAATCACTGAACAATCAGAATTCTGAGCCCTGGCTTGGATTTCTTTTGTTTGACTCAGGAACAAGTATAGAAGTATTTTTAAAAATACCTCTAGGGAAAAGGGCACGAACCTCTTATTTACCATTAACAAACTGCCACAAGCAGCTCTAAAGTTGGAGCGCAGAAGGGAGACGGGAAAAGCTGCTGCTTCTGCCTTCCTGCTCTGCCAAGGAGTCCAAATGGGCACATTAGCAAAGGCTCCTCGTGGGGCAGTGGGATGTCCTGCCTTGGGGCCTTTCCCCCTCCCACTGGCTGTGGTGGGAATGATCTACGCCCTTGCTGCCTGTCCTCACCCAAGTGACACCAACAGGGACCTCTCAGCAAGAAGCTGTTCCCTACACTTCCTCTGCAATCTCCTCTTTTTGTTTGTCTTAGTAAGACCAAGCTTTCTCCCAGCCAGCCCTTCCCAATGCTGCTCTGCCCCTTGCTGGACCCTTCCAACTTCACCAGCGCACAAAGCAGGAACAAACCCCACCTGCTCTCAGCTGATCCAAATGCCACACACATCAAAGGGCACCACATTGTACAGAATGACCTAAACCTAACCCAAGGACATGCATCTGGGCTCACCTGGGGTTTGTAGCTCAGTGCCAATGCAAAGCCATAGCCAATTTAGTCCTCCCTCACTGAAGCACATCCTGGAAAAACGATGTTTTCAGCACATGGAATGATCAAGAGCAATCACCTCATCAGTTACAATCAGCTTCACATACTGCTAAATGACAACTGTTCATAACATGAAACAACGTTCAGAACTTGCCCAGTCAGACAGCTGCTGAGCAGGGAAACCTTTCTCATAAGCATAAGCAGATAAATAGAGAGTAGCTCCAGATACTCTGACTTAAATAAATAGTCTTAAATGATGAGTGGTCCTTGCCTCATATTTACAACAGCCCTCCTCCTACCCTCCTATTATCACTGCACTTCGGTGGTATCAAAAGCAAACAGAAGGCTGCTCAGTCCTTTCTCTATCTAGAAATCACTACTTAAGTATTTCTCTATCATTATTCCTACTGGATAGCTCCTGACCGGCAAAATGGAATTAAATGGAGGCCTCCAACTGCAGCAAGTCATCATCAGGGACAGATTTAAGCAGGTGGGGGTCACACGGGCAGGGAATGTGCAAAGCCACACTGTAATTAATCCTCGACAGCAGAGCCGTGAATCCAAACGATTCATGATTCCCTGGCTCAAACAGCACTGGGACAGACCTGCCCTGCCACCCCTGATGCATGGAATGGGAAGGTGGAAGTGGGAGGGGTGCAGAAGACACAGGGGAGACAAGGAGAAGCAGTGCCTGAGAGCTGCAGACCTTCAGGGGCACAGAGGTCAAACTCTCTTGCAGTGTCTCACAGCACATTTCCCTTCAGTGACAACACACACAGCACTGATGAAGTCTTTAACAATCCATCAGAAACATATTTACCACATTTACTTTGGCTTTTGGAATAATTTACAATTGTTAATTAGCATTTTCAGTGAATAATAAAAGCCCCAGTAAGCAGGAAAGAGCTCCTCACTCTCCCTTGCCTGGCTCTCAAGGGTCCAGCTGCAGCCACTACTGCCCTTCCCCTGGACACCCACAGGCAGTGTGGGACAAAGGCAGCCAAGCTGCCACTCTTGGCTGCTCTCAGTGGAAACCCTGCTGCTTGCTTTCCTGAGCCTCAGAGATGAACACAGAAAGAACAATTAGCCAAGCCTTCAGTCTAATTTAGATGTATTTTTCTTTCTGGAGGTGAGACTCAGAGATGGTACATCATAAATCCAAACCTTAACTCTAAAGCTGCTCAGAGGAGCATAACATTAAAACACCAGGTATAACCTGCATTATATGGACTTCTGATAAAAAACATTGACTCCAGTTATGCTAAAAGCTGTACTTGGATATGTCAGGAGACCACAAAACATTAATGCAAGGACTGCTTACATCAAAGCAGACAAGAGGTGAGTAAAGAGAGTATCTCCATTCACTTTCCAAAAACCAAAGTAACTGAAAACTAAATTGTCCAGTGTTTTAGTGGAAGATTGGCCCTAAAGCAGGAAATAACTTCAGTTTCCCAGTCCATTAGATAAGGAAATATCAAACACCTTATCAGGGCCTGGAGGAAGAAGAATGGAGGCTCAGGGAGAACAATACCCTCCTGGTGCAGGGGATCACACCCTGCTCTCAGTGCTTGCCATGTTGCACCCTGCTGGAGCAGAGACAAGAGCCAGCCCAGCTCCCAGGCCATCAGGGCACTCTCCCGAGGAATATGAGAAGCCTCTCTCAGGAAGGCTCAGGAGTGGAGCTCTACCCTTTCCCAGCCTGTGCCTCTGAGCATGGAGAGTGTATGCAACAGCTTCTTGTCACTCTTTACTTTAGGAACTCCTTTCAAAGAAGAGAACAAGACAAGGGAAAGCAAACACCACACACAGGAACACTGACCAGGATCACTGAAGTGGGCTGCAGAGAGCAGCACCACCAAGGAGCTCAGAGCCAGCACCTCCTCCAGCCAGAGGCCCAGGGACACAGCCCTGCCAGGCGCTCCCCACGGGAGCAGCTCCCACCTCCTCCTGATGCCCGGCACAGGGGCTGGCCCATCCCCACAGACACTGCCCTGGAGGAAAAGCAAACCCATCCATACAGGACAGGCTCTGTGCTGGGCCACAGGAGCTGCCAGGACCCAGGGAGCTGCTGCCAGGCAGCTCAGAACTCCAGGGTGGGGACGCTGCTGCAGGCACAGCAGCACTTTGGGTCACCTGCACAGAGAGCTGATGAGGGACTCACCACCTCAGAGACCTCCTTCTGACCCAGGCACCTCCTGGGCTGTCAGCCCCACGGGGCTTTTGCCCACCAAAGAATCCCTGCAGGTCTGGGCTGGGGGGAGCCTGAAGGACCATGTAATTGCCACAGGCAGGATGGCACCCACTGGATCCTCCTGCTAAACCAGGCTGAGGATCCTGCCCTGCCCTCAGCTGGGTCCCTTGCTACTAACTGAGAAGCTGGACATTTACCTTTGCTCTGCAAATGCTGGAGCTGAATCCCCAGGCATGGAGGGGGATTCAGAGCCTCCCCTGGGAATGCCAGAGATCAGAAAAAAAGAATAGTTTTGTTGGCTGTTGTTATTTTAATTAACTGGGGGGTAGGGGGAAACATCTGAAACACAAACACTTCAGGGAAAAAATTACACATCATATTTGTGTTTTAATTTTAAAAGCAAACTATGAACAACAAAATGTAAGAATTACAGAAACAACCTGTGACTGAGAACAAGCATATTTTAAAACTGGAAGAAAAAATGCAACTTTTTAAAACAAAACATTTTAATTGCATTGCTTCAAAATTTTGTGAGCTTATGAAACCTCCTGAATTTTGTATCAGGCCAGACAAGAAAGTCTCTGAAATACCAACCCAATTTTAAAGGCAGAAGGAAGGAGGTATAAAGAAAGAGGAAAACAGTGAACTGTATATTCTTAGTCAAGATTGAAAAGATACTCAAAGAACAGAGGTCCTCTCTAGTACATCACAGGGGATGAAAAATATGAAAGGTGTTGAATTCCTAAGCAGATGTCAGCAGTGCAATGCAGGGAAAATCAAAAGCAGACAAGGTTTCCTGTCCCCTCAACTCCACGAGAACACGTCTGCATCCACCAGCTGCCTCTGTGCAAGGAAAATGAACAATTTCAAAATGCCAGGAATAACAGGTCCCTGAGCACAGGACAAATCCTGCCATCAGAACGTGCTCACTCACCCTGATCACAGAGGGATACCACGGGAGCAGCACGGCAGGAGTGCTTGGATGGAGTGCTGCTACACTGGATGCAGGAGGAAAGCAGAGAGCCATGTGACAACCAAGTCAGGACTCCAGAAAGCAAAGCTCACAAAGGACTGGTAAGCTGTGCAATGACTCAGCAGGAAGGAAAAAGGAAAAAAAAAGAAAAAAAAATACAGCAGCTGATAGGCAAGTCTTTTCAAGAAGGACAGGTACCAAAAAAAAAGTAAGTGAAGTAATAAAGAGAAGCTGAGTTCCCAGGCTGAAATTCTGCCTGTGTGCATGGAGCTGTCCCTGCTGCTGGTCCATGCCGACCCCCCCAGCACACCTGAGGAGGCAGAGGAGGGAAAGCCTGGCTTTAACACCTGCCTCCTTGCCTTTAAGCCCTGACTGCCAGCACCTGCCAGGCTTGCTGCAAAGGTGCTTCTCTTGGTGAGCAAAGTGAGAGGAAGCTACAGCCCAGCCAGGAGTCAGGAAAGCACAGAGCAGACAGAATGCCAGCCTGGGGAAGCCAAGGCAAGGAGCAGGAGTGTGGCAATGCAGGAGAGTCAGCCTGCTGCCCTGCCAGGCCCAGGGATGTGGTCAGGACAGGAAGGTGACAGAGCATCCCTGCACCTCCTCAGTTGTCCTCCTGAGCATGAAATTCCACCTCCTGTTTCTCCTGCATAACTTTCCAGGAGGGCTCTGCCATGACTGTTGAGGCTCAACAGCACCTCCTGAAATGGTAAGATTAAATGTAATTTGTTAAATAGAAATAACATGCTCCAACTAGATGGATGAGCAAGACAAGCTGTGCAGACTGCACTGCTCAGTTTGAACATATACTCACTCACACTCTCCTTTGCAAACCTTTATGCAAATAGCTTTTCAGGAACATTTAATCCTCCACCCTCCCAAATTACCACAGCAGCATTGCTGTCCCTTCAGTCTAGAGCCCAGAGAGACCCCAAGGCACTGGGTGTCTGCCTGGCCCGAGCCAGGTGACATTCAGTGACATTTGAGCAGATGCTCATGTGCTCTCCAAGGCAGGAGAAAGGAGATGTATCAGGTAACTGCAATTCCTTTCCATCATTCCTCCCTGGCAAACCCAATCCCTTCAAAAGCACTGTGTCTTATCTCTGCCTTTTGAATCTCACCTGGCCTGGTTCCACTGGTATCAATTCTGCATCTCTGCCACCATTCTGCTTCTGCACCAGGGTAATAAAAGAGGAGAGGATGCCAACAGCTCCTCTGTGCAGCAGAATAACTCAGTGTAACTGTGTTGGCCGGAGCAGGGAACTATAAAATCAGAGGGGAGGGGAGAAAAGGGCAGCTGAAAGGTAAGAGCACTAGGAATGATACTCTAAACATTGTCCTTTGCCATCACACCAGCTCTGATAGCCAATACAAGCTGTGAAAACTACAGAGAAAATTAACCCCTGCAAGGCAAGGAAAGCTGGGGCTTCATGACTGGCACACAGAATTTCATGAGTTAGAAGAGCTGGCAGTGAGGGATCAAAGTGGACCCAGGCCTGGTGTATCAAAACCAGTTACAGTTAAAAACAAGAAGCCAGGGTAAGGGTAATCACATCATCTGCAACATCCTCCTGACATCTCTGTCAGCATCCAGGCCCCCCAGCACCTTGGGCAAAGCTCAGGGGACTTGAAGGGTTGGGATGAACAAGGACAATCCTGCTGAAAATACAACCCACCTTTCAACCCTCTTTCAAAAAACTAACAGGAATAGAATAAAATTTTTCCCTGAACTAATTTTTCTATTTGAGCTATGCACCTCTTCACAATTAAGTCAAAATGTTCCTGTAAAACAGCTATTTTTGCTACTCCCTCTTTAAAAACGGCGTAAATAATGCACAAGAAGACTCAGCACTGCCTTAGTCAGTGAAGCCTGGAATAAAACCCAAGAGTGCCGGCTGCTGTCTGTCCTCCATAAAAGCCTTCTCTCCATAAAACACGATCATGGACACTGTTTTAACCCATGCTGACAACCTGTTTGCACACAAACGCTGAGGAACAACACTCCCCCTCCCAGGAGCTCCCAAAACACTGTGCTCTGGGGGAAGGAGCTGCTGGGAAGGGCGAAGGAAGCATAAGGTACATGAATTGTTCATTTTCAGTATGACTAAGGTAATACTTCATTCCAGTTGCTTGACAGCAAAGGCTGGAATAGTTCACTGCAACCTTCAATTGTCCTGACCCATGCTGTCAGTAATAAAATACCCTCTTGGGAAAACAAATAAATAAAGCCTTAATGATTTGGTTAAGTACCTAGCAGTGGAAGTACAGTGTCCATTATTTCGAAGGCATTCAAAAAGGTTGCAGGTGTGATATGCTAGAGCAAGTGATGAAGGGATTTATAGCTTTGTCACTTTGACAAGGGAAAAAAAAAAACCAACCAAAAAAGAAAGTGTGGAGCAGCTTTTGAAAGCATTTGTCTCAAGCAACCAGAGAGTTGTCTGGAAAATGAAAGCATTTCTATTCCACTGGCACTTGTGCAGAGCAGCAGGATAATGAAGTGACTGGGCTATAGCCCTTCCCAAAGCAATGAGATCTTGCTGGAAGCAGCATACATTAATCTCAGTGCCCAGGGAAAGGGCACTAAACAGTGCTCTGCCAGCCTCTTCCCCCCTTTCTCAGTAACCAGGATCATTTTAGAACTGACACCTGCAACAGAGACTTTTTAGTGCATAATGAATAACTCGGCAAAAAGAGAAGGCTGTGAGAGAATGGGTAAAAATAAAGTGAACAAAGGATTAAAATGACAAGATATAATGCAGCCTCAGTGAACAGGGCAGCCTGACAGCAGCACTTCCAAAGACTGCTGGTGAGGATGTGGCTTACAGAGTCATGGAGCAGGTAATGAACTGGCCTGGAAAAGCACCTGCTCCTTGCTCCCACGTCACCCCCTCGCTGTCAGAACGCTCGAAAAGACATCCTGCCACCAGGGCAGGAAAAAGCCCAGGGCAGCAAAAAAGAGCCTGTAGCCATCCCTAAATGTCCTTGCCAAAGAGGAATGGGATTTCCTACGGCCCTGAGGAGGGTGTCAGAAATCTGACTGATCCAGGAGCTGAGTCCCTGTCAGTTGTGGGAAGGCTCATTCCCGTGCCAGGCTCCTCTCCCTGCTCTGCCCAGAACGTGGCTGGTGCCTTCCCAGGGATGGGACTCGGTCATCGGTGCCTCCCTCTCTGCTCCCGGGCAGTTCACAGAGAGAGACTCTATTCCATGTGACAGACCAAGCCACAGCTCCTTCCCTCCCCTGGGGTTTTTCCTTCCCAGAGACAAATGAGCTCACTGAAACGTTCTCTGCAAACGTCGTGCAGAAATTGGGGTGGGTTTTTTAAAATATTTTTTCCTTATTTGGAAAAACATTTCATAAACCACAATTTACAAACGGTAAACACAGAACAGGTAGGGCTGGGAGGGAGCTGAAGTACCACCCAGTGCTGAACCCTGCCACAGACAGGGACACCTTCCACTATCCCAGGCTGCTCCGACCCCTGGCCTTGAGCCCTCCCAGGGATCCAGGCATAGCCACAGCTTCCCTGGGCACCCTGTGCCAGGGTCTCAGCACCCTCACAGGAAAGAATTTCTCCCCAATATCCCATCCAACCCCGACCTCTGGCAGTGGGAAGCCATTCCCCTTTCTCCTGGCAGTCCAGGATCTTCAATTTAACTATGAAAGTCCTTCAAGCAAAACCTAAGCAATCTCTAAGCTATGTAAGTGACCTCTTCAAGCTTGCTCTGCTTTATTTTTCATGCAGTAACCGAACAGGCAATACAACCCAGACCTGATGCCTCCCACTGTGTCATGGAAAACCCACAGGAGAGAGCATGGGTAGTGAAAAAGACAAACCTTTCTGTTCCTGAATGGAGACTGGTATCTTTTTGTATTCCTATTATATAAACCTTTCAACACACTTGTTTTATTGTAAATCCAGCAGTAATTAAATATGTTCTCTAAAAATAACATGATTTTATTTTCCCTTGCAAACAGATCCAGTGCACAGCTAGAACAGATCTCCTGCCACACAAAATGTGTCTGCATGTGAGCTTCCTACTAGACCACACTCACACCATGCCAACACTTCCCACTTTCCCAGCTCCCACAAAGAGCCAGCATCAACCCTTTGCACAGAAAGCAGCACAGCCAGGAATGATGACAGAAAACAGGGGACCAGCCCCTTCCTCAGAGCTGATGTCTGTTTTCCCCTGACGTGCTGCCACACACTCATTATTGCACAGAGAGACAGTCATGGTCAATTCACTTCTGTTAGCACAACCAAGTAGCAAAAATTATAATTTTTATGAAGTTCTGAGGTTCATGACAGTAGCTAAAGATATCCCTTAGTTTGCTTCGTTTTCCTTCCTGTTCTGTTGGCAAAGAAAGTGTCAAATATCAGTGGGTGCTGTTTCTCTGATTTACTGACTTAGGGAGTGTTTCAGGATAGCTGGGAAAGGGGGAATGTTTGGGATTGAGACACAAGGCATCAGCAGCTTTATAAATACTTTATTTATGGCACCAGCAAAAGCAAGAATATTTCACCCCATCAGAATACACACCTGGACATATTCATCTGGCTGTTGGTTTCCTTTGAATTCCTTATTTCTCCAAAGAGAGCTGTATCCCAGTTTTTAAGAAATACACGTGCAAAGGTAAAATCCAGAGTGGGCAAGCAACAAGTACCCAGAAGGACCTGCAGTTTCTGTTTCAATATTCCCCCTCTCTAACAGTGCTGAACACATGAAAGCATCTTCCCAGACCAGTATTTCCTGTTTGTTCTCTGTGCTGCACAGGTGACAGCTCCCTGCTGATCAGCACTTCCAGAGCCTGATGGATGATGATAAAACGCCTTTAAAGCCCCAGCTACTGCAGGAATCTCAACACTGGCCAGTGCTTCCCACACATGACTTGGCAGCCAAAGGGGCTGAAGCACAGAGAGCTCAGCAGGTGACACCTCCAGACTCCATCCAACACCACAGCATCCATTTCATCCCTAACTGCACAACTCCTTTTCACCAGGGAGCAGCAGTGTGAGGTTATTTCCTATGAGCCTTCCTGTTTCTGCACACCCAGACTTTGCTTTGCCCTTAGCAGCACCAAGGAAATTGTCTGCACAAGAGAGAATGGGGCAAAAACCTTACCTTCTGTTCTTTTATGAGCTACTGGGGATTTGTCAAAAATGTTCCCCAAGCAGAGGCACATCCTGATTCAGGAAGGGGCCAGGTACTAATGAAACACCCTGTGTGTGCAGCAGCAAGGGTTTTACATCTCAGGGGTGTCTGTTTCCAATGCCATACCCAATGTCTACTCCTTGTTAGCTGTAATCAGATCCAAAACCTCATTTACAAAGTCTGCACCAGGCAGAGCAGCACCTTTCCTCCCAGTGTCACTGTGGAGTTCATGAAACGTGTTACACACTCCAAAGTCAAGGTGGCATTTTATTTATTTCAACAGGATACACAAAAATAATCAAAAAATACAGATCTAAGTTGCTGTCATTTCCCTGTGGGAGGCACCAAAAAACTCCACAAGGCCAGGAAATTATCCCAGTATCTCTTCCAGGACCTGAAACTCCCCCTTGATTCAGGCAGAAGGGAAGATGAGGTTACCTGCTGGTCCTCTGCAAATATTTATAAAGCCCTACACAAAGCAGGAGATGCTGCCACAGGACCTCACAATTCTGTGTGAAGCTGTACTTAAAATCCCCTCCAAAGAGAACAAGAAGTGTCTGCAAATTTAACAATACATATGCACAAAAAATGTCCTGCTGCTGGTTTTCAAGGAGCTGAAGAAAAATGGAGAAACATTTTTACTGCCAGACCAGCTCCCAGGACTTACAAGACTAGTACAAATATTCTTGGGACTGGCCACGACCTTGAATTATAAACATTTTAAAACAATGTCAGAATTTCTCATCATTTCACTGCAGGTCTCTCAGCATTTCATATTTTAAAGCTCCAGTCATGGAGTCAAACAGTGATGAAACATTCTCAGTTTTCAGTATAATTATTAAATTATCTTGTGGAGGAAAGGTGAACAACATGACCCATCGTGCACTTAAAAACTCAAACTGAAGGGCAAATAAAATTATAACCAAGCACACCTTGAAAGGCATAATTTTTAAAGTCAGACTTATGATTTTCAGTAACTTGACTGCTGTTTTTTAAATGCTGGATGAGTCCTACCACAGATGAAAAGTCACTGGAAAAGGTGAGCATTTCTTTCAATTGAGTCCTTGGGTGCAGAAATGAAGTGTTTTGCTCCCTCTCCTCAGGCTCAGGGCTGGGAGTCAGTGCTGGACCACAGGGACCCTTCACTCTTCTCCCCCTGAGGAGGCCATGGGCCCTGGGCAGAGGAAATTCGACATCAATGGACAGAGGAAAAGCCAAAACCCTCCCTGGGAGATGACAGGAACGTGTTTTAATCAAACAAATTTCAGGCACAAGAGCAAACTTATAAAAGGTCAGTTCACTGCACTAGAAAAACCAAACAAGTACATGAAGGAGAAATCCATACTGCTTCCACTCATGGACTTGTTTTCTGTAGGTGTAAAAGAGGTGACAGGCAACCTTGCCCCTGACAAGTCACAGTTACACTAATTACCAAAGAAGAGGAACAGCCCTGCCCTTAGTGGGTGAGACTAATAATGGGAAGTGCAATAAAAGGGGTGGGGCTGGCTGGACCAAAGAATCTTGGAGGCAGAGGGCCTGGAGAAAGAGGGTCCTGAGGAGGTACAGGAGACCTGAGGAAGAAGGAGTGATCCAGAGATACACAAAGAATGAAACAAGGAAGAGAGTTGCTGCTGTAAATGATCTGCTGTGAGCTCAGTCTGGGTCTGATGGAGTCAGAGTCTGCAGCTGGACCCCACAGTAGGAGCTGTTGTAGTCAGAGTCAGGATGGCTAATCTGTAAAGAAGAATAACCTGGACACTTTCTATGCTGTTGAATGGGAGTCTGTGTCTTAGCTCATTTCTACCCCTCCTGAGAAGTCTGCTGCAACAGTTTTCCATTTTGGAACAGAAGGAGGAAGGGGGAAGGGGAGGAGGTGCAATATATTCAACTGCATTTTATCTTTTTCACTCTACTCCTGTGTACACGTAATTTTAGTAATTTTTAGTCTGTCCCAAAAGTACTGCACTCTCCTAACAGCACTGCATGGCAGCTCTGAGACAGGTCCTCTCTGTCACCCAGCTTTATCTCATTCCTTGATCAAACAGCTGCTCCAAAAGCCAGTCAGATCTGCCAATGCAGCACTTTTAAAAGAAAAATTGAAAATACACGATTACCTCATACCACTCCAGATACTTCTTCCCAACTGATGCTTGGTTGTGCTATTTGCTAGGAGAATTAATCCCACTGTACACAGATCCAAGGACTGAACAAAAAACTGAAATACAAAACACGTAACTGAAAATACACTGGGATTTTCTGCTGTTAATTTCGGCTGTGATGGTTTATAAAGTGTGACTAGTAGAGTTCAAAGGGTGTGAGTCTATAAGGCATGAAGAGAGTCAAATAAAAACCTGAAAAACAGTTTACTAAGTCAGCTTGAACTTTTTCCCTTTCAGTACTGTTTCCAGCAATCTGCCATCACAGCTAGGTGGTGTTAGCACCCAAGTACATCATTTTGAACACCCTTCCTACTGCTCAAAGGAGCAGAACGTGCTGCAAAGGCCCAGGAGGAGGTTCCCATGAACCAGCAGGGTGTGCTTTCACGATTGTTCTACAGCAACTGAAATCTGCAATTATAGAGCATTCCTCATGTGTTATTAAACCTGTCTCCACAAAATCCAGAGGCAAAGTGCACGGTAAAATCCCGAAGTGGTACCCCACTCTCCCAAAGGGCTCTGCTCCAGAAGGCAGGAGCTGCTCTGAAGCACACAGCTGCTACAGTGCAGGGAGCAGAGCCACCCGTGGAACCATTCATTCTGCACAAACACACTTCTCTTTGGGTCCTCTGGCTGCAAATTAAAGTTTAAAGCCGTTCCCTCCAGCCCCACAAGCGGAGCCCGTAGTGCCTGCTCAGGGCTCCGCGCTGGCAGGGCTCAGCTCAGCCCAGGAGGCAGATGCACAGCAGCTGCATTCCAGCTGGCACTGCTGCCCCTGCTGCTCCTCACACAGGCTCCAGCAGGGCTCCAGCCCTCCCAGCCCTGCCTGTTCGGGGCTTTCCTGGCTGCTCCTGCTGCAGCGCACTCAGGCACAAATTCCACCGCTCGCTGACTGCACGTTGGCTCAGCTGAAACTAACTCACAGCATTTGTAACCATCCCTGCTCTGACATCCCCCGCCAAACAAGACATGAGAAATGAGGAAAATCAGAATCAACGAGCTGAATTCAATAGTCTTGGAAGGGAAATCTTTATCTTCACAGAGTCCTGTGGCCGAGTGGCTCAGATAAAGGGCTCAAATAAAGGGCCTTTCCCTTGCCAATGGCTCCAACCTGAGCACTGAACTGAGTAACAAATTCTCAGGGAATAAAGTTCTCTCCTGAAATTCATAAGCAGGAAAGCCAAGAACAGGATTGAACAGCTGTGCAGACCCTGCAGATCCCACAATTCTTGCTAAAGGGACACTGACAGCAGCAGCCAAGCACCTTGTGCCTACCAGCCCCAAATGGAGAGATCATCACAACAACAAATAAAAACAGTTTTGCCTTTTGTCTGTGAATTTTGAGACTTGAAAGTGTCTTGAATATGTCTTTTAAATGAGCAAAGAGGTGATCCTGAGCCTAAAAAGCAAGAAAAGGGATTGGAAAAGGTCAGCATAAACAGGCTCCATACAAAACAGAACACTGTATTCAGGGTCTGTCAGCATCTGGAATTATTTGTGAGCAGCTGCTCCTGAGAAGTTCCATGTGTGGTCAAAGCACTGAAAAGGCAGAATGTGCTCAAACCCAGGGACATTTGCTGGAGAAAAGGTTTTTGTGTGATTCGTGTGTCTCCAATGTTTGTTAACACTGAAGAGTGGAGAAAAGCTGTATTATTTCTGCAAGTCATCAGTCCTGCACACAAATAAAGAAGCAATATCTCCACCAAGATTCTACCACTCCAGAACTGAGGAAAAGCCTTTTTTGTCAACTGCAGAGACACCACTGGGAAACTGGGGGAAATTAATAAAAATGAGGCATGGACTTTGCACAGAAAGGGCTGTGAGCCGGGTAGATGTCCATGGAGATCTAACACAGAGATTTGGGCAGGTTTCCATGAAGTATGTGATGAAACTGTTATCACCTCAACAAGGCTAAAAACAATGAATAAACAAAGCCCAGGAGCATAACACAGCTTCAGAATCAATACTTAGTTGAAGTTTTGGTTCATTCTGTGCTGCTTATACATACACACATATATATACACACAGAAACTGTGAGAGTTCTCCTTCTTCATGTTGGTTCTTTTTTAAAGAAAAAGCTTCCCATTCTGCACTCAGAAGCAATCAATCATGGATGCTTTTATAAGCAGGGGAAAACATAATTCAGGTATCCAACTGCATTCCTAAATCAGACCACAAAGTTTGTCATTTTAAAACAACAAACTTCATTAGAAACAGCAAACTTTTTTGGGGTGAAGCTGGTAAGGAAAGCCAAGGCGAGAAGGTAAGGAAGTTCCAAGTGCTCCAGGAGAACACTGTGCCTGCACACCACATTAACTGGGAAAAAAGGAAGGGAATTGGTATGTCTAACATGGCTTTTTCCCCACAAGAACTCCACTTGTGATGCTGGGAGCTGTCACAGCAGTTTTTCCACAAGTGTAATTATCTCCCTATGAAACTTGCTTCCCTCTCCAGAGTCCAGCAGGGGAAGGAGGGGGTGTTTGTCTTTTCTTTCCAATAATGAACCCCTGGCTGGCAGCCTCAGCAGCTCTGCTCTGTGTCCCAAACTCACGCTGGCTCCAAGGCTGCAGATGGAAGCTCAGCTCCCCCATCATCCCAGCAACCACATCCTAACATGTCCCATAAAGAACAACTCTGGGCTTTGCCAGAGCAGCCCCCACACACCAGCAGAGCTGTGACACTTTCACAGCTTCCCAGGGGGATTTGAGGATCAGATATGGAAGCGATCAGAGGCTTGTTAATCTCATTATATTGCTCCTGAAAAAAGCTATGAGCAACCATGGCAGTATTAAATAAATTAGTTTGTACACGAAAAAAGTCAACACAGCTTTGGTTAACCTTTCGAATTTAAAGAATTTAATGGCTCTTTGCAACCACAAATACCAGGATTTAAGAACGACCATCCTCTGAAATTGATATCTGGTGTGTGCTAGCGTTGTTTTCCCTACTGTTCACAGGGAACAGAGATCCCCAGGCCCATGAAAATCTAAATGCTTTCATATGTGCCCAGAAGTAGCTCCCCTGGTACCACACTGAGCTGGGAAAGCCCCTTTAAAGGAAGCTGTCAACACTGAGCATCAGCTGAGACCCTGCAAGATGAAGACATCAGCGTAGTTTCCCCTTCTTGTTCTATTTTTCCCAAGCCATGCCTTGTTTCTGGCTAGGCAAGTCCCCCAGCCAGCCTGCTCTCCCTCTCAGTGCTCCAAATGAGACCAATTTAACCGCAGAAAAGGCTCAGATCTACTCCTACACTCTGGCTGTTCCCTGGCCTGACACCACCAAGAGTTGGTTTCACAGCAGGTTTTGTTTATGCAAAAGTATGTTAAGAGGAGTCCCTGCCTTTATCCTCACAGAGAATGCCCCAGCATCCAACACCTGGTATCGAATTTGTTAGGACACATGCCCAAGGTCAAAATCCACTTTTATTTCACCTGTACCAAGGGGTTTGCTGGGTGCTTGATTCCATTCAGAGTTCTAATAAAGGAAAACAGGAAAATCTGGTCCTGGTCCTTCTTCCCATCACTCCAAATTATGAGATTTGCTCAGAAACCACGAAAAAAAATGTACCAAGTAGTTAAGTGCTCTTTTTATTTACCTTTTGACTCTCAATTGCATGGACTTTGGCTTGTCTAAAGCTTCCTCCTAGCACATCTGTATTAGAACACAGATTTTCACAAAGCCACTGTACGCATATGCACTTAAAACAGTTGGATATTTTATGTAAATAATTTTTTAAAAAGCACGGCATGCACTGGCCCAGCACATTTACTCCCAAAACAGAAGCCAGCACAGTGACACTGCAAAGAGATACAATGCACATTTACAAATGACATTTATCTCATACAGCAAGCAAAGCTATTCCACTAAAGTATCAGTAAGAGCAAATGCACAGAGAACAACAGACTGAAAAGGCTTGGAAATATTGTATTTATTATTTCTGAAAAAGGTTTGTGTGATATCTTGTTATGTTTCACTTTTAAAAGGACAAAGCCTTCTGAAACACACAAATGAAAAAAAAAAAAAGTGGCCAGAGAATCAAGCCTGTTTGCACAGTTAAAATACTCCTTAAGGGCTGAAATCTCATCTGCCACATTCCAGTCCTGAACAAGGTTTGGAGCACTAATTTATAAACCCTGGGGGAAAAAAAATGTTGAGAAATCCTTGACTATTCAATAGCCCTGTGAATAGGAAAATCTCTGTATAATGCACAATGAAAGGGAGAAACCCCAGCCCACTGGTTCATTAGTGTGACACTCAGAACAGAGACATGCACCCGGTGATCCAGACCTGGTAGAGAGTCACAGCCACAGAACTGCCCCTTCCAAGGGTGATTAAATCCCACCAGGGCTGCACACTGCACTGAACCCATCTGCCAGGAGAAAGCAGCCACCACCACTGCCTGTGTATCAGCTCTGCATCCAGGAAAACATCATCTCTTACTGCAGAAAAGCCACAAGATCCCCCAGCTAAAACTGCCCCCAGCCTGAACTGTCTGAGCAAGAAACAACTGAGTTAAACCCTTGTCATTGCTAATGAACAACGGCCTTAACATTATGGGAAGTATCCGGTTAGAAGTCCTTCCCCAAACTGGATTAACTGGAGAATTTAGACCTTCGAGGAGCCTCAGACTGAACCTAGAGTAAGTCTGTAACCCAAGGAGCAGCAATGCTGTGTCACCTCTGGAAGCTGCAGGAGTTTAGTCAGGCGTGGGACCTGCTGACGGGAGAGGCAAGGCCCAACCCTTTAAAATGCAATAATCTGACACAGATGATCCAACACATCCAGCCTGCTCCTGGGCACGCCTGGCTCTGCCCAACACAGCCACTGCAACCAAGGGTGGCCTCTGCCACCACAAAGGACCGTACTGAAGGAAAACTGGAACAGTTTTAGCAAGTACTGCACTTTCACTGCTGCTTTACCCAGAGGAGGAAGCAAACTAGATCAGATGTGGATTGCATAAGGAAAGGCAACTGACGGAAAAGCAGGTGTACGTCACCTCCAAGGTGTCTCCAGAGGTGCTGGGATAACTAATTCCACAGTCACACTTTCAGAAGGACTGAACATGGGGTGTAAGAGAAGGTGGAATATAAATGGCACTTTAAAGCAAGGTACCAAGTTCAAATTCCTGCCCTCCTTCTCCTGTCACCCCCTCTCTAAATCACACTAGATCTTCCCATCAGCCAAAGGAGCAGCTGGGAGTGTGAAATGCACCCAGGTGCTGAAGGTTATACTTCAGCTTCTTTCTGAGTGCCCAATTCAGGTGTGTTTGCAAGCTCCAGAAACAGTACACACAACCTCCTTCAACAAACACACAAGGGCCAGCAGCTGAGTGGATGCACCACCCCATCCTAAGGAGCTGGATGGAATTCTAGAAACGCCCACTCCTTCTCAGCCACTGCATCCTGTCACTCTTCCCAATATTCAAAAAAACACACAAAAGGTGTACATCTGCCTGTTTTTTCCTTTTACATGAAAAGACACTGGAGCCTACACTGCTCTAACTCAACAGCTAACAAGCTGCTTGCTTTGGTCTTTATCCTCAGGACTGGAAAGCTCAGATCCTATCCCAGTTTTCCTGCTTTCTGTCCCTCACACCCACCATTTCAAACTCACCTTGTTTCACCTGATTTCTCTTTTTCACCAGGGATTCAGTGGGGTTTTTTTTTACTCTTTTCTTCAGACTGATAACTGAATGGAAGCTGGGAATAACATTCCTTTTTTTCAACATAGGTGAAAACTAAGGGATTTAATTCCCTTTAATGACAACTATCAGGAGCAGAATATCAAAAGATTAAACTGTGGTCCCTGAGACCAGAGCATGAAGTTTTCATACAGTATCAAATAATAACGGGAAACACGATTCAATGCAAAGAAAGATTAAACCAAAAACCTCAACAAAGCGGGATTAAATTATTATTTCTGTATTTTTTATATAAATACTGAGGATACGTCACACAGGACATTGTTACACTGGTTGTTGCAAAAAGACCCAGGGGAGCCAAGGACAAGCTCACTAACGGTCTGATAAAATAGTCCCCTCCTTGCATAAGACAAAATGCAGGTTTTTCCACAGACAGCATCGAAGGAGCCGGAGCCTGGGAAGGCTGTGTGCTGGAGCTGGAGGGCACCCAGGTCAGGAGCAGAGGCAGCTCAGCCTCACTGACACCCTGTGACACTCAAGCAGCCCCGAGCGGCCCGTGCCCAGCCCTGAACAGCGAACACCCTGTGACACTCAAGCCGCCCGGAGCAGCCCGTGCCCAGCCCCGAACAGCGATCACACTGTGACACTCAAGCGGCCCCGAGCAGCCCGTGCCCAGCCCCGAACAGCGATCACACTGTGACACTCAAGCGGCCCCGAACAGCGAACACACTGTGACACTCAAGCCGCCCGGAGCGGCCCGTGCCCAGTCCCGAACAGCGAACACCCTGTGACACTCAAGCCGCCCCGAATAGCGATCACCCTGTGACACTCAAGCCGCCCGGAGCAGCGAACACCCTGTGACACTCAAGCCGCCCCGAGCAGCCCGTGCCCAGCCCCGAACAGCGATCACCCTGTGACACTCGAGCGGCCCCGAGCGGCCCGTGCCCAGCCCCGAACAGCGAACACCCTGTGACACTCAAGCGGCCCCGAACAGCGAACACCCTGTGACACTCGAGCGGCCCCGAACAGCAAACACCCTGTGACACTCAAGCCGCCCGGAGCAGCCCATGCCCAGCCCCGAACAGCGAACACCCTGTGACACTCAAGCGGCCCCGAACAGCGAACACCCTGTGACACTCAACCGGCCCCGAGCAGCCCGTGCCCAGCCCCGAACAGCGAACACCCTGTGACACTCAAGCCGCCCCGAGCGGCCCGTGCCCAGCCCCGAACAGCGATCCCGGGCCGGCTCGGGAGCCGATCCCCGGGCCGGGAGCACACGCGGCTCTGCCCCTTCCTGCCACCCGCCGCCCGGCACCGCTCAGCGCCGCTGCCTGCCCTGCCTCTGCCCTCCAGCCCCAGCGCCGCTCCGATGGGCAGGGCAAGGACTCTGCAGCCCTCCAGCGTGTCACTCGGGAAAGGACGTGTTTCCTCAAGAAAACCTGCATCACTACACCTTGATATCAATAAGCAGCAAACTCCCTGCACCCCAAGCATCCATCAGGAACACTGGAATGAGAGCAGAAGTTAAAAATACTCCTATAATCCTGTTAAATGCAAGCTTTGCTTCTAAAGAACAATTCCAATTTTACCTCTGTGCTGAAAGGCAGGACATGAGCAAGAGGTCTGCCTTCAGAGAGCCAACCATAATAAGCTCATCCTGAGTTCTCTCATACTCTGGACCCTCTGCACAAGTGACAAAAAAAGGGGATGTCACTGCCAGAACTAAAACCTATTTAATCTGCAGACTTCATGGATGACAAGATCCATTCAGAGGAAAACTGCATAGATTTTATCAAACCACTGCTAAATTTTGACTGTCTTCAGCCAGAAACCTCATATTGCACATACTGACATTGCCAGCTTCTCACAAATATCAGAGCTCTCATTCACAAGGGAATTCACACCAAACAAATCTTGTAGTTCCAATTTACAAAATCCCCTCTGGCAAGCATGTGGCTCTATCCTTGGGTAACAACCTATTGCCAATATATTGCATTTTGTGCTTTTTCCATGACAAAGGAACCTGGGGAGTGTAAAGCCTTCAGCATTAGCACACTAGACACAGTTAATTTTTAAATACAGTTTTGTTACCAAGTAAGTGGAACCAAAATTTTCCAACTACCTTTCTCACAGTGCCCAAGTCAAACAATGAGCAGATATCCAGCAGCAGCTTTCCTAAGGATAAATACTTCAAGGAAGAAAGAAAACACAGACAAATTCAAATAAATTTTGCAGTACTGATATGAGCTACTCTCCCTCGGTTTCTGGCAGCGTAAGTGAAGTAGGAGGAGTCAGCATAAATTACCAAGACTTTGTTGATAATGTGTTATAACAGTGAAATAAGAACCTGCGTCTCCAGCTTCTGGCACCTTGGTTCATAAATAACTCCTAGTGTGGTAAAACCGCCTTGATCTGTAACCAGGGTAGGTGCTAACAGCAAATTTTAAGTGATGCTGGGTCCACAGCTCCCTCCTTTTTTCCTCACCAATAAATATTTATTCACTCTCGGCCCTGAAGTAGAAAATCCCAATTGAACTGCAGCAACACCAGGCATACTTCCTATCAAGCACAGCACAAACCAGAGCCCAGAGTGAAGGAGATGATTTGCCCTGAAGATAATCAGCACTGCCTCATTCCACAAGAATTTTAACAACACACATATGATAACCTGACCCTCCAGAACTATCACTCCTAAACCCAAATCCCATCAACAGCTCTTAGTAATCCATTAGAAAGGAAAAAAAAATACGATCAGCACAGAGCCCTTGTGACTATTGCTGCTTTCACACAAAGTACACACTGTGTGCTCCTCTCTGCTATGCACAGGATATAGTACATTTTTTAATAGAACAAATGCATTTTCTCTCATGCTGATAACCACATTCTACACACTTTACCCGCAAATGCCTCAAGGACTGCTGTCACAAAAAGGACTGGATGCAAAATTAGACTTTGTCTGCTTTCTCCATGCTGGTGGGAGCTACACAGCATAATCTGGTCTGAAGCAGGCAATAAACCTTTCTCCACTCAAACGCTCAACCACTTAAGACACACGGTTATTTACATAGGTTTAAAAATACAGCGAATATGAAAATGAACTTGCATTTGCTGGGTGGAAACGCCACGCTTGCCTTCCTCAATCCCGCTCTACATTTTTATTAGGCATCGCCGGCTCTGACCGAGTGTGGAACAATTACATCCCCCGGAGATCCGGTCCCAGCACGCCATTGATGGGGGTTAAAAGAAAGGAGGGGAAGGGAGGCTGGGCCCGGAGGAGCGTGCTGAGGGCAGGGCTGGCACTGACCTGTGCGGTCCATCGAGGCCGCTCCCGGCTCCGGCTCCGGCGGTGGCCGCGGGCAGCGCGGCCGGGCGGCTGCCGGGAAAGGCGGCGGCGGCGCCGGTCCCTCCCTCCATGTTGCGTGCGCGGCACACAGCGAGCGCGGAGCACAGAGCACAGAGCACAGAGCACGGGGCAGAGCGCGCACAGCGAGCCCAGAGCACAGAGCACATAGCACGGGGCAGAGCGCGCACAGCGAGCCCAGAGCACAGAGCACAGGGCAGAGCGCGCACAGCGAGCGCGGAGCACAGAGCACAGAGCACATAGCACGGGGCAGAGCGCGCACAGCCAGCGCGGAGCACAGAGCACAGGGCAGAGCGCGCACAGCGAGCGCGGAGCACAGAGCACACAGCACAGAGCACAGAGCACGGGGCAGAGCGCGCACAGCGAGCACAGAGCACAGGGCACATAGCACATAGCACGGGGCAGAGCGCGCACAGCCAGCGCGGAGCACACGCGGAGCCGCCCGGCAGCGGGACGCAGCTGCCGCGGCAAGGAAAGGGCAGCGCCTGGGGCACGGGCTTCTCCCGCGCCAGCCCCGCCGCGATGCTCCGCAGCTGCGGGGTTAACCCGCACAAAAGGGGGTTTTCATAAAGGAAAAGCACAAGGCAGCTCGCGGGTCTGGGCTCCCATCCTGCCCTCCCTCAGCAGCACCGATTCATGTTTTCCTGAGGCTGCTACAGGCATTTCGGCTGTAACCCTTTACCGGCTGCATCTCTTGTCCTGAGCACCTCCATCCCGGTCCCTCGGATCCATGCAGGGATGTTTTCACCTGCTCTGCATGGTCCGACCCCTAAAGAACACTTAAACAAATGACCAATAAGGACCATACGAGCAGGAGTTACTCCCAGTTCTGCCAACTGGTTAACCTTGGAGATACCACGTTAATGTGTTTGCTGTTCTGCTTCCTCCTTTTGGAAAACAGGGTAATATTTATTGCGTTCCCAGAGGAGACTTGAAAGCCTTAATTTATTTCTGTTTATGCAGCCAGTTTGAAAAAGAGCTGTGTAAAAACTGCTATTGCAATTTCTAGTTCATACACCAAACCAGAAATGAGAAATAATTATTGCAACCCAACTTTCAGATCCCACTAAAAGACTGAAATCCTTCATGAGACCACCAGTGCAGCAGTGAGGATGATGAGCTCTCCATCCGAGGTACCGAGGTTTAGAAAATAAGAGGAAAGCGTGGATGATGGATGATCCTCAGTCCTGGCTTGGCAATCAGCTTGTGTGACCTTCATCAAGCCATTTTAATCTTTCTGTATCAGTACAGAATGCAGAGCTGTGCATTCTCACTTCTGTGAAATGGCCCAAGACTCTCTGTTGCTATCACTGCTACTCCTGCCTGAAGCTCAAAGGTACAAGCTAGAATTTGTAGCAATACTGGATTTTGTCCAGCCGCAGCCCACGGAAACTCCATGTGGAATTAAAGGTTTTGCACATAGCTCCCTTCAACTCAGCAGGATGCTGAGGGTTATCAGTGTAGATGAAGATTTTTGGGAGGTGAAATTCTGTATGCTTTTTAGACTCAGCAAGACACGAAGTTCAGAAAGACAAAAAGATTTCCAAAACACGCTTCTTGTTTACAATTCAACAGAAGATGCTGCACAACCCCAAATTACACAGAGCAGTCCTATGACTGTTCTTTTTTAGTCTGTAAGGGTTGGATCAGTGCTGCTTACTAAATGCTGTATAACCGAGTGACAATAACCCCGTTCATCAGCCCAGATGCCTAAGGACACAGCCAGGCCAAGCATGAGCTCAGCACTTACAGGAGACAGGGAAGATTCCAGCTTGGCAAAGCTGAGCAAAGTCAAACAGGTTATACCTGTTCTGTGCCTAGAAAGCTTAATGATCCTTCTCAAATCCCTCTTTCCCAATGCTAATTTTTCTTTGTTTGACCAAAACAGACATGCAAGAATGGGACAACCTAAAGATAGAAGAACGTAATAGGAAACAACATGTCCATTTAGGAAAAAAAGCTGTTCTCATTTTACATCAGTGGCTGCTGGGCTGCAGGAGCTGTTTAAACACACTTCCTGCCCCTGGACCCCCCCCTGCAGCTCCCAGTGACAGAGACCAAGGAGTACTGGCTGGATTCATCCCAGGGATTATAAACCTCAACTGAGCTTGACCTCTCTGACTTGCATAGGGTAGTTAACTCAAATTCCAAGACAAGAGAAAACAGAAGCACACGGAGAAGTGAAGGATTTGCATGAAGTAATGGGGACAGAGCCAGGGCAGAGGTCCCCAGTGGTCCAAGACCCAAAGCACCGACAGAATGAGGACACAAGGTGAGATACCCTGTGGGAATTCTCTACCCAGGTGTACTACAGTAAAATACTGCACCCTAATGTGATCAGAGATAGAAGATAAACCTCTGCTTAAAGCAGTGAGCCTAAACCCAGTTCCATAGTTCCTGGTGAACAGTGTTCAATCCGAGCTGAATGAAACAGAATGAAAGCAAAACCAAAGCTGTCACTTCAGAAAGCGATAAAGCATAAAAGCACAACAGACACTGTCCACACAGCATCTGCTACAGCTTAAGGTCTACTACCCTGCTTAGAGGAGTAGAAATAGCTGTGGAAAAAATTAGGGAAATGTATTCACTACAGCTCCAGGAGACTCTTCCAACTATCTGGAAACCCATGACATGCAGAAGAAGGTGCATTTCAGTGCAGAGAGACTGAGCACATGCACTCCTTACACAGGCAGGTGCTGGGGGCACAGCACAGGACTGTGCCCTGCTGCAGCTTCCCATGTTTCCATGCTGAGATCCCACCTCCAGCTCCTGTCTCCTCACCCAGGGCTACCTGGTCTCCTACACTCTAGCTGCAAACCTGCCAAGGCCAGAGCCTCTCTTGCTCTTTATCTGTACATTTTTCAGTGCAGCACAGCCTTTTTCCAAGGCCAGGGCTCAGAACCGTACAGCTAAGCACTAAAAAAGGATTTTGTTTCTCAGCTAACTAGAATTCACCAGTTATTAGGAACACCACTGTGCATGTCCAAGTGTCACATTTAAAAAGGTCTTTAAGACGTCTCTTAGAAAACCAAGCTCAAAACTGCTATGGTTTGATTAAACCTCACAGGTTTCCTGCACATGGGTTGGGTTCTTTCTGCTGAAGGTAAGTTCTGACAGTAATAGATAATTTTTCTAATGCAGACAAGATCTCTCTCCAGTCAGCTTTGTTTTCCCTCTATTTAGGGCTTGAATTATCACAATAACAAAACAAAATTAAAAGTCTGACTCAAACACGGGGTTTGTTGCTGTTTTTCCAATTAGGAGAGCAGAGCAGAGAGGTATCACTAACTGCAAGCTCTAATTTGCTGTTAAAATAACAATTGGCTTGGAAATATTTTACCTCTTAATCCTTGGAGTAACAGGGGATGGCTGAGAATCAAATTCAAAACAAATCTCCAGCCTGTGCTGCTCTATGACATGGTTGCACCCATGACCAATTAATTTAACTTCAGGTTGATAGAGTTAACACAGATAATTTGATTACATAATGATTCAGCTTTATACCACCTAAATAAATTTTGGGAAGCTACAACAGCAAGTCCTGTTTCAGACAATGCTAACAGAAATTTCTGTCAACCACTTAAGAAACAGGATTATGCAATTCTTTACCACTTCTCACTTCTGCCAGTACTTACTTTCCACCTTTGATAGTTTCTGTGAGTTTAAATGCTATTCCATTTAAGAAGATAAAAGTGCCAAGCAAGAGAGGATTTTAAATATAACCTCTTCAATTGCTAGAGGTTATCTAGGCAGAGAAGGACCAAGGACGCTGCAAGCCTTCCTCTCCTGCTCTTTGCATAATTTTTCATTAAATTAAAAATGGCTTGCCATTAATAATGTATGCATGATAAGACACTGTAGGATCACTTTTGTTTCCAAAACTAAATTCATGCAGTAACAAATTTTTGAGTAAATTATTTGAAGCATCACCATTCTTGTAGGGTATTTTACAACCACAATTTTAGCTCAAGTGCTGCTCAATACACACTGAAGCAAGTTCAGGAAACAAAGACCAACTGGACAGCTGGAACCAAGAAACTAAAATATTTAAAAGAAACTCTTGTTGCTAGCCTAAGTTGAGAACTATTTCATTGCTAATTAATGCTACAGGTCACAAACTGCTCTCTCCTGAGGATTATGACAGGACATTTCCCTCCCCCAGCCACAGAGCGCAGTTGTTCAGGGCCTGTTTAATGTAATTTTATATGAAAAATGGTGGTTTTACACCAGAAGGACTCAGTGAATCACAGCACAAGAAAGAGAAAACCAGGCTGCACTTTGTGACTGACAAAACATATGTAAAAGCCTTCGAAGCTGTGCCCACATCAGAGGCTCCTCAGGCACGGCTAGGGCTGGATGAGCCTCTGTATGCAGCCCTGCTCCCACATGAAGGCAAAAGTGCTGAGCAGGCACCTCCCAATCCCTGTCCAGAGGGACATTCCTGCACATTCTCCTGTGCAAGAGCTATGCCCAAGGCTCCACTTTAAATACAAGTGTATTGCCACTGCTGCACACCTCCTAGTTAATCATCTTAAGGACCATTTACCCAGCTATGCATTGCACCTCCAGGACAGTTCCTGCATCTCCAGACCTCTGTCCTGCTGAATTCCTTGGTACAGACCTTGGGTTTGTGATACCCAACCAATCTGCTGCAGGTGTGTTACTGATTTCATAATCTGCAGAGTCTGTGTTTATCAGGGGAAGGAGAAGAGAAACAATTCAGGATCTCAGTGAAAACTCAGCCCTGCAAACACCTCATAGCAAGAGGGTGATTGGGATGTGGAGACTAAGCTTCACTCACACTGGGTACATAACACGGGACATCTTCAGCTCCCAAACAAGCCTTGTGTTTGAAGGTGTCAAATGCAGTTTTTGCTACAACACAGGCTGTAAAAGGAACACTCAGCAGCACAGTCATTTTTGCCAAGCAAACACATGGCACTGAGTGTCCCACCTCCCTCTCCTAACCTGAACCAGGCTGAGCCATCAGGTGCTGTACCTGTGCAAAGACATTGGCACATTCTGTGGAACTCCTGCACAACCCTAATGCTGCAAAGACTGACACTCCACAGTCAAGCCCACACTGAAAACTCAGATCTTTTTGAGTTTGCATTACAACACGCACAAGTGTCATGCTCCAATACTCAGACTTCAGACCAGACACAGCACACAAAGAGGAAGCTAAGGAACCCCTGCCTGGCTCCAAGTCCTGCATGGCACACACAGCATGTGTTTTTAAGTCATGAACCACAATCTTCACTGGTGGAATCCCTGCCAGAAGAAGGAATAGGTACTCCCTGCAACTTACTGTTAGCAAAACCCTATTCCAGGGTAAAGGGAAAGCAGTCTTGTGCAGCAGACACACAACTAGATGAGTAATTCCAGCATTGCCACACTGCCTTTCTTCCTCCCCCAAAAAGTCTGAGCAAGCTGCTGCTCAGGACAAGTTTGTGCTTGTCCTGAGGTGCTGTGTTTAAGGTGTGTTTCTGTGTGTGATCCACCTGCTCTGTTCAGCACTGTCCATAATCCCTCAGCACCAGCCCTCAGGGAACGAGCAGGCACTTAGAGGTATTCCCCTCAAAAGTGTCTTAGACATGGCAAGAGAGAACTCTACAGTGCAAAGAAAACAGCAACCTTTGTTAAAAATTTACATTTTCACAAGTTCACTGTGGAGAAACAGATCATCAGTGTCACAGCTGCTCAGAAGCAGCTCCTTCCTTGGACTTGTTTCCACCTGGCTTAAGACTTGAAAACCTGTCTCACTAGGCCTTGAGACAGTGCAAGATAAGCTACAAGGACAAGAAAAACTCCTGAGGGATGGAGAGCAGAGACATGAGAGAGGGAAGCATGCACAGTAATTATCCCACACAAGGTCTGGGTTTCTTCAGCCTTGGAGAAAATAGGAGCAGGTTCAGCAGCAGGGAGAAGCAGAGGCACCTCAGGGGAAAGAGGTGTTTGAGCTCCTGACACTGCTGTGAAGAGCTCTGCCACGCTCAAAACTCACAGCCAAGAGAGAAACTCTGTTCATTAAAGCTGGATGACAGAAGTGGCCCATGAGGGAGAGCCACAGTTTGAGACTGAATGTGGTGGGAAGTGACCAAGTCCAAGCACTAGGGGAAAGATCAAATGGCAGCAGCACAGACACATTTCACTGCCCCCAGGTCACAGCTCCCCTAGGCAACAGCATCTGGCCCCCAAAAGACAGCAATTCACAGAGCAGCTTCTTCTCCACAGCAAGAGCTCTGTACTAGCAAGGACACACAAAGAACATCTTGTACATCATTTGAGCATCCATGTATCTGTAAACAGAGGAGACTGCACAGGAGTTGAAAAATTTCAAATGCTTCCCCCAACTGTCCATCCCTCTCCTTTCTGAGCATCATTCCACATTTACCCAAGACCATTTTCAGCCCAGCCACTCAGTAGAAGCTGATCCTCTCTTTTGTCTTATGAACTGAAAAAAGTGTGTGAGTTGTGAGCACTGTGGGCAGTCCAGACCACCAAAACCGTGCACCTTTAGGCTGCAGGAAGGTATCCCATGGGATTGCACATTGCATCCTCTGCAACAGGAGGGATCCAACTCCACACCTGCAAAGCAGGGAGCTTCCCACGTGGAAGAGCTGGGAATTGCATTAAGCATCTCTGGTGCAGCTGTCAGGCACTCAGTGTCTAAATACACAGTCCTACAAAGGACTCGAGTTTGCTTTTTCCCCCGGTGTAAAGCTGGCAATGAGCTGCTCTGGTTTTATATTAGGCAACCATAATTTGACTCACAGGAATATACTGTAATTGCTCTAGCAATAATTCTGCCTCTATCTCACCTCAGTCCCCTCTCCTGGATGAAAGCTTTTATTTAAAATATCCCTCAAGACAATTGCAAGGAGAGAAAAGGAGGAGAATTTCTGTCTTCTGTGTCCTTGCCTTATCACAGCCATCATTCTCTTTTCACTCTGACTGACCCTCTCTGAAACAAGGCTACAGTTTTGCCTGTTCAGACATTAAAGTTTCCAGATACTGTGGTTTAAGTACCTCCATCTGTACAATCTCTCCATTCTATTCTTTCTAATCATGTGCAGGCGGTTAAACCTTCCTTCTCCACACTCGGTATCCACATACTTCATCTACTAAAGGATATTGCTGATGTGCTCCCTGTGAAAAGCAGGGAGGTGAAAGTCAGTAGAGCAATGATTACTCAAACATTCCCAAAGCTGCCTGTGTAACCTCTCAGAGCCTGCACTCGGTGTCATGCCAAGCTGTCCACATTAACCCATAAAAGAATGTGCACTGTTTCCTCAGAGACCAGTGATTTGGGGCTGATGAGGAAGTCAGGGCACACATCCCAGGAGGCAAGCCTGTGAATCCTGCAGGAAGCTTCATTTGACTGAAGCTGGATTCTGCACAGACAGGTATCTTTAAATGACCCCACATTACCTCTGCCTTGCTCTCATAGTATTAGGACACATTTTCAGAATCGTTCCTCCTCTACTTAAGTGTGCTTTAAGCCATATCAAACGCCCCAAAACCTGACGCCCAACTTTCACCTTGCCCTGCTCTTCACATCTTTCTTCATGGCTTTACTTCATCAGGTTCCTACTCAACTGCTTTCTGTTTTTCAAGTTCTCATCCTTTGTTTCCTGCTCTCCACCTATCACCCCACTTTCCCACTCACATCCTTCATTGTCCTGCTGTTACTTCAGCCCTTCCACAACCTCTTATCCATATTCTTCCTTCTATTCTTTCACTCCTCTGTTATCACAAAATGTCCCATATCTTTCCCAAGCATTGCTTTTTAAGAAACTACTTCACCCTCCTACACTTAAAAAATCAAATCTCTTCAACCAAGTCTTGCAATTTTCAAACCCATGGAGAGAGGTTGGAAAAAGCAGAGGAACTGCTTAGTTTTAGTTTTTAAAACTGTCCTTCTGCTGCCCCTAAATCAACATTTTATGCCCATAGCTTTGATGGCCAAATGAAATGCTAAGAAAATCCAGCCAACGTTAAATCAATTATCCAGAGGTCTTGCCACAAGCACTGACACCTTGACACCAAGAACACTTGACAAACTACAGGATTTCCTCTCCCAGGTCATTTATCCAGACATGGGACACATTGTTATGCTAACAGAGATTTGTTTTCTTGGCTCTAGAAAAATGACTCTGCAAATCATTCCCTCTCCAAGCACAACATAGGTAGCTGGAATACCCCAAATAAATGAGGTGTGGAGTTTGTCCTTCACAGAGGCTGCTGCCTCAACACAGAGGAACAGCCAACAGGACAGAAACATAACATGCAGGAAGTTCCAAAATACAGCAGAAATTTCTCATTGTCCAGGGATAGTCTTATCTTCACCTACAGGGCATTTATTTGGTCAGTCACAGCTCTGTATCTGCAAATCCTCCTCCATTCCAGTGCTATAAACACACGAATATTCTGGTTTATGAGGCTTCAGTAATATTCATGGAAACTGTCACTGGGTCTCATTCTGACATTCACTCTGCATCGAGAAGGACGAGATCACTGAGATCCCCAGGAAAGGATCATTCTGCTGTTACTGGGGGGGTGTTATTTCTGTGTTTAAACATTGGAGAAGGGGATAAAGCATGGAAATGTACATCTTATGTTACATAACATAAATGTTGCAAAGCAAGAAATGCTGCTCCTGCTCCAATCCCCAAGGAAAACCAGTGCACCTCCAAGCTTTAGCTCATCCTCTGATGTTCCAAGGTAAGGATCAATTCTGGGTACCACTCAGAAAAATACACAAGCAAAGCACAGAACACAATTTTATTCTAATCTTTTAATGAAAAATCACTAATTTTGTTAAAAACTGGACAGAAATGCTTTTTGTTAAGAGATAAGTTCTGTATTTTCTCAAAGTACAGCTTCTGGGATTTTTTTCAGCACTGAAAGCTTTTTAACATAGCACACAGTTAAATGACAATAAAATGGCTGTTTTGAACATCAAGGAGATTACACTTTTTCTGAAACAGAAAGAAAAGAAGATGAAAGACAAATCTAATTTTCTCTCATTATAATCCACTGATGCACAGATTTTTGTTAATTGCTTTCCTTATGGGCATAATCTAAACATTTTAAGCTATAATAAACCTACGAAGCACCACAGCAAAATAGTAGAGAAAGAGCCTGGGGAATCTTTCAGCAAAATTTTCATTAGTTTTGCAGGGAGAACACCATGTGAGAAGCCTGTGTGTTATAGCCAGAAAACATCAAAGTGTAATGGCCACGGAAAAAGGACACACAGAAAAGGTTATTCCAGCCCTGCTCCCCAGGCCCAACATCCAGAATTCCTAACATTCCTGGAAGTCTCCAAGGCCAGCCTGGATGGGGCTTGGAGCAACTTGGTCTTGTGGGAGGTGTCACTGCCCACGGCAGGAGGTGGGACAGGATGGGCTTTAAGATCCCTCCCAACCCAAACCATTCTGGAATTTCATTATTGGTTTGGTGGGAAAGGGAATAACAGAAGCTGCTGAATACATGTACTAGAAAAACTAGCTGTAATATGTTCCAAAATATGTCTGGGAAATAAAAATTTAGTTGTGTCCAGTGTAAGTTACCCCAGAGTCAGGAGAGCTCAGCCAGGCTGGTTTGCACTGCAAGGCTGGGACACCCCTGGCCACCCGGCCCCCAAACCAGCCCTTTTCACTCCATATTTACACAATGTAGCAGTTGATCATTTAGTTAGGGGCAAAACCCAGAATTTTACAGGCACGCAATACTCTTTTTAACATATACTGAACGTACTTCACTCAGCAAAAAGATGGTATGTTTACAATTATTACCACTCCTTTCCCTCATCATGGTTTGACATTGCCAAATGCCAGGAACCTACTAAAGTTGTTCGCTTACTTTCTTCTGCTACAGCAGAGCAGAGGAGAGGGGGAAAAAAAAATCAACAAAGGGCTCATGAGTTGAGATAAGGGCTGGAAAAAACATCCTAAGAGCAAAACAGGTCCAAATTTAAAGGCATAATGTGAATTTATTATTAACAGAGGAGGGTAACAAGAAGCAATATAAGCCTTTAAAACATCTTCCCCCCCCGCCCCGCCCTCTTTCCCCCCAACAGTGCAGGGAGATAGGGAGTGGGGTTTTGGTCAGTTCATCACTTGAAATCTTCTGTTTGCTCAGGGTGGGGAGTCTTTCCTCTGCTGTGCCGTGGGGTCCCTCCCACGGGCAAACAGGCTCCCCAAAACTGCTGTGGCCTGGGTCACTCGTTCACGGGGTGCAGTCTTTTAAAGGCTAGGCTGCTCTGGTTTGGAAATAAGGGCCTTTTCTGTCTATTTCTGGAGGCAGGGACCCTCTCTCTTCATTTGGGTCTCCCACTGGATCACAGCTTTCTCTAGCATCCACCCGCTCCGGTGGGAGCACTTTTCCCATGGGCTGCATCTCTGCATCCCCCATGGACTCCATGCTTTCCAAGGGGAGGGTTTGTTCCACCATGGCCCTCCCCATGGCCTGCAGAGGAATCTCAGCTCTGACACCCGGAGCAGCTCCTGCCCCTCTCCTCCCACTGACCTTGGTGCCGCCTCATGGCTTCCCTCACAGGTCTCACTTCCTCCTCCTCTCTGACTAGAGGAAAAACTGCTGCTCATGGGTACCACTGCCAGCAAGTTCCACTAATTCAAAGGTTCTTGCAGACCCCGCAGTGCGGGTTGATTTCATCCAGGTGCCACATAAGGGAGTCACCCACCACGTTCTCGCTGTGTCCTGCTGTGTGGGCAGTGTTTAAGGCCTCTCCTCAAGTGGGTGCCGGAAGGAGAAGCCGCTGCCACCGCCCCGGCCCTCCTGCCTGCAGGTGCACTGCTTGGATTTCCTTCTGAAGCATGTCTGCAGAGGCATTACCAACCTCTCCAACTGGGCCAGCAGCATGGCCATCTCCAGAGCCATCAGAGACTGGCTCTGTCAGACATGGTGGGAGCTTCTAGCAGCTTCTCATAGAAGCTACCCCTGCGCCCCCCGTGATTTCCTCCCCCACCGCTACCAAAAAACCAGGCCGTGCCAAATCAACACAGCCCCCAAGGGTTATCACAGATTTACTGGCAACAGCTTAAATCACCAGAGCTTAGGTCAACAACCTGAAGCTCCCAAGTCATGACACAAGTCCCTCCTACAGGTACAAGATGAAGGATCCATAAGGATGCTCCACTGTTGCCTGCCTTGCTGCAGTTGGTCATGCATAGACTTTTAAACACACATCCCAGTGACTGCTTGGAATTGCAGGCCTGAGAACAGTGCTTGAGAGGATTCTGCTCTTGGGGGAAAAAAGGGACTGCAGACAAACCCAGCCTGAAGAGCAAAAGAGAACACTTGTTTGGATCCTTTGTAACATCCTAAATATGGGAAAGTATCATTCCCCTAAAGCCACCACGCTGGTCGGGCCACCCTCTCTTCTGGTTCACAAACTCACTTTCATTATTTCATAAAGAACTGCTGCTGGCATAAATCAAATTATTCACAGATTAAAAAGAAAGAATCCAATATAAGCTGCTAAAGACAAGCTTTTCCTGAAAAGCGCTACCTGAACCTTGGCTCACGGCTTACCCGCCAGTCTTTCAGAGGGACAGGATTTCTTAGACATCCATTGCCAGTTATTTTAAACAGATCTCCAGCATCTGTTCCATGGATGTGAGAGCTCAACAGCATCAAAACTTCAGGACAAATGATGTCATTAAATCAGAAGAGAATTCAGGATAAGATACCAGCACCTGAGTGATGACTACCATTAAAGAAAATAAACCCACTTTTCCATTCAATTAGTTAGTTCCAGTTGTGTCTGGGAGTCCCAGCATTGACTGAACTCTGCAGTCCCAGCATTGATTGAGCCCCACAGTTCCAGCAGAAACGTTCACCAGACGGGAAGAGTCTGCACAAAAAAGCCAGAGAAGAAACAAAAGAACGGGGCATTAAAAGACCTGTCTGAGCACAAAGTTGATTACTGTGGAATATCAGTCAGGTCTCCAAAGGCCCAGCTCCATCTCTACATCCCTCACAGGCCATGCTGGCTCACCAATACAGATTCCTCTTCCTCAATAAAGCAGGAGGAAGAAAAATCACCAGCTGGGGCCAGGCAGACAATCTCCTGCACATTTTGTTGAGCCAAAATGAGCTCTTTGAGCTCACCCCTAAGCACTCACAGAAACCAAACAAGTGACAAATCTTTTCATAGACTGCGAAAGGAAATTAGTGCTTCATTCAAACCAATATAAGATAATTGTAAATAGTGTAGCAGAGCAACACATTATGCATCAGCAGAGAAGCCTTCAGTAAATCATGGATAGCTGAAGATCAGACCTGCAGCAGGGCAGAGCTCCTACACCAGCACTTACTACTGTGAGCAAGACAACGCCCCACAGCACCTCCACAGGGTGACATGGCAAGGTAAGGTCATTGTTCCCAGGGGAACACACATGGATCATGTGCAATCACTTGTCTAGTCCCACCAGAGACTCCTCAAATCAAACACCTCTGATTTCTCTCCAGGAAGAATAGCCTGTCCCTTTTTAAAGTCTCAACAATCCACACATGGCTTTTAAGACGTCTTGAGACTCAATTTCTGTAAGAGGAACGGAGGGAAATGAGTAAGCCACTATGTTTAAGTCAAACCTATAAAAAGAAACACGAGTGTCAGACTCCTGGGTGACAACTGTGGGGTGGCAGGTGACTCATGCCCTGGCACAGGAACACTGTAATTTGGTGCAAAGAAGTCATCATAATCAATATTTACAGGTGGGTATTTTTATAAAAAAGTGCACATTTACCACAACAGATTTAGAGACTGCTCTTTGAATACAAATAAAAGCATCAGATGAAAAATTCTGCACCCCTCTCAAAAATAAATGTCTTCAAACATAAATACATCTTCAAACCTGACCATACAGATGGACATTTACCCAGGTCAAAAGCATCACTATAACATCCCCACTGGCACCAACACCCAAAAGCACAGGGTGAATTTCTTCACAGAAAGGGCTGTTAAACACTGGAAGGGGCTGCCCAGGGAGATGAAATCCCCATTCCTGGAGGTGTCCAAGAAAGGCCTGGATGTGGCACTGTCAAACCAGGACAGGCACTCAGTGCCCTGGGCTGGTGACGAGGTGAGGATCAGGCACAGGTCGGACTCGATGGCCTGGGAGGACTTTTCCAACCTAGATCCAACCTGATCCTGCAATTCTGTGATCACTCCATGGGGAACTTATGAAAGTTCTTTAAAAGGATCAGAGCTATTATACAACTGTTAAATATGTTCATATTTCCAGCATGAAAACAAACACTGCCAAGAACTCCTCAGGGATTAATCCTGGGAAGCACCAGATAGATTTCAAGCACACGAGGTGATTACTTGGATGTTTCTGACAACTTCATGCCTAAGGGCTGCAATTGTGAACCAGAACTGGTGGCAGAGCTGGTGCCTCTGCTAAGGGCCTCTGATCTGCAGTGGCAGTTATAGTCTTTTTTATGTGTCCTATTATCTGGGAAACACAGAATAATGTTACAAATGAAATTAGAAAAAAAACCCTAAACATGTGCAATAAGCTTAAGAAAAGCTAGATCTTATAAAAGAAAGAAAATTTAAACTCTACTCTTTGCACCACAGTTACATACAGAACACATTTATTTCTCAGGCTTCTAATGCTCACTGCAGGTTCTCCATACGATCAGCTTATGCTTATGATTTGCTCTCAATATATAACATTAAAAATAGGTTATATACAGGGCTTACCTGCAAGAAGGCCCAATATTTGCAAATTAAAAACAAGACCATCCCTGTCATTTTAAATCACTATAGAAAAGCCCAGACACATCTTTTCTAGATCAAACAGGAAGACTGACAGCTGATTTCATTCCAATTCTGTTAGTGCCAAACACCCAGCATTCCAGACCTAGTAAACTGTGTGTCCAATTATCACTCATAGAGTTTAAGGGGCCGCATTTAAATGAAGATTATGAAAACGAAAGGGATTCAAAATGCCCTTCTGACTAGAGAAGTGAGCATTGAAAGTGATAGTTGCTCAGGGAAAGCATTTCTAAAAATGTTAAGTCTTACCAAGTGTGGTTTTAATAAAGATTGCCACATTTTTTTCTTGCTGTCCCTCACTCCCACCCCATGACAAAGCAACCTATGAGACAAAAAAAAGGCAGAGAAACAAAGATTTTCAGTAAGAGAGGCTCTGTGCATGAATGAGAACAGGGGAAAGACAGATTGAGAGGAAGAAAAGAAAAACATTTTTTATAAAGAAGATTAAAAGAAATAAGGAACCCAAACAATAGTGGAAGTTAAAAGCATTAGAAAAAGTTTGCCTCTAAATGAAGAGCAGACACTGCAGAAAGAAAAGTTTGGGCATGCTGAAGCACCGTAATTAATGGAAAAACGCAACTAGGCAGGTTCCCTAAGTGCAACCCCACACCCCTGTGAACCAGCACATCCAGATGCCTTTTCCTTCCTCGACACTTCTGGGGCAAGTTCCCTCTCCCAGAGCATACAGTGACCAACACATCAACCTTGGGTTACAGCTACAGAATTGCTGCCTTTTATGCTTCTATTGCACCCAGAGAAGCTGTGGCCACCCCATCCCTGGAAGTGTCCAGGTTGGACATGGCTTGGAGCACCCTGGAGTAGCAGATGTCCCTGCCTGTGGCAGGGGTGCAGTGAGATGGGATTTAAGGGCCCTCCCAACCCAAAACATTCCTGATCAGTTCTAGGGATGCAGATCCACAGCTCCCTGTTACTTTGTTAATTCTAAACAAGCAATGTGCCACAATCGTTCTGTGCACTCAGGAACAGAACAGTATTTCATGCCTAGAATAGGATTTTGAAAGGGTCAGATGGGTTAAAAGTGACCCATTGGGTGAACCACTAACTAAAACAGTATTTCCAAATATACCTGTAGGCAGAAGTTTGAAACCAGTAAGTCATGTCCCGCAGCAATCTCAGTCCTGGTGCCTGATGCCCAAGTGATTTCCCAACATTGCTTCCAAAGCAAAAAAAGCACAGAAATATTTATTACAAAGAAGATAAAATAAAAATCACCTGGCATAATTTTACTATCACAGGCAGGAGAAAGATAGGTGAAGAAGGAAAGTGGCTACAAATATCCCTGATTTAGGTTCCTACACAGCAGACAAACTGATGGATTTGATGCATTCAGCAATATAACCTGCCTCTAACAAAATCTACTCCAAGAAGATTCCTGGGGCAGCAAAAGCTATGTCTGAGCCCCTTTGGAGATTGAAAAGAGGTTTTCTCAACTGGAAGGCAGTAGCAGAGCTGGGCTGAGGACGCCCTGCCTGCCAGGCCAAAGCGCAGGAGCCCAGCCCAGCTGCAGGGAAGGAGCCGCAGTCCCAGGGCTGGCACGGAGCCCTCCATCACCTGAGCTGTGCCAGGCAGTGTTTCCCTCAGGAAGATGCACAAAGAAGGGCACAAAGTGCTGTGTACACCAGCCAAGATGTGCATCAGCCTTGTCTGCCTTCAGTCCTGTCACACGGCCCATCTACTGGCACAGCATTGCCCTTTTATCTAAACTAAAGCTTTTAAAGCAGACTAATGCAAATGTTATCCTTGCTGTGACTGGATTCCTGGGCATGGGACACAATAAGCACTGATTTTAGCCAAAGTGATCCAGTATTTAATTTAGCCCTTTTAGGAGGGCTATATATAAGAGTACTACAAGTAATCACATTCTGAAGAATTATTTTGAATCACATTCCTAGTCACGATTAAATAGATGGAATTCCTGCTCTTGTCCTTCAGAATTATTGCTACCATATAAATTCAGCCTCTCTGTTTTCATGCCAAACTTACTGTTGTCAACAATGAAAGCAAAACCCACATTTACTACTGGACAGAAGTTCTGCTCTTTCTTGTGACTTGATCTAGATGCAGGAAGTTTAGAAATAATAGTAATAAAAAAAAAAATAATAATCATCAAATAAATAGTCCCATTAAATATTTAAGCCAGTAACCATCTCCTTAAAAATTTCTCCTGGGTGTCTCACAGTGCATGTAATTAAGAATCTTAAAAAATCCAATTTTTCAAATTACGTTTCTGTAAGATTCAATATGGCTTTATCATTGTTGAATATCATGACACTCCTATAGGAAAAAGAAAACAGAGGAAGAAGGAAGAGGAAGAGGAAAAAAATTAACTAGAGCTTGCAAAAAGGAGAAAACATTGCTCTTCTCCCAGTGCTTCTTTACAGAAAGGCTGATGAAATTAAGCAATATATACAGCCCATGCATTCCAACAGAAGCTTGAAACGCCACTTTAACATAAGCCAAAGAAAAAAAAGAGAAAAATACAATAAAGTAATTTTTAAAAGCCCATATTACTGAGAGATTAATTTTGTTTTCATATTTGGAGTCATGAGTTCTTGCTTTATGTGGCATCTGAGGACCCAAATGGATTATTTCAGTGTTTTCCAGCATCCTCAGTAGCCTGTGTTCCTCCACCTTCTTCCTCGCACATCATTCTTCAAACTTGTAGCTAATCAAAAGAAATT
Source organism: Cichladusa arquata (assembly GCA_026413545.1). NCBI lineage: Eukaryota > Metazoa > Chordata > Aves > Passeriformes > Muscicapidae > Cichladusa > Cichladusa arquata. Next base: position 6,898,238 of record JAOTQP010000944.1, read on the forward strand.
TCTGGGATTTTCACTTCCATTTTTAGTGCTGGCCTAGTTAAAAAAACAAAGGGAGCCTAGCAATAAATAGTGAGACAGTGCTCTCTTTTTGTTGAAAGAGTAAAAGGAAAGAATCTCTCTGTTCCTCCTAGATCAGATTATTGAGGCAAACAGGCTCTTCAAGAGCAGTTTGCAATGCACCCAGCCTCATGTGAAGTCTGGAGGGAAAGCAGATGGGGAAGAAAGCCAACCTGGAGCTGAAATGCATTCAATGCAGCACCAAAGCAGCCACCCCCACGGCATTCCTGGGAAGTGCTGGTGGGACACCTTGGCTGTGACTGAACTTCTGGACTCCTGCCCAGTTCACTTCGGGTGGATTCTCTGTGTGTGACTTCCTGAAAAAGCAGGAACCTGCCAGACTGTCCCAGCTTGTTTTTAAAGTCCATGAACTGCAGCTCTGTGTAGGAGGGAGATTTTCAGAACTCTCAGTTACTCACAATACTCTGATCAATTTTCCCAATGATTAAGGATGAATGGCTGGTAACAGACCTTGACAGGTCACATGGAGGCAGCTGACCTGGAGCAAGTGAAGCTTTGGAGAAAATAAACTGCACAGGCATCACCAGGTTTTCCCCATAGAAATAAGCAAAGACCCAACTCTGCCTGGATTTGTACTGTCCTGAATCTTCCTTTCCCTTAAGAACCAGCTTGCTTTATGGTAGTGTAAATCCAAGATGACTGAAATAAAGACTGAGTGACAAATGAAACGAGAACACAAAAACTTGGGAATTACCCCAAGAATAGATTCCATCACCACGGGATTTCACCTGCTCAACACCGCAGTGGGATCAGGTACAGATATCAGACACTCTGCACGTAAAACAGTCTGCATCTGATTTCTTGGGCAAACTCAGTTTCAAAGTGACAACTTGAGCTTTCAGTGTTCTGGAAGAGACCAAACAGACACTTCTGAAGATGGATTTGCTGAGCTGTTCCCTGTACCCTGAACTGCAGAGGAGAGGGGAGGCTGTGTGTGCTCAAATAACCCTGAGTGAAGGGGCCCAAACACTGCCAGGTGTCTCTTCTGCAGACAGCACTGCCAAGGAAGTCAAGGATGTCCTACTCTACTCTGCAAATCATTGGAAACTGGAGAAATAACATCATGGACTTCCAAACCCACCCTGAGTGAAGGCACAAGTGTAAATGAGGTGACAATCTCTGTATCAGTTCTGAGAGGCCAGGACATCCTTTCCCTCCTGGCACAGCACAGTCCCTGTGCAGAACCTCCAGTTCTGCTGCAGCCATCCCCACCCCTTGTGCTCTCTGCTCTAACTTCAAGGGTCTAAAATGCAGTAATTACAATGTTAAATGAACCTGCACTTGAAGGAGGATTGGGGGAAGAAAAACTGATGTGCAAGTCCCCATGGCAGCAGCCTGAAAGGACAGGCTTCACAATTCTGTGATCACTTCACCAAGGCAGCTCTCCTGCCTCTGAAGCATTTCTGCTACAGCTTATCCAATGTGCTCAGCACTTCTATTTATACAGACGTGACTCACCTTACAACCACCTCACACAAGGTTATTCTTCCACCTTCTCTTCAAAAAATAACAGGAAAAGACTGTGAAAGTAAGATCTCTTCCTAGAGTTCATCCCGAGTCGGTGACAGGGCTGTAAAGACAAGGTGATACACGAGGTTTGGAATGCTCAGAACTGCCATGGGGATCTGGGGTGAGCACAAAGGGGAACTGCTGGACCAGAAACTGTCACCCTGATCCCACCTGACACTGCCATATGCCCAGCCCCACAAAAGCAGCAGGAATGGGAAGATCCAAACCTCATCTGCATTCAGAACATCATTTCAAAGGTGTCTTCAACGGGCAGACATGTCACACTGTCATTTTTTACTGCAGTCCCTGAAGTGAATTGTTATGTTGCTTTAATTATTATATTGAGGACATTCATTTAAAATAAGAAAAATAAGGACTAAAGCTGTGAAGCTTGTCTGGAAAGTTGGGTAGACATGTCTCTGGAGATCTCCCATCTAAAGTCTGGGAAAAAACAGCTCTAATCTCTGGTACTGCTTAGACTGGAAAAGAGAAACACTTGCAGATGGTGTTCCTGAGGGGGTGTGGGAAGCACAGAAAAATAATTTCTCCAGACTCAGCCTTCCTATAATGTGTAAAGGTAAAGGGAATTGGATTTCTCTCACTTCTTCAAATTCTGCATTATGGGTTTGTTTTTTTTTTAATTCAGCCCTGGTTGCTTCCTTCTCCCAGTTCCCTGGATTCCTACCCACATGCTCCCTCTCCACTACACCTCATCCCCCTCATCAAGGCAACACCATTCCAGGGCTGCAGCACCTTGTCACCAAAATCTCACAGTCTCCACTTCCCAACAGCTCTTTCCTCCCAAGAACTCCTTAGCAGCTGTACCAGGAGGGAATTTTGTCTCTTTTCTCATCTGTGTAACATGGTCAGAAGAGCCGGACTGACTCATAGACACCAAAATGGACATTCCAATGAATCAGGGAGTCTTGGATACACGTTCTTTCTCCCACATAGGACTGGGATCCGAGCTTGTGGGTTCAGCTTAACTGAAACTGAGTCACAAAAAGTCACAATGGTACAATTTACAGGTTCATTATCAATATCAACTGTCAGTAATAAGGCTGATTTGATCAACAACTTCACACCAAAAAAGCAGTTTGGACAGAAATAAGCAGAACAGCTTCCCATCCTCTCCTCTCTCATGTCCCAGGTCTGTCAATTAATTGCAGATGATCCTCATGTACAGCAATGTCTTTTGCTTAAAATTATTTAGTGTCAACTGCATTGCTGGTAAAACTCCCATTTTCTAATAAGAAAAGTGTTTTCCTTGTTTGTTTTAAAAGCCCAGTACAAGAAGATCAGTTTCTTCCTTTATGCTGATGCTCAAGTGGGCAAAGCTTAATAGTAATAAACTTCACTGGGAAGAGGCTGAGCTGTTCTTCCCCAGTTCCCCAGCTGTAAGTAATCCTGTGTCAACCACTGAGAAAGAAGTGAAATGCAGCTTGTGCTCCAAGTGAGCTGAAGTGTCAGCATTCCTCACTGAGGGCCAGGGTCACTGGGAGCCCTTCAGTGCAGTTAACTATGTGCTCAAGGGCTGCTGTGAAGTGAACAGCCAAGACAACCCTCTCTAAACAAACCATTTCTCCTGCTCCCTGTGTGTTATAGTGTAAAATACAGTTTTCTTGGACACGGAGACTCCACCATCAGCCCACCCTAGAAGGATTCAAGGTGAGCTCTCCCATTTCAGCCCTGCCAGGTACTGTTGCTAAGCACACTTTCAAGGAGTTCAGCCACAGATACATCACAGGACAATCCAATATGGACATCAAAGCAGCACAGACCTATAGCTATAGGAAGGAAATGCTATCCAGCAACTCTCATTGCTGTCTCTTCCAGCAGGATGGAGCAGAATAAAGCTCTGACATCACCAGAGCTATTAGGAACTAGGAAGTGCTGCAGGTACCTGCAGACTCACTCAGACCACAGGATGACTCTTCTGTTGGAGAAACTGCAGAGGATGACCTTGGATTTCCTCCTGAGGTGAAATCCTATTTGAGCATGCCTCACCTCACAGATGCTCCAGCATTTCCAATGCCATCACTCAGATGTCCTTGGCTTCCACAGGCAAGTCCTATGAATGGAAATGGAACCAGAGCAGAGGCTGTTGAACACCATTTTTGCTTTGCTGCTGCCTAATTAGATGATGCTGACTAATCCTCTGCATTACTTCACAGTGAAAGGAACCCAGCAGGAGTGCTAGGATGGATCTGAAAGAGCTAAAAGCCATTAATTATTTCCTTTTACAGAGAGCATTTCACTTGTACAAGTTGCTTCCATCAAGTGTTCCTTTCTAAGATTATATTCCCCACAAAATGTCTCTGTGGCCTCCAGTGTTGCAAGTTCAAAGAACAGCAGACAGAAACAGAAAAATAAAGAGAAAAAAGCTGGGTGCATTTCCCTGAAATGTTTTCCATATTGAAACAACTACAGTGAGAAGTGATTTGCAGGACTGGCCTCTTGACCTGCCATTAAGTAAGCAGGGGCTATACATTTTTGCTCTCCTCTTGCAAAACTGTAGACCTGTGGCTAATCCATAATGCAGCCCCTGAGCAATTTCACAGAGAGCAGCTCGTGGGTTTAGAGTGCAACATGCACAAGCACCCCTTGCAAAGCTCAGCCCCACACTCGAGAGTCCTGTTTGGCTGAGAGAACCTCAACAGACTTAGCACTGCCAGAAATTTAAACCTAAAATGTCCTGACTGCCTTTGTTTCCTGCTAAACCACAGCTGCAAAAGACACAAGGTGAAAAGAAAGGCCACAGACAGAAATATTCAAGGATAGGAAATCTTTTATAATCTATCTTTGTTAAGCTTTAACAGGATGACATCATCAGCTACCCCATTAGCTGAGCTGGTTCCTATGGCAAGCCTTCTTTGTTTTCTCCAGGCTTAGCCTGGTAAGTGATGATCCATAGGAAACACAGCAGTGCTACTGGAAAGACAGAGGAAACAATGGCAGCTCAGTCAGCCAGGGGGTAAGGCAGCTCTACTTAGGATCTAATAGAGCTCCACAGCCGTGGTCAGTATGGAAAGCATTCCCCATTTTCACAGAACCACAAAATATCCTAGTTGGAAGGGACCCACAAGGACCACCGAGTTCAACTCCTGGCCCTGCCCAGATGTCCCAACAATCCCACCCTGTCCCTGAGAGCATTGTCCAAACACTCCTGGAGCTTTGGCAGTTCAGAGCAGAACGTGATGTCAGCAGATGAAAACAAATGCACTTTGTTGGTGAGTTTTCAACAAAACTTAAAGTATAATGAATGACCTCAATGCTCCAATGTTTTACTTTTTGTGATGCAGAGCTCCCCAGATCATTCAAGGATAGACAGAACTTTAACTTGAAGCCCAGCTTCCACTGTCACTTGAGATAATCAAAACCAGCCCCCACTGCCCTGGATGAACATGTCTGAAGAACATTATAATGCACTTCTGGTGCTGGTGACTGGGAGAAATTTTACCCTGTCCAGTCAGGAGCTCAAGGCCTCCCACACTGCATCAGCCTCCTATCAGCCACAAGTGAAAGGCTGGGCTGTGGGGTGTGCTCCTCAGGTTCCTCCATGTGCATCTCAACTTCTATTAGAAAGTACCTCTTAGGAAAGAACAAAGTTTGAACCAGTTTTATCCTTCAAAATAACAACTCCACACAAACAGCCTCTTGCCTCAATAACACAGCTCCTGAAAGCTGCCCAAGGTCAAATGTGCTCCTTCCTTTAGTGACAAAACCAGGCCAGCACAACTGCGACTTCACCTCCTCGCCTACAGCAGATCCCCCAGATGTGCCAGGGCTGCATCACTCACTGAGGGCAGGTTTTAGTCTCAGCCTTACCTGAGCACAGAAGTTGGCTGAATATTCTTTAGCAATTATACAGAAATTTGGGTCAGTGATGGAGGAGAGCACGAAGCAGAATGACTAAGCTCATATCCACAGTTATTTTCAAAATAATTTGCTTTCCAAAAAGCTTCCCAGGTGTACCTACAGGTCAGTCCCTACTGCACGTCCCCTTTTAGATCTCGTGTTTTTATTGACAGATGATTTTACAAGTACATAGTGCAATAACACTCAAAAAAATGTAATGCATAAAATATTCCTGCATACAATTAAACTAATAATTAGTTCCCAACAAGGACATGCATGCAGGAATGTGGAACAATAGCTGAACAGTGGAAGTGTGCAGGCATTCATTAAGTCACTACATAAATGCAGGAAGATGTGCTGCTGGAAGTAACTTTTGCTCAAGGTCACTGGTGGAGTTGTTTTAATGTAATTAATTCAGTAGCATTTAAAATAATAAAAACAGGCATAAAGCACTAATTCAACTGAAGGACAACAAACAGCCATGGAGTGTGCATCATCCATAAACAAAACCGTGACAGAGCTGGCAGTGCTGTGCTGGGACAGGGTTAACCAGCCCCTGCTGACTCACTGGACACTCTGCTGCCACCATTTCTTCCAAACAGGGGGGACAGCAAATGTTCCCTGAAAGTCAGGACCCAAAATGCAATTCCAAGGGTGAGAAAGAAAGGAATTCAGTAATTTTAGTGCTAGCTGTTTTCTATTTTAGTAAATAGCATGTCCTTCCTCTTGGCATTTGGATAATATGACAACATTGAGGAAGAATTTTGGTTGGTCTTAAATGAATAGAAATGAGAAACCATTTCAACCTCTCCTGTTAAAGACAGAAGGCTAAAGCCTCCTTCTTTCCTTCCAAGCAATCTTGCCTTTTTTTGGCCCAGCCAGCAGACCTGCCACGGCAGACAGGAGGAAGATTGGAGAGCAGCAGCCAAGGGAGGATCCAACACCTCGGAATGGACTTCAGGCCCAACCAAACAGATTTAATAATTTTCAGCACATTTTATTCCAAACAGCATGTGACCTATTTTAGGCTTCACTCTGAGCTGACTATAATTAACCATAATTTGCACAGATTTCAATTTAATATATAAACTGGCTTGCTAAAAAAAAAAAAAAAAAAAAAAAAAAAAAAAAAGTCAAGGTAATCTCCAAAGTTAAAGAAAGTCAGAAACCCATTTTTAAGTTCAAATGTCAGATAAAAACACATTGTATATTGGCTCTATATAATAATCTTTCCAACACAATTCCAAGGTAAATATTTTAGAGGCTTTTAGTACAAGGACAGAATGTGATTTCATACACTGAAAAACTCAACTTCCCTTTAATAAAAATGCAGCTAATATTTGCTTTCTTAGCAGCAGTGGAGGCTTGTATTTCAGAATTTGGCTGGGTTTGGGGTTTTTTTGCTGTGACATAAAGCACAATTGTGTTTAGGTTCAAATGAGATCTCCAACTCTGGTGAGACCTGTCCTTATTTCCCCACCTCCAATTCTCTTCTCTCCTATTTCACTACCCAAGAAAACACCACCATCTCCAGTGCCCTTCCACTGCCACGCCCAGTGTCACACAAAATCCCAGTGAAAATTAAGAGAAGAAAGCTCTGTCTCAGAGTTGCATGTGGACATGCCCCAAGGAAAAAACTCACAAGAATAAACTCTTACTCATTTACATCCAGGCCTCTCCTTTTTCCTCCCACCCAGGCACTCTTACCTATGCTACAGAATTTTCTCTGCTGTAGGTGAGTTATCACAAAATCCCTTTTACAAACAATACGGCAAAGAAAACCAGAAGAACCCCACAAGGTTTTGAATCAGAACTTGACATATTGCACAGTTCCAAATGGGTAAGTCTGCCTGCCCTGCACCTCCCTTTTGGTAATTTAATTGCATTTCTGTGCTCTGCATCCCTCCTTTGTTGGAAACTTTTATTTCTCTGGTAACTTCTGAAACAAGACAGTTTGTTGAGCAAAGACAAATAAACCTGTGAAATTTTTTTAAGGGAAGAAAACAAGAAAAACTCCCAGTGCCCCTATCTGTATCAGCACCTGCATAAAAACACCCTTGGATTTCTCTCCAGCACATCCCTCCAATGGAGGCAGCCACGTCTGCCTTGGAATTCAGCATCATGCTATTGCCAAAGTTTTCCTGACTAATGCTGCAAAGCCTGGCTGTGAGCTAAGCCACAGTGACTCCAACTGGAAAGCAAGTCTGATAGTTTTGCAGTGCTGTCTGGCAAGCCAGGAAAGAGATGAGGGATGGAGAGAGTGATGGAAATGGAATTAAGAAGTAGTAGATGAGGTGACATTCCAGAAGAGAGAGACTATAAAAGCAGTGATGTCATTTTGACTTGACACACTTCAGATAATGCAACTTCAAGCTGACAGAGCATAAATAGCCACTGATGATGTAAAAACAGAGTTACAAGCCCTTGGAACTATTAACTTTCCCTGGGCAACTGTCATTCCTACAGCCCAGACAGAACTTTTTTGCTTCTCTGCAAGTTAAATGGCACCATTTTGCTTTTAGCTTCCAAGAAAACTCTGTTCTAATTCAAAACAGTCCCTTGAAGAGCAGAGTGAGTTCCCAGCACCACAGTAAATGAATAAATGCAGCAAAGGCAGATGCACCATTCAGAACGTTTTGAATTCATTCAAACAAGAGAAGGCAACGTCCAGCCAAAATCATCACAAAGCCAAGGACAAACACAAGCACAGCCCAAACTCACCCCTGGAGTATAAAGTATGAGCAGAAGAGCATTGCAGAAGTGTAAGAGGGTTGGGCTCCAAAGCATCCACACCTTTGTGGCTCTGAGCTGAGCTCCCTGCCAGCAACACAGGAACACTTAGGTGGGAAAACACCACTGGGATGTGCCTGAAAGTGCCAGAGGATGTGCATAGAAAGGCACCAAGCTCTGTTACTCCACAGAATAAATAAAATTCCAGCACACTGCAAGTGCAGTGAAGCTGAAAGGAACGATTCCACGAAAGCCAGGGCAGGAACAGCTGGATGACCCCAGATGTGCCCTAATTCCCAGTCCTTCCTTGTCCCCTGCAGCAACTGCAAGCCATGAGAGAGGATCTTCCCCAAAGCTCCAGAGCTGTCCCAGCAGTTCACCTTCTGCTTCTGCTTCCCCATCAGCCCTCTTAGACAGGGAGTAACCACGGGCTGGCTGAAGTGTCCCCCAAACATCCACTCACAGCAAAAGTGTCACCCCAAACAAGTCAGAGGGAGCAGAGAGCAATAACACAAAAACATCAGGAAAGAAATACAGCCCTGGAACAAGAAAAGAAACCCCAAGGAACACAAAAAGGGATCCAGAGACAGGAACCAAGGACTGTGCATCACAACATACTTGGTGTGGCTGCCTGTAGAGGGGTAGAAGGTGGGGCAGAATCATCATTTTCTTGAAAATGCTATGATTGAGCTTTATCCAAAATGAATAGCATTAATTGTTTACACCAGCAGCAATCACTGTCATCACCATTTTCTTTTACTCCTCTTTGGCTTCCATTTTTTCCTGCTATGGTGGCAACTATTCCTTACCCTAAATAACAAAGAATATTCCTACTCCTGACTGTTTCTTATTTGTGCACTCAACCCACCACTCTCAAATACAGGGCTTGTCACAATGATATTTAGTAAAGAACAGTGACACTTCTAGAGGACCCCCACTGAGGACAGCATGGGGATTTTGGCCTTCTAGGAGCAGACATCGAGGAAAAAAGCTTATTTTAAAGATAGTAGCTATTAAAAAAGCATCCTTGGCCTTCAGAGCTTGAATCATCAAGAGTTTAGCCTTTCTGACAGTTGACCAAACTAGTGCTGCCTGTTCTGAATTCCAGCTAGGCCTTTATCTCAACCAAGGTAAGATTTTTATCTTGCCAGCCTATAGACTTAATCCCACACAAATGTCTTTTCATCTAAGTCAAATGAGTTTTCAGCCATTTTTCTGGGCTGTAGAGATTTACATACCATGTAACAGTGATGGCATTGCAGAACTGGGACAACAGACAGAAGAGCAGTGCCATTAATTCTTTAACATACTATAGGTGTATTTAAGGAAGGCAGAGGGGCTTCCTTTTTGAAGATCCCAGAAAAGCAGCACACTCTTCCAAGCTGATCATGTGGCTCTCAGCAAGCTCTGTATTTTGCTCAACCAAAACACAAGCCACGCTGACCACATCACTGAAATGTGGCTAGAAAATGGAAAACATTCCCCTCCACAAATGTACTCCCAGGAAATAAATAATCACTCGTGAAATACAGAAACAAAAACAATGACATTGCCCTGTTTAGAGCTGGTTTGACTTGTCTCAGAGTTTCTTTTTAAATGAAGTCTACCAGCTGAGTTCTCAGTAACTACATGTGGCTCCCTGCCTGTTTTTAGTACCTGGAGCTGCCTCGTGACTCGTGTGCCTGAAGCTCTCGGATGTACCCACTCCTTTGAAGAAAGTAAGCTGTAAAGAGAGAAGCACAAAGGAAAATGCACAGCTTCCAGATCCTAGAACAGACTCTGTAGAGTTAATGGAGTCAACCACAACAGCAGTAAAGTATTACTTCAGTCCTCCTGGAGAATTTGTTACTTCAACTTAAAATGCTAACAAGATCCGCCCTTTCTCCCAAAAGTCCAACTTCATCTTGGATTTTGAAGGGGAAAACCCCAAACAACCAAACACTGATACTACAAACACATCTCAACCCAGCATGGGAAATAAATACTAAGTAAAGTTCAACCCTGTGATTAATCTTTGTTTCACTTGCCCAGTACAAGCAAGGGAGTTATAAAGCCATCTTCACTGAACTTTGGCCCCTCAGACACAGTAACACACGATAGAAATGACTGAACACTCATCATTCAACCACTGCCTTTAATCTTCAGCTCTGCCTAAGTTTCAAGGCAAACCAAGTTCTTGCCCCAACAGGCCTGGCTCATCCAGAGACTCCTCCTCCATATTTCCCTGTGCCAGCTTCCTCAGAAGTATCTGGGATTCAGAGAAGCAAAAAGCACCAAGCACAGTCACTTCCAAAGCATTTAATGCATTTCAAGGAGCAAGGTGGCTGATCCCATCAGTCTCCAGCAGGGAACAGCCTTCCTGTGGAGCTGCTCCTGTGGGAAGCATCCAAACATCTCTTGCTCTGCTTGCTGCAGAGGATGCTCAGCAATGGGGATTAGAGGATTTCGGGATGGAAAGGGAGGAAAAAAGAGGGGGGAAGGGGAAGAACGGGGGGAGTAAGAAGGAAAAAGGAGGAAAAGAGGGGGAAATGGGAAAAAAGGGAGGAAAAAAGGTGGGGGTGAAGGGGAGGAAAAAGGAGGCAGAAGAGGCGGGAACAAAAGGAGGGGAAGGGAGGAAAAGGGGGAGAAACAGGGAGAAATAGAAGGAAAAGGGGGAAGAGGGTCTGTTCGCTAGTTTGCAGTTTGTTGCTGTGCTTCACCTGTTGCAAAGTTGGATGATAAACACAATGCATAGAACAATTTCAATCACATCCTAGTCTCTGCAGCAGCCTCCACAGTTCTTCTCAAGAGGGGCAAAAGGGACTTTTAGAGCTCAAGATGAGGTAAAAGATCTCCTCTGAGACATGGGATAAAATTAAGCATTGATTAGCACTGAAATCCTGTAGCCTTTCCAGCACTCTTTTTTTTTTGTGTGCATAGTATTTAAAAAGTTGTATTTTATCTGCAGACCTTGTTCAGAGATATAGGGATGCCAAACACTTAGTACTATTTGTGCAAGAAATCCAGGTGCAAACTACTCAATCCTAGATTACATTTAGAGTCGGTGGAAAAACCCTGACACACTGCTCAGGGGGAATTAATCTTATCCTCAGGCAAGAATTAAAGACAGGTCAGCTTCATCTCCCTGGGGAGGTGCTTGTTTGTCAGCATCAGGTGCTGAGGAAGCACAGAGATGACAGCCATCCAATATTTAAAATGGATGTTGGGGCAGATGTATCCTACTAGAGGACGTGGTTTTCTAACTCCATTAATCTGGTCCAGTGACTGGGACATTTTTGGGAAAAATATCAGGACTCCATACAACATAAAAGGTCACTCAAGGTCCTGGTACAGACTTGGCTGAAGAGATAAAAAAACCCACACAAAACCAACTGAAGAGTCCTAATTTTCAATATTCCATTAGGTCACATCCATTCCCAGCCTACATTTCAGGGGGGTTTTGTGTTGACTTGGTTTTATAAAATTTAAGTATAAAAAGTAGGGTATGAACAGCTGAATCAGATGGATTCAGTGGCCTTAAGCATAAAGAAAAACAAAGCTCTGCTGAAGAACTTGTTCACATGAAGTTTCTTCCAGCACAGCTGCTATGCTGTCAAATGTGGTTATCAAGGGATACACAACTCCTTTATCTCCAAATCCTGCCCTTTGTCCTAACTGTGGAAGCTAAGTGCTCTCTTCTCCAAAGGAATAATGCAGTCTGTTGTCTGTCTGCATTTAACAAGACATGTTAACCAAATACCACCAAAGTTTGCTAGAAAGAATCAAAAATTGCCATAATTTGTGTCTTTTTTACTCTGTATCCCAAACTGACTTTCATACTAAAAATACTGATTAGTTCTCCTCCCATCTGACTACAGAGATAGGAATATAAGTGCTGCTTGTGCTGCCATTCTGTTTTCTCAGCAGTGAGAATAGAGCACTGCTGTCCTCCAGACACATCTCCTTCAGCTGCTGTCAGATACTCTATGAGACTTATTTCTACATGGGCTTCTTTCAGCATCCTATTGAGTCTAAGTAAAACAAGAAAAGCACAGAATATTCAGTGTCAACTCTAAAATATCTAAAATTAAACCCTTCCCACGGGTGCCAGGTGACATTTGGCCTGGCAGGTATGAGCCAGCAGTTTCACCAGGTGAGACAAAAGCACAGCACTAACACATTCAGCAGCAAGAGACGCCTTTGAGGAAGGGTAACTTCATTCCCTTCCTCCACATTCATTCCCAATTGGAATGATGATGTAAAAGCTACACTATTCATAAAAGACAACAGCCAAATGAAGTGCCAATACACAGGGCAGGAAAAACAGGGAGGCAGAGGGACATCTCCCTGCTTTTCCACAGCTTTGCCTCCTGATGAAGAACATCTACAGTAGAGCAAAATATGGAAAAAATGACAATAAAATAAGCCAAAGAGAAGCAGCTCCACTAATTTAACAGAAGATTAAGAAAACCCCCACAAAGCAGCTCATATTATGAAGAGGCATTTTAGGGCACCTCAGAAATACAGAGATGGTTCTTAAAGCCCACAAGGGCCCCGGAGGTTTCTTTTCCCCTCTCCCCCATGCCTAATCTCTCTCAGTTGCACAAGCTGTATAAACAGATGAGGCTCAGAATACAACAGAATAATTGTGTGAAAGAACAACTTTGTTCTTTTGCTTTATTAAAACTAAAAGGCAGAGGGGAAAGGTTTGAAGCAGATTCTGAGATGGGAAAGCAAATGAGAATTTAGTCCCAGCAAACCCTCCTGGATGACATTTTTGCTGCAATGCAAACCAGCTCCTTGTTCCTCCACACCAGACACCCACGCTGGACCTTCTGCACCTGGGACAGCAACAGGAATATTCCCATTAATGCACAGCTGGAGAAGGCACTTAAAACGTCAAGAGCAGTTATACACCACGGGTGTGGAACTTACAGCAGCACCCACAAACTTCCTAAACCTCCCAGGAGAAATGATCTAAGCAGCAGCTAGCCCAAAATGCCAGACATCAAAGCCTGTGCACTGACAAATAGTTGCTGAAAGAGCTAGTCCAAGAGCTCAGAGATGTGGATTTGTAACAGTCTTGACAGAAGATAAAACCACAGCTCCAGCAACAAAATGAACTCTTTGATTGTAGGAAAAAGATAGCCTGGGAACTGCACAGCCCACTGAAACAAAAATGATTAAAAGAAAAACTGATCACCTAAACCAGAGTTGATGGCAAAAGCATAAGTAGGAAGAAATGGAGGAAAAGGTCACCTTGTCTGTGACTTGAAGATTTAAACAGAAAAGCAATCAGTAACAATATATGTCACTCAAATTCATAAAATCACCTATTAAATCACCTCTTTTTAGTCTTAATTACTGACAGAAGTGATTCCTTATTAATTGATAGGTCACCCTCAACTCAAAGACAGCAGTGAAAAATTTTGATACACAAAGATTTTCCCAAAGCTTAAGTAAATTTATATCATACCCATCCACTCCCACAAATCCACAAAGGTAAAAAAAAATAGTAACAAAGTTCTTTGGCCACTGTGGCAGCAACTTAAAAACAAACCAATAAAAGCTGATAAGCAAGAGATTTTCTACCTAATGAAAGAAATGTAAAATATCTTCATTCATAAATTGCTTTCATCTTAAAGAGAACCCTGAAGATGCATCTTGGGTATGCAATGTGAGGCTAAAATTTCACTCAATTTCTGTACTATTAAATACAACTGAGGGATTTGATGAGGCTCTGAAAACATATCATATGTAGCACTGAAGGGATCCAGCAGTTAAAGAGGAGGATACAACCTCCTGGCACTTCTCAGAGATGTGCCACTCAATCATTCTCAGCACCAGCAGTGCCACAAACTACATGTGCCCACAGCAGAATCCTGCTGTTCACATCTACACTTGGGGATGTGCCCTGCAATTACTTCCTTTATATTTATATGAATATAAACAAAACATGGGATTCAGTGTGGGCACAAACACCATTTATAGAAATTGAGGTTATGTTTAGAAACCCTGACCTGCAATTACCTCATTCTCATGTCCTACACTGAGACCACATTCACATGTACAGTGCACAAACCTGTTCCCTAACTCATCCAGAATGAAATCAAATTGCTTCCTTACCAAATTCCAGCCTACAGCTTTCGTATTTTTTGAATTTAAGGTGAAGTTAAAATGAAAACAAGAGGCAGGTGAGTATTCCCCACACAGAGCTGTATTTACTGCTCAGATGCTGAGTATATACATAGGGAACACCCTTCCTACCTTTTAAAATGGTAGGAATAAAACAGGAAGATGTTCAGAACACCTCCTAGGGGAAAATAAAAACACAAACACAAATACTATTTCATTGATTCACCTGAGAATTGGAACTTATTTCATTTCCAGACACCCACATTGAAGCCATGAATCACCACATCTTCTGGCTGGAAGCCAGTGCTGCAGCTCCTGTTTCCATGACAATCCCGATGCCTCCCTGCTCCAGAGTCTTCCTATCAGGGTATTCATTCAAAAATAAACAAGGGGAGGACTGCCAGCCAAGTGATGACTCAAGAAAATGCTTTAAAATGCTCATACAAGATTCAAAACTTGCTGAAAACACACAGTTAGAAGACATCCAATCATCACAGGAACAATTTCTGCAACAGGACATGGCTGAATTTCCTGAGTACCTCTCTCTGGATCAAAACTTTCCCTGTGTAGGCTTCCCCTCTTCTCATGGCAGCTAATGCAGAGGAAAGGTCATTTTTAATCTTTTTTTTTTTTTTTTTTTTTTTGCTTTGACATCTGTTTGCTTCTCTCTGAAAGGATACACTGTTATCTACATGCATCCTGACCCAGCTACTAATCTTCAATTCAGCTTAAACTGTTCCCAATTTGAAATCCTTGGCATTACAGGAAGAAACGGGACCAACTCCTACTCACTCAAAGGAAAGTTTTAATAAAACAACATGCCTGTTCTGGTCTTCGGACTGTTTCTTCCTGGATTTTACAAGAACAAAACAAGCTTAATGCACAGCTGAAATATATAGTGATGGTATGGCATGCTGCAGAAAAATCAGGGTGATGTTTCAAGCCTCAAGCATGATATATGAAATCATTCCCATGAAGAAACACAAAATTCTGTCTTTTCAGAGAGAATTTCACCTGCTGTCAAAGAGCTCATCAGTTGAATGAGAGGTTTCTGCAAAGTGCAGCAATTTTAAATCAAACACAGGGTTATTCCAGATTAATCTCCTTCAAAACACAACTTTCACTTCTTCCAGCCGGTGAGGATGTGAGGAAGTCAGCAGCACTCTCAAAAGGAGATACATTTTGGAGGATTTACATTCTTATTCTTTACATACAGTATTAAAGTTATGCTGATCATGGACTAATGCAGAGATGCTCTCTTTAATCACAAGTCTTCAGTCTCATCCAGGTAACCTGGGCAAGTTTTCTAAAACAATGGCAGAAACAGCATCTCAAAAAACACTGTGGCAGAAGGAACACCATATCTGCTGGGAGTACAGCATGGTGACAGGCACACAGCCCACGCACAAGCCTGTGGAAACAGTCAATGGGAACAGTAAAAATGAAATAAAGCTGACAGTTCCAGCTATAGTCTATCTCCACACTACATGGGAGCACCACAGCCTTTTAAATGCACTTAGCCCATTCAGGCAGCTCTGTGCTATCATCCCTGCTGTACAGAAACAGAGAAGTGCAGTTTGTCTGAGTAACAGAGACAACTTGGGTAAGTGAACAGAGCAGGTTCAATATTAAGGTTTCTCAACTGGAGGGCAGGGGTCACTCTCCCAGTCCAAGTCTTTCTATGGCAGCACAGAGTGTGGTAATTAAAAATAACACACCACTGAGCAAATGGATCCAAATTACCTGGTAGCATGTCACCTGACAGGCAAGCACTGCACTCCCTCCCCTCCATGGGAACTCAGGAGCCTGGGGATGGCAGGAGCAGAACACCTCACTTGGAACGCACTGCTCAGCTGGGCTATATTCACTTTGCCTCAAGCCCTTGAAATTAATTTCCATTATGGCAATAAACACCACTTAGCTGACATAAGTTGTTTATTTGCAATGCAATTGTCTTCAGAGAGTTGCAGTGTCATTCCTCCTCATTATAAAGGGCCGTGCAGTTGTCTCTGTACAAATCAGTGTCACCCATGGTTTTGCACCAATCCCCATGGATTCCCCCCCTCTAATTATTAACAGAAGTTAATATCTTCACCTCAAACAATCTGCTCTTCTCCCTGGGAAAGGCACTTCTGTTGCAAGTCCCTTTTTGCATTATGGCCTCGGTTTTGCAGCAGAAACACATCTGGCCCTCATTAGAAGCATAATAAGGTACAGCTGAAAGCATTCTCACTAAAAAATGCATAAAATTCACACTAAATAATGAAATTGCCCTTTGAAAAGGAGGCTAGGTCATCCAGTCACTCCAAAAACCTGCTCAAGTCCATTAAAAAAAGCTTCCTGTAGCATTCTGGAGTGCAGAAGTTCATCTGAACATCCCCCAAGGCACTGCCCTGCAGGAAAGCCCTGCGTGTAAGAAACCAACAATTAGCACAATTAGCACTAGTCTCATTCTTTTCTTGTTTTTCTTTTTTATTTTTTTTTAAAGCTTCAGAGTCTGAAAACTGTTTTGGCTAGAAACACTCTCTCCTATCAAAAAGAAAGAGTTGATAACATTAGAGACAACCCTTAAGACCTGGTAAATGAGAGCACCAGATCCAAATGACTACATGTGCTACCAGAAAAGCCAAATAATCCTAACAATTTCAGTAGATCTGCTAGATTTAAAGATTAATGCTTTATATAATTCAATATATGCTCTTTTAGAGTTTCAGCAATGGCATCTCACAGCTAAAATTACATGGGGGGAAAAGGGCAAAGCAGTTTTATAATCTTATAACTTCATGTCTTATGTCTAGCAAGAAGCAGGAACACACTAGTTGGCCAGTCAAACCTTTTGGGATTTGCAGGGCTGGGGTGGAATTTTGTGTATTTGATCTTTGTATGTTTTTTCTTTTCTTTTAATGATATACTCTAAGCATTCAGGAAGTAAGAGAAGTTTTGTCTCCTGTATCTTTATATTTGGTGGCACTTGGGGATATTTAATAACTGTTGAATCCTCTATTTAATTGCCAAAAGGGATGTCAAACCTTGAGGGCATCACACCTCTAAGCCCACTTTAACCACACAAATGTTTGATAAGTGAACACAAGGTTTAAGAAAAATACAGAAACCACATCCATTTGAGTGTCACAACCTGCAGACACTGAAAAACACACAGAATAAAATAAAAAGCTGGTAACAATATATTCCTGAGAGTTCACAAAGCCCGATGGAGCACTGGAAAGAGCAGGGAGAATAAGAGTTTCTGGAGAGCAACATACAAACATTTTCTCTTTAGTAGGGAATTTGGAACATGTTCAGACAAATGGGTTTTGCCGTGTTTCATCCTGCCTAGCTTTTTAAGGCCTTCCAGGTGTGCTGCTATACCTGCATATTAAGGAATTGCCAAGTAAAAAGGAATTATTTTTTGCATTTGTGAGCAATGCTGACAGTACTCTGCTCAAAAGGGGGTTTCTGTAGTTTGCCCCTCACAGTATTAAAGGTGAAGGACGGCAAGGAGCCAAAAATAGCTGTTTCCTTTCCACAGAAAACAAATGTACTGAGCTATCCAGTCAGATTTCAGGCAGCTGGGGAACATTTAGAGTATGGAAAAACAGGCTAGAGAGGTAATCCTGCAACAGCCAAACACAAGTACTACAGCAGATCCAGGCACAAGAAGAGCGTGGCTGAAGGTTTCTCTCAGTCAGAAGAGCTCTTAGTTGGCTATGAAAATGAACAAAATTCAGAACAACTACTTCAGTGCAGCCACTTCAATCAGGAAAAAACACAACCCAAAACCAACAAACTCAGGCAAACACCCAAATCCTGAAGTGCTGTATGAAGTGTCAGAATCTGAGTTTCTAAATAGTCAGATTAAAAAGAAA
>JAOTQP010000944.1:6916412-6936414 GCA_026413545.1 Cichladusa arquata
ATACCCAAAAAGAGGTTCTTTTTTTTCCTTTTTTTTTTTTTTTTAAATTGCTTTCAACAATCAAGAAACACAAGCCATTCAGAATTGTGAAAATTTTGTGCAAATAGCTGTAAAGGAGGAAATGAACATTTTCCAGTTTAATTTATTCCCAACACTACAATGACACTAGCAGGATCCTTGCTAGAAAATGAGAGGAACATCATAGAGAGTATTCTGCAAGTCAGGCATGCCTGCTCAGTATTTCAAGCTCTAGACTCATTTTTTGTTTGACACAGGAAAGGCTTCCCTGAGCAGCTTTATTTCCCAGTTACCTCAAATGATTACAGTTTCTCTCCTCTGTGCTTTTGCTTTTCCATGTCCAGACTGGAGACAGCTTCCTTATTATTTCACAGCATTATTAGCAGCTCAATAATTGCAAAATCCTGACTTCACCAAATAAAATATGCTGTAAGTAACTGTGTGAACTTCCTGTAGCTCTTAAACTCACCTCTCTTCTGGCAGCCAAAGCTGTCCTCCACTAAGAGAGCAGCACAAATTCAGCACATCCCACATCCACAGCCACACACACACAGGGGCTGAGGAGTCAAAGGCTGTAATAGAAGTGGGGGCTGCAAAAATATTTCATTTTTAAATCCCTATCTGCAATTTGGTTTGTTTTAAATTATTTCCAAAGTCACAATCCCAAATCTTCAGAAATAATTTTGCTTTTCAGTTATCTGGGAAGAAAGCCAGCCTTAGGAGGAATGGTATAATGATGCCAAGAGAAGGGACAACTTTGATAGAGGCAAAAAAATTTACCTGCAGTTTACCATCACCTCTAACAAGGCGCTTCTTGCTCAAATCAGAGATTCAGCACTGTGCTGGTTTATGGAGCAGAAAATATTTTTTTTTAAGTGTCTAGGGATGAAATACACTTCTTGCAAATGGAGTTGAGAAAGGAAATGGGGAGCCAAGAATAATCTGTGGTGTTACTACTAACCATTTGCACAGCAGTGCTGTTTGAAATACATTATTTAATGGGGCTTTCCTTCAAACAATGACAAAAATTATTTCCAAGACTAACGAAGTTGATGGAGGCAAGATGATGGGCAGAATCTACAGTGAAGCCTTTCAGCCTTGTCCTTCAGGGCACATCTCAAACCATGGAATCTCACAAAATAAGGCTGTTCCACGAGCAGAATTAGGCTGCAAAGGACCCAGGAGTATTTCCCTCCCACATCCTACTGCAAGGCCTGTCCTGAAATGGAAATCAACAGTCCTTTATAGACTTGCTCCATCTCTCCCCAGAGAGGCTGCTAATCAAGCAGGGAAGCTAAGGCCCCACAAAACCTCCCACTTTGTCAAAGCAAACTTCTTTCCCAAAGGGTGGCAAGGACACATTCCGTGCCCAGGAGGGACAGAGGACTCATTTTAACAGCTCACAGCACATAGCAGAGGCACAAATTTCATTTACAATCCTACTCGGTTTTGAAGCATACATAAAAATTGTTTTTCACTGCATTTAATTCTTCCTTTAATTTCACCCTGTTCCAATCACCATCTATTTCAACAAAGCAACCTTTGGTATTTTTCTGCCTGAAGGTGGGAGCATCAGAAATACTAAAACACAAAGCAACCCAGAAAAGCCCTTAGCCAGCTCTGACAAGAGTCAAAGCACATTGTTCAAACCCCTTAAATAATGAAGTCAAAATATGAAAAGAGACAATACAGACTGAAGCTTTTAGAGTGCCAACAGCATCTGCAAAAGGACCTTCTAGGGTACACACAGATACTTTATTCCCTACAATGTGTCTGCAGTGAACAAGGCATTTTTGTGCCTCCTGTAGCTTTTACCTTCTCCCCCAGCACTTCAGTGCTCAAGAGGGAAGCATCACCCATAGCATCAATGATTTCCCCCCAGTATTTTTTTTTAATCCTTCAGTCTGGTCAAAACACTCTTCACGTAAAATCTTTCATCTCTAACTTTTCTTGCTAAAAATCTTTCAGACGTGTTTTTGTCTCTCCACTAAAATAAAAAATAAGGTTCTTGTCACTCCTCTACCCCTGACAGCCTTCTAAACACTGATTTTCCCTGGAAGCTTTCTCTTGCTCTGGGCAAAGCCCTTCTTCTACCTCTCCTCTCATGCCCAATATTCCTTCCCACCAGGCTTTTGAAAACCCTGCATTGCTAAAAACTTCACAGCTGTGCAATTTGCACTGTCTGGCACTATTTATTGCCAGTAAATAATCCCATTACTAACTTCTGGAACCATTTCCATTACATGCCATCCACAATGCTAAAACTCAGGGTGAAGTTTGTGAAGAGCAGATTCCATGCTCTGGAACGTTCTCCTTAGCACAAACACTTCCACTGGAGCAGCAATTATAATGCCCACTTGATGTTTCACCAGGAACTTGAGATGACAAGTACTCTCCCCAGGAGCTCAAAGTAATCCCTGTCTCAGGATAACAGAAGTCATGACAGAATAGATGTGGGGGGAAATATCTCACCACTCAACCAAAGTCTGTGAGTTTAAAAAGTAGGGGTCATGAACCAGCCAGGAGCAGAACTGGGCTCATCACATTTATCAAGTTCAAAGTATCACCTAAAGCCAGGCATGGAACAAGATGACATTCTGCAGTCATTCCAATAAAATCTTCCCTTCCCAACGAAATCCTGATTTATGACCGAGACTGCTACTCCAGCCAAGCTTTGAAGTGTGGGAGAGGTGCTTTCTACTACTGAAGATTAAAAGAAGAAAGCAGAGTTAAAACTATTTATCCTCTAAAGGAGGGTTAACCCCTTTTGTTTGTAGCCTAGCAGAAGAAAACAGGAAAAGGCATCTCTTACAGCCCAAAATCTTAGAAGGGCAGGTTACAGAAATCGTTCACTGCCTTTCCTGGGCAACGTCCAGACACAGGAACGTGTGGTGGTGCACTCATTGAGGACTCCACTTAAACACCCAGGATAGCAAATTCCACCTTTACCAGCTACACAAGGGAGCTCCATTCAAGGTGGAGGGGGGGAAAGTCTGAATCATCTGCAAACGACAGCGTCTAATTTACTGCTTCCCAAAGTTCCAGACTGTCACTCTTCCTGCTCCAAACATAATCGCCAAAATCTGATTGCAATAATTTGTAAATACATGTGAAAGCCCTTCCCCATCGGCGGGTTAACTGGTGACTCATTTCACAGCATTGCTGAAGGATTGGTGCTCTTCCCTTCTCCTCCTTGCTAAATTCATCACTCCATTCTGCTGTGCCGCTAAGCTTTTCCACGCCAGCACTGGCTCATCTGTTGCCATAGCAGCCACGAGAAACAGAATGCAACGTTAACAAAAGATTATTCGCTCCCTCCCCCCATAATTTATTTATATGCAAGTAACCCACTGCGAGCTGACAATAGCAATGACTTGTCATTCATTCTACAGCAAAAGGGGTTTTATTACTTTTTTTTCCACATGTGTGCTACCAAAAATAATTAAAATTCCTCTGAAGGGGAAAAAAATCCTGAACTTCTTAGGATTAAGGAAATGCAGTAGCAGATCTGCATAGGATGCTGATTTGGAATTAGAGCATGGAAGCAAGAGGCTTAACACATACACTGCTTGAATATCCTTCTCCAAAAACCTTTTCACTATTTTCAACAACACCATAAGAACCAGTGAGAGGCTAAACCGTGGAAAAAAACTAATTCCAAGTATTTACATCTAACTAAAAGCCTATGGGAAAAGGAAAGCAAGCTAACTAGAGAAAGACAAAGCCTTTCAAAAGGTACCTGTTCCTGATGTGCTGGTTACCTGCACAAGTTGAATTCAGCTGTTTGCTTATTAATTCCTGTAAGAACTGCTTAGGTAAAAGGAGCTGTTTACAGATAATGAGACAAACAGTTAAAGTGAATTATATCCTGGTTCAGGTGCCTCTGGTGTCTCAGAAAACAGCCAGACTGGATGGCAGGATCCACCATTCCGGAGCAAAACTGTCTGGTCACATCCATGGCAAAATCATGAGCTAAATGCAGAACCTGGAACAGAGTTCTGGTCAAAACAGGTAATCTCCAATTTGACACCTCCCAGCTCTAGAAGATCTGGTATTTCACACATACCTCTAAAACATCTGCAGCCTATGCCAAAGGAATTTAATGCCAAAATGAGAAATCCCAGTATTTTCAAGGCATAATGACCACCTCAGCTGAAAGATCTCATGCTGCCTTTAAGTGGGTTTAGAACTTGATATATTAAACAAATTGCAGATCAACCACCACTATAAAAGTAAGAGTGGAACATTAAGAGAAATCAGAGCAGAACACTAAACAATGCTTTAGGTAAATGCATCCACAGCGTGTGGTTTGTGGTTCTTAATGGATTACTACAAACAAATACACACAGTCCTACACTCTTGTGATGCAGTTATTCCAAAGACAACACCGGACTGGAGGCACATCTGGTTTCAGCTCCACTAAAAATCCATAAAGATGCATCAGTTTAAGCCAACTGGCCCATGAAACTCACTCATTTGGTCTTCTTTTTAGAATAGGAGTGGCCCTTCAGTCACCTTTAGTTTGCATTAAATAACAACTCAGATGTGCCTGGTGCCTCCTCAGGAGGGCACGGTGCCTCCAGGGCAGTGCTGGGAGGCACCAGCTCACAATGGTATCACTGCAAAGCATCTGTTTTCCTTCTGCTCCGCAGTTATCCAACGTAAATCAAGGAATATGAGACAGCACCATGCTCAGGTAAATTCCATCCCTCTTCCTCAAAGACTTCACAATTTAAATGTAAGGGGCAAGTCAGCAATATTGGCTACCAACCTCTATACCCCAACCTCCACCCCAAATTTCTCATTATTCTACTTATTCTGTTTATTTTTCGAGCCATCACATACAAGGTGGTCACTTTTAGGAATCTGATTCCAGGGAGGGCAATGGATTGAAACCTCACTACAGAGAACTTCTGCATGAGAGATGGAAATATTCCACTTCCTGCTTCTCACTAAAGTCATAACTGCAAAGTTTTATGTATTTTGTGTACATACTCTGCAAAAGAACAAAATAAGATGTAGCCGAACAGTCAGAATTCAAAATACTAGGAAATAAACAATTTCAAAATAAACATGACAAAAAGACTTTGGAAAAAAGATTAGTCGTATGTGACTTCTGCAGCTTCAGCACCACACACTGTTGTTGTTGTTTTGTTAAATCATCTTAAAACTGGAAGCTACAGCAACCTGTTAAGCAGCATTCAAACAATTTTAAGCAGTTTTACAACTAAGTAGTTCTTCCTTGAGCTTCTTTATAGAGACAATATATGTACCTTATAGATAAATGAAAGAGTAGCATTTAAACTAAAGAACAAGGAGCTGAGAACTAGAACGTCAACTGTCTTATGCTGGGGAGCAATTCTCTAGAAACCTTTCTTTGGCAAAATCTCACAGAGCCAGGTGTAGGTAATTGAGTGCTTGACTTCAGTTAAATATCTGTGGTTTAGATAAAAAATAATCCCAAAACGAAATAATACCTGGACAGCCCTTGGCACACAATGCCTCAAAACAAGGATGATGCTGCAAAGTTGAATGCATTTTAAATATCAGTCTGGGAATACAGAGAACACTCATTTGCCAGCCCAGAAGTTCCATTTTTAGGCAGGAAAATTCCTATACTTTGCTTATAGCTCCCTTTGGAACATTCTGCAGTTATTAGTCTCCCCATTATTTGATTCTAAATATCAAATATACACCATATGAATTAAAAATACTCCCCAAAGAGAATGGGTTTTATCATTGCATATCTTCTGACTAACCAATTTCCTAAACAGCTCAATTAGAGAAAGCTTTTGAAATGCCAGATGAATTTGGGATGATTAGTTTGCCAATAATCAATGCTTTCATATCTGCTGGAGCTTTTAAAACCCAAAGTGTGCTGTGCAGAATCATAAAAGATGAGCTGCTGGAGGTTTATGTTTGAAATAATGCAGAGAAACATTTGATTCCGAGGCCTCCAGGCCCCATTTTCCAAGACACACTCGGTTTTATGAGCAGCTTGGAGCCTGTGCTGAGCATTTCCGACTCCACTGATCCCAGAACAGATTCCAGGCACACGGTGCGAGGAAAGGGCGTGTGGGAACCCTCATTTGTAGCTGGAAATCAGGGGGGGAGGATGAACTTCATGCAATGAACAAAAATGATTGCAAGCCCCAGAATAAACAAGTATTCGCATCTGATCCAAGCCACAATCCCACCTTTGCCCAAAAGTCAGAGTTTATTTTTATGTCACCAACAGCAGCTGGAGGAAAGCCAGGAAAGAAAGGAAATGTACAGATTTTCTTTTTCTGAGTAGTAATTCAAAATTCTTTTCCATGAGTTCTGTGTGCCTAGTGCTTCTCTGTGGTCTTTGAAGTGCTCCTTTCCGTGGAAGCAGAAAGCAATGCTCAATTTAATGACAATAATGAGACTTCTTCCCTCAATATATATCCTTGTTCTATTTTTTCTGTAATTGAGGACATCCCTTTGCATCATAAACCGCCACCACTGCTCTGCTCCAACATCCATGGAAAACAAATCATAACTACAACATTCCAAACAGAGACAGGTCTCCAAAGTTGTTAATTAAAAAAGTTCATCTTTCTAAAGTACTTGCTGCAAGGCACAAATTATTCTACTTTAAGAGAAGACTTTTAATGCCATGATTTATTGAATGCGACTACAGGCTGAAAAATTCTGAGTCATCAAAAACACTGAAACAAAGTGGACTATAAAAAGCTCTTTCCAATACACACAAACACACATTTCACTAATTTAATAATCTATTAAGCTCAGTAAAACCTAAAGACACATTCTAGGATGCAGCACTAAGGAAGAGTGAGTACAATATTCTGGCTCTATTACCCACTTCCATTTGTGCTTGCCAAACGCAGAGGGCCAATTCCAAACAGCAATACACAAAGTAGGCTGTTCTCAAAGGAATTCAAAGAGACAAGTATGCTCTTTTGCAATTCAATAACCCACTTTTTCTCACGCTCAAGTGGTGACCTCCTCTTAAATACACAAGTCGCTGAAGAGAAGGTGCAGCCAAAATCCAGCGTTTGTCAGCTAGAATAATCTATATTTAAAGAGGCAAGACCAGACAATATAAGCTTCAAATTTTGTTCTAATAAAAGGAAAAAGACGGTGGAAAAATGGAACTAGTGTTGTGGCCTGAACTCAGATTTTCAATATCTGTTGATAAGTAGAAGAAGGTCAGCATGGTGGAGTCACTCAAACCTGGCAGGTTTTTGACCTAAACTCTCCCTTATCACCTGAGCTATGAATGTTCTGAGATGTCTTACTGCTCAGACTGAACCCAAACCACTTTTTTTTCCCATATGTTATCTTGGTGAAGCCATTTCTGGGTGGGGAAGAACTATGAAGTTTCCTATTCAGAAAAAAAGAAGAAAAGAAATATATGAATCTTAAAAGGTAACACAGAATAACCAAACATGGGTAAAATGCCCTTTTACTCCTAAAAGTACAGAGCAATGGTAGAATTGACAAAATCCAATAACATCCTGGTTTGCATCTGCTTTCAGCTCAGCATATGCTTCAAGTTAAATCCACACACTCCCTTGAATCCGTGGGGCTGTGCTGATGGCTCAGCAGTGTTGAAGCACCATCCTGAATCAAGTGCATCTGCAACTTCAATGAGCAGTGGGAACGAAGCAAATTGTTGCTGAAATGTTTGGCTTTCTGCACCTCCAGAAGTGTGAAGGCTTGTAAAGGGAGCTGAGCAAAACACACTCACTTGAAAGCTTTCCCTTTGCCATGAAGTCATTGTAGCTCATCCCCAGAGCTGGAAAGGACTGAGCCTGGAGCACAGGCTGGGCTGGCCAGATTCTCTTCTACTGCAAATAAACCAGGCAAAGGATTTTTAAAAATGCACTTTTAAAAACAAGATGGTCAAATTATTTAACTTGGACACCAACTGCTTTATTAGCAAAGAAAATAAACAGGAACAAACTATTAAAAAAGTCTTTAAAATAAAACTGTGTGAGGAAGATACAGCCCTAAAGTCCTGTTGGTCTTGAATGTAAAGTTTCAATGACAGTGATTTTATTTTTTCTGATAATTCTGTGGAAAACAAATGTTCCCCATCCCCTCCATGCATTTTAAGTTTCTGAATGTATGAATTATGCAAAAGAGCTCAATTAAAGGATTCAAAATGCTAGTTAATGAAGGCTGCAATTAACGTGGCACAAAATGCAAGTGAATCACCAACAACAGCTCTACAATAGGAAAACAAGTTGGTTTCAGGTGTGGTTCATGTTGGCTCAAACATTCCCACAGCCACAAAATTACTCCTTCAGACGGTGAATTAAAAATATCCTTCTTTGACTCGGGTTTATCATCCTAAATAATATTCTACAGCACCTCCTGGTACTCACACAGGACCAGGAAAATATGACTGAAACTGTCACTACTGACACCTGCCTGATCCTTCTCTCTCCTTGTTCAAAGCTGACAAGCTCTTACGTACAAAATTTCAGCTATACATGAAGGCACTGTGCTTTCTAAGGCCACAAGTTACCTGTAGCTCCTTGAAGCTCTAAAGGGAATAACAAGAAGGGGAAAAACCACCAAACCACCACAAGAAAATCAGTCAGCGGCACAGAAAATTAATTAATTTGTTTCTAAAACTACCTTGAGCAAGGAATTTTTTTCCACCGTATCATTTCAAGCTGTGTCATGGTCATTCCACTAAGTTGTGCAAACCTCACATCACAAGCCATATAATGAATGTTTTCTTCTCAAAGGAGAAAGAGACATTTAAAAGTAGTGTGCAAAATTAGTAATGCCAAGGTTGTGGCCTCAATCTCTTTCAATTCACTTAAGAGCTGGACTTCATGATCCAGGTGGGTTCCTTCCAATTCAGAATATTCTGTGATTCTTTGAAAAGTGTTGCTTTAACAATTTTTAAAAGAAACAACCAATTATCATCAACACCCATGAAAAGTAAAAATATCCTTTTAAAAATTATCTCCAAAAAGCAATAAAATCCCCAGGGGGAGATTAAATAGATAAATAAATTGATAAACAACACTATTTGCAGCATGTTGCAAATACCAAAGATTTTTTGGCACTAACAAATCTCTATTTACACTTGGAAGTGTTTTATTCCAAGACTTCAGAGACTGGAATTCCCTCTAAAAGTTCTCCCATGTTGACCCCTGTTCCAGTACTTGGGAGACTTGGAACCACTACACTGTTGAATGCTGGTTTTACCAAATGCTGCTGCTTCTTCCTAAATGCTGAACAATTTCAAACCCATCTGAAGTCAGCAGGAGCACCACTACAGAAAAGATACACAGAAATTAAAGTTAATACTGAACTCAATGCTGCTGCTGGCCCAACATGACAGGAGCTGGGACTTACTTCCTAGACTTCTCAACATGGTCTGGAGTATTCCTAACCCAGAGAGCTCTGGCAGAATTGGGTTAAGGAGTGACATGTGCCAGCCTGGGGGGGACAGCAAGAGCAGTGAAAAGATGATAATTTCTCACTGCATAACTAAATAACTAAATGGCTCATGGCTTAATACCATAACCAAACACTGGAGGAGTATCAAACCACTGGGGGAAAGAGTTAAAAATTATGTTAAGTAATAAATTGCAATTTTCTTCTCTTTGTAAAAAGAAGAAAACCTGCAACAAACCACAACCACTAATCACCTACTACAGATTCTAAAAATAAGTCTACCCAGAATTAAAGAAAAAACAAAAAATACCCACAGATGCAGAAGAAATGAGACAGATGGTGACTCTTACAGAGGGGAACATTTGTGCTGAACAAACATAAATTTGTTTTTGGTCAATAACATTTAAACTGTCAGAAACAGCACAGTTAAAAGTTACTTAAAGATTCAATCTCATCCACTGTCCCTACAATTCTGTAATTCAGAAATATTGTTGATAGCATTCAGATGACAGATACCCTCAACAGGTAAATCATATTTAAAGGCCTAGATAGGTGTCTGCTCAGCAACAGCAATTCTTTACCATATTTTCTATTTAAAACAGTGGTTTTACACCACAGAGGTGTCATGGTACAGTCCAGGCTTGAACTGTGCAGGGCATGCGCAGGGTCACTGCTCCCAAAATATACACTCCCATTTCATCACCCATGAAAACACACTGCTCAGTTCTTCAGAGAACAGCAGCACAAATCCACTCAAAATTAACCAGAAGAGATTCAGAGATTTGC
Source organism: Cichladusa arquata (assembly GCA_026413545.1). Taxonomy (NCBI): domain Eukaryota; kingdom Metazoa; phylum Chordata; class Aves; order Passeriformes; family Muscicapidae; genus Cichladusa; species Cichladusa arquata. The sequence continues at coordinate 6,926,622 of JAOTQP010000944.1, forward strand.
ATAAGAAATTAAAAAAAAAAAAAACCACAAAAAAAACCAAACCAAACCCAAGCAGTTGCCTCAATTCTACACTGCAGACCTGCCCCTCAAAAGGTGGCAATATAAAGCAGCAGCCCTAAATTTTTAATTAGTTTAAAATAAAACTGCTTCAATAAAAGCACTTCAGGAATCTGCATTTATAACTTGATTTAAAAAAAAACAGCCACAGACAAGTGATTTATTTGTTCAGAAGCTGATTTTGGAGCATGTTGTAGAAACACTTAACATGGGTCTCTATTGGTTAGTCGTGCTATAAATGAAGAATGTTAGATGAAAACCAGTTTATCTTTTGGCTAAATGGGAAGTTATTAAGGAAATTTGTCTCAACAGTCATTCGCCTTTCCTGTTCCTCTTGCTTCAAAGTAATATTTGGGGCTATTTAAAGCAATGGTGAGTTTGAGATGTCAAACCCTCATACATCAAAGGATGCAAAAATTTTACTGCTCTGCCAACATTTCCTCCAAAGGATGGACATCAAGGCTGAGGAAAAGTTTATTAATGCCACTTCAGAGAGATTTATCCTCACTTCCAAAACATGGCTATTTAATCTCCCCTTTCTACACTAAGAGGAGCAAAAAAAAAAAAAAAAACAAATCTAAAATGATTCTAATAACATGGCTAAATAAACGAATTATTTGAAATTAAAAGTAACAGGAAATTCATTTGTCAACCCTTTTTTTTTTTAACCTTCTAACCTTCTTTTCGAACCTTAGGAAAATGTTCAAATTCAGCCTTCAGGTTCTGCTGGAGCAAAGCAGCAGATTCTGCAGTTTGACAAATATCTTGAGGGAAGCGAATGGAGACGTCTCTGCCACACGCTTTAGTACAACACACCGAATGTGATAAACCCTGAAAGATGTAAGGGCACTGAGCAGGAGGCAGGGCTGAGTTCAGGGCTGCAGCATCCAGCCGGGTTACAGCTGCGCCCCCGCAGGCAGCCCGCTCCAGTGATGAACGCCAGGGAACCGGACCTGAATCACGGGGAAATTTGCCTTTGCAAGAAAGTAACAACTGGAACTGGGTCTGCTGAACCTCAAACACGTTTCTTTCCTGCTGACACTTAAATTGTCCTGTCCATCGGTTTGGAGGCATCTGGAGCCTTGAAGGACATACATTCCCTACGGAAAGCCCGGGGGTTCGGGCACTGGCACACCTGGACCATGTGCTTGAATGAACTCCTTGCTGTGGGGCAGAGCTCCCAGCTGAGGGTCAGCAGGGTCCCAGTGACATTTACATCACAAAGAAGATCCTTCAACACCAGCAGCACTGACACAGTGGTCCTCATGGCCACTGGCAGGTGGCTGTTCCTGTGCTATCCCTCTTTGTGGAGATAAGCTGTGAGCACCAGATCTCTCCCACTTGGTGTGTCATTTTCCACCTCCACTGAATTCCAAAAGAATTCTGTAAAGAACATCTACAGACAGGAAAAAGAGGAGACTACCTGATGACATTGCAATATTCTTTCAGGCAGGGAACCCTTTGATACCACAATAAGCTGATTTTACTATGGCACCAGGTTTTTAATCACGTAACTTTCAGTATGCAGGGTAACACACAGTCAAACTTATCTCAAAACACTGACAATTTTCCTGATTACCAACAAAAAGGTGTCATTTGGCAAACTTAGGATAGCACAAAGTCCCACTGGGAGAGAAGGAGAACATGTAAGGTGTGTTGGTTTATGCCTCCATGAAGGCATGCAGTTGTGTTTACATTTTAAACTTATTTAAATATATGGCCTCTGTAAGCAAACCCAGTACTCATTTAAACACTTTCACAAGAATGTTTTATCTAGTTAAGAAAGCCTCCAAAGGTTGTCTTCTGTATTTTAAGAATCAGACTAGACACCTACATTGCCTCCTCCTAATTGTGGAGTTCTGACATCCTTAATCTCTTCTGCGTGGTACAAACGCTGTTTGGGAGAAACAAATTTATAAATGACAAATCCACACAGATTTTTCTATTTAGAATCTCTTAATCTTCACAAAGCTTCCAATAAGTAGAGAATACTTTTCTCTATTGTGTGAAAGAGCCTCATACCACAAAGGACTTAATAACCTAAGTAAAACTCCTTTAGTTTACATTCTGCTTACCATTTGCACTGAAAATATTACAAATACCAACATTTAGCATCCTGGAATGAGATTCTCTATCCATACAGCTGGGATAGAGTGGAAATACAGGAAGCTGGTGGAGGCTGGACCTTCATTTCAAAATTTTTTACCACCTTAACATTTAAGCAGCATCTGTAGCAGTCTGTACAGGTTTATTGCTTAGAGCTTTTACCACCATTTCCTTATGGCTCAGGGAAAAAAGAAAATAAAAAGGCAGAGATGCATAGGTGAGGAATGGGGGAGGAGAAACATTTATTGCTTTCTCTCTACAGGAATGTTCACAAGGTGACTGATTGCTCAGAGGGAAGTGGGACAGATCTTGACACTGTTTTATGAGGATGTAGACCCATACTTCAATCAGAATGTTCCTGATGAGACTGGAGGAGGTGAAAGTAGAACTGGAGCAGAGGAAACATCCTCAAAGTGTTTGTACACATTTCTAATTTCTCTTTCTGTAAAATTGCAGCCTCTGCTATGGAAATGACAGTAATATAAGCCAGAGAGATGGAAACAAGCTCAGAAAACACAAGTCATTCTACATCTCCCTGTACATTTCAGGTCCTTTTCTCATGTCTCTTTTATGTAAATCTACACTTGAGCATTTGTTTCATTTCTGTTCATTTTCTTAAGATTTTCAGTTCTGCATACAAAAGGGAAAAATTTAAAGTATTTGTTGAAAAAGCAATAATATAAAAGCAAATAAATAGTATCTTCATTGCAATACCTACACGGGTCCAGCTGGAAGATAGCAAACCCACCAGCAACTGCCATGGTATCAAGAGTCGTGCCTGGAAAAGCCCAGAGTATTTTTCTCCCTCTGAAGCCTTTTTATTTCAACATCTCCCACCAGGGCAAAAAGGACTGACTCTTCCAGAAACTCCATCATCTCAAAGCTCCATTGGCCCAAGTCTTAAGATACAATTTGTCCCCTGTTTTATTTTCTTCTTCTCCTACAAACCAGATTTTTAACAAAAAAATCGCACTTCTTGACATAATTTCTTTATCTTCACTAACACTGTTTCAAAAGTTTGCTATTCCAGGGGAGAACTAGGATGACTTGGAAAGAAGATGTCACACCAGGCTGTATTAGGATTTTTTCCAGTCCAGTGGTTGGCCTGGCTTCTATTTCCACATCATAGGAAGGTCTGAGACAACCTTGGAGGCTGCAGGTAAAAAGCTAAGAGAGACTTTGCAAGTGCTTGATGCTACTGAGACCCTCAGCCCTTGAAGCTCTAAAATCTATTTACAGAATAAAAAAGGGAAGAAAACAGTCACAAACAGATGGGACAAGCAGAATAAAAGGAAAGTGTAAATTGACTTGGTCAGGGCAACGTTGGAAGATGTCTACAAGTATTTAATGGAGTTAAATGTTTAAAAAAGAAAATAATTTCCCTGGAAGTTCAGGCTCTGAGGTGGTAAATAGCACCGTATGCCACACCATATGCCAGTCAGCAAACAACCTTCACAAATCATCTCTCAAAATCCATTCTTTGAGTCATCTGGATTTCCCCACACAAGTAGGAATAAGCAGTGACACAAGAAAATCCACACACTGTCCACGCATCAATCCTTTCAAATACCAGGCAAATACAAGGCAGGAGTTCAGTGCTTGGAAGGTGCAATCTACTCCACAAAAAAAAACAGTGCCACTGATACAAGCAGAGTTTAGACCACACTCATTGAACTAACACACTACTTCCATTTGAAACAAAGACTATTTTTTTTGCAACAGTCTTAAGCAACAAGAACAACACAAGTTCTTCAGTTACTAATTTGCTGGACTTGCTGAGCTCAAGAGCTGCTGAACCATCCATTTTCTGGAGAAAATCTATGCACTGCTTCCTGGAGTTTTACAGGGCCTGTTGTATAGGTTTGACCACACAGGTCAGTCTGATTTAGAATATGCAGCACTTGGGGAGAGAACAAGTTGCCTATGAATTTATCTAGGAAAATTAAATATAACGGAGATCTTTCAAATCTTATCCATACACTTCTCTAGCCCCTCATACAGCACTTTGTCTAGCAATGTGCTAATAAAATTTCAGGCAAGAATTAGAAGGCTTAGAAGTGAATACTTTAACTCATCGATATGTGCCCATGAATTAACACATCAAAAACCTCCTTCATTTCTTGAAGTCCTTACTGGGTAGGTAAACAATCAGCAACGCTAATGAGGAATGAGATTTTTCTTCATTTTAAGAAGATAGTGTCGCCACTCCCAGAAGCTGGCCCTGGAGTAGCATGATGAATGCCTTGCACAGAGGGAAGAAAAGACCTTCCTCAGGAGATGCAGGAGCACTACCCATGTATGCACACAACCAGGGCCAGAAATGAGTTCAAGGAGCCATGAAAACCCCACAACAAACAACTCCTGGGTCTTACTGTCATCTCACTGAAACTACTATTTGCATAAATAGCTTTAAAAACTTGTGAAAGGTAGGCAATTCAATAATTGCAATAACTTTTAACCAGAAGCATTTCTGCAGTGCTTCAGAAAGGCAGCAGATCTCTGCCTGTCCCAAAGTATACGTCATGGGATTTCACTTTTCAGTTATCAGACACAGCTGGTCCAGAACCACGTGTTTGTTCAGCAATCAAAACCTTTCCTTATTGTCACAGTATCTGGGAAACTAAAATACACAAATTATTTTCCAACTTGTTTGTTGATGTTTAATTTATCCCTTTGAACACCTCTGAGAGGCCTCCAGAAATGAAGTAACAAAGTCAGAGAAGGAAGACCTAGAGAAGATTTTACACCTCATACATTGCATGGGTTATGGGGTTGCAGTTCCCTAACGAGGATATATTTTGCCCTCTGTTAAATCAAGATTTGCTGCTGTAATGTATCAAAAAAAATGCAGAACAGAACACTAAATGCAGCAGAGTTAAACATGTTATTCGCAAAATTTTGTGAATAAAAATCTCAACAGTATTTAGAATATAAGATTAGACTTGGTAGTTCAGAACTCTTGAAACTTCTCACAGCTTTTCCATTTGGACATTGTATTTGCACCGTGGATTCAAAACAAAGTGCAGTATCCATATGGACCCTTGAGTCAGCCTAAGTCACTGCATTTCTAATGAATTTTAAAAAGACATTTAAATACTTCACAAATTTCTCCGGGGAACCCATGGGCCAAATAATTGGCTCAGCAGTGGATGCTGAAAAGACCTTCACCCCAGGAGTGCTGGGAGCATCATCCTGCCAGGTTTCTCCAAGATGACAAGGTCACCAGGTTAAGTGCACCAGGCTTTTCAGGCATTTGGCTACAGGATTCTGCTGACTTTGCTCTTCACACTGAGCAATCCTTCAGACCTGTTTAATGGGTTGTCAGCTTTCTGCTTCACCAGCCAGTCCCACATTCATTCTTCATGCAAATCAGTGCAACCTCCAGCAGAAATTACAACGTCAAAGCATTCACAGAACTCAGTACAAAAATACCATTCGGGGGCTACTCATGATTTTGAAGCATCCCAGTTTCTGAAAAGCTAGTTTGAGTTTACATAGCAATGAACAAAACATTAAACATTCCGCCCTTGGGTCTGTTATGTCAGAAGCAAACACAGATGTGAACACTGTGATACATCTCTGCATTTCTCCTGACAGCTCATGTTTTGGGCTCCTTATCTGCAGCAGTAACCAGTTCTCAATGAACTCTCTCCCTGCTGTTTGTGAGAAAAATGCACATGCAAAAAGCCTCAATCCCACCGGTCACACGGGATTATTTCAAGAGTCTACATTATAATTCCTTCTGAACTGTTTCTCCAGGTGAGCTGAACAGTCTCAGTTCATTTTGCCATTCTTATTTTATTCTCCAAAAGTAGGCAATGTACTGTCTAAATCTGTCCTGAAACTCCAATAACCAATTACCTTAGAAAAACCTTGAAAATCAATATCTACATTAATTCTTCTTCTTCTCCTTCCTTTAAACACAGATAATTAAAAAGATTAGGGAAGGTAGACTGAGAAACATTTTCAATGTATTTATGATGTGTCCTACAGACTCTAAAGCCTTACATACCTTTATTTTTCACCTTGTCACACCGCAGTTGTGACCCAGGCTTTCTGAAGTGCAGTTTTCCACACCTGCTCCCACACAGCAGCACACACACAAACCTTCTGCACTTTCTGCCTACAGGAATATTCAACAGGGAAATTCCAACATGCATATGCATAAGTTAACACTCCAATGGAAATCCAAAATAATTTAGAACCGCAGTTCTTTGTTTATTCAAATTCTTCTGAAATTTTAACACATAAATGAGAAAAGCAACACAGCCACCAGAAGCAGCCAAAGCTCCCAGTGCCAGGAATCTCTGAGCAACTGTCCCAGCTGGCCCTGACAACGGGGCCCAGAGCAAACCCTCCAACATCTCCATGCTAAGGAGCTCCTTGCCCAAAAGGTTAGGGAGTATTTTTAAGTCTCTCACAGGACTATTATGAAGATTAATTAAGTTCTGAGCAGTGCTTTGAAGATCAAAACTGCTATGCTGTTATTTATTATTAAAGAACAACAAAGCACATTCTTGTTGTCTATAATTCAACTTCAGAGAAAACAGTGGACGAGCACATGTTCAAGTGCATAAATTAATTCTCCCTGCCCCAACAAGCTGTGATTTGCATAACTACATTTTTAGCCACCAAAACCCCACCAGAAAGTCTATACTCATCCCTTTGAAATATTTTAAAGGCCTGAAGGAATATAACCAATACCGTTTCTCTTCTGATTCTTTTCCAGGATAAGCTTTTCCTATCAGATATTTCTGCCTCAGTTCAGCAAATGCCTTTTATCCTATCAGGAGCCCTTGGATTATTCACAGCATAACATTACACATACACTAAAGCACTTTGCTAAATCAGTTCAACACCTATTCTGGCTGTTTGCATTCAAAAAGAGGAGCAAGAACGACAGTATGGCATGGTGGGTAATTTTTTTTTTTGGAGGGGGAGGAAATCACAAGTATTTTGGAGCTCTGCTTTCTTCACAGGTTTTCCCATCAGAAAATGACTAATCTCCTTTATAGATTAGTATTTCACAAATTAAGTATTTCACAAAAATATCCGCTGCTGAAAAATACATAGAAATACTCCATTGCACGGTGTATGACTAACTTACACTTCCTTCAAACACATGCACAAATACAATTTGAAAACATTTACTAGAAACGCTCCCATATTTCAACTATAGTTGTATTCTTAAAACAGGAGATCACATCTATTTTGGCAGCATGACCACACAAAAAAAAAAAAGAAAACACAAAAGGTTAGTATTAAGAAAAATTTTAAAAACATAATTAGAAGTTGTGAATAACTACTCTCAAACCCCACCACCACAGCCCCGTCTTCCTGATCTTATTCACAAAGCTCCAGCAGATTGAGTTCTTCACCATTCCAACACTGGGCTACAGCAGTGCAAATATTTAAAGCAAACAAGGATAGGAGCTGTTGGACCTCGGGGGTGGTGAGCAGAAAACTGGTGTAACTGGGCAGCTCCTGCCACCCTTCCACTGTGCAGACACTGCTGAGAAAGGCTCCAGTATCTGCAGGATGCTGAGCACCTCCCCAGTGTGTCATCCCCATCACCTATCACAGGAAACACTTACATTCTGTTGGATTACTTTTTGGCTCTCTTCCCATTACCTTGGTCTGCACTCCAAGTCTGCAACACATTCTTATTAACAACACGGATACCAGATTGTGAACTTCTGTGCTTTTTCAACTACTTTCAGGAGCAAGTTGAGTTATATTTAGCAGCCATATGGCATCCCTCCTCCACACGTTTGCTAGAGATAAGAATTGACAAATCAAGTTTTCTAAAACACCGATCTATATTTTTTCATTTCCAGTTTTAATCGTAGATGTTAACTGTGACATCTGCCACAGTTAATTGTTAATTGTTAACCCTGGCATCTGCCAAACAGGAAATTAAAAGGGTACTCCTAGCAAAGGATGCAACCACAGAACTAAGTTTTCTTGCAATCTAGGTGAAACTGTTAGGAAAGCTCCTAAACTGTACTCCAGACAGCTACATTCTTCTTAAATTAATACAATATGGCTACATAACTAAACAGCCACGGGTGTATTGGCTTCCTTACACAATTGGCAATTGCTCTGTATACGGATGACTGAACATAGGTTACTCAAGCAGCTCAAGCTGCTGCATATCTTAACAGGGGAGAAAGTCAAGAGCACAGTGACAACCAATTCATATCCCATAAAGAACTTCAAAGACAAGGGCAACCACCACACAGTTTTCCCATGCTCCTGGGAACCAGATTACAAAACTGAATTTCCCTACTGCCCAGCCTAATCTCACAGAAACTGTGGCCAGAGGTTAGAAAGAGACCAACAGTTTTAATAACCAAGACAAGACATTTGAGAGGTGCTGTCATTCAGGACAGCTGAAAAGGCAGTCTGAACACACAAGGACCTACAACAGCCTCACCCTGAGTGCCATCCCATGTGTGCATCCCTCAGAGAAAAGGAAAAAGGGGAGAAGGACTGAAGACCCCTGATAATTTGAAAAAAATGGCTTTTTTTTCCTCTCTAGCAGCAAGAGCAATCACTCCTTAAAATACTTATCTGTCAGCTAAATCATACCCAATGGCTAACTCCTCTTTCTGGTATCTGGAGCTTTCCCAATTCCTTCTGTGCTTATCTGGGAACCACCTATGCAGGAAACACCCCAAGAAAAGCTCTCACTCAGGTGGCTGCAGTCATGAACATCACCTGGCTGCAAACTGGTGAGGCATCCTCTCCAAGGGTGACTGCACAAAAGCAACCAGATTCCAGGCCTCCACTTGTTTTGCACCTAATTCAATATTTAAGGGGCGAACCGAGCTTCTCCCTTCTGTCCAAAGAAGTGCAGACAGCAGTGTTTCTCCACCGGGGAAAGAGGGACACATACGCATATTACACGCACGCCTGAGCACACTTACGAGCTGCATGTCCAGGATGAGAAATAGAAATGAACAACTGTGTTTCTTCCAGCCGGTGTGTTATGTTCACTACTCAAGGAAAAATAATAAACCCTCAATACTGTGGTTTCTCCCCCTGTGCACGAAGCAATTTGGAGAATCTGTTCATCGAACGCAGCCCATCCGCTGCTTAAGCCTTGTGAAACTCATGAAGGTGAATGATAAGGCACAAATCACTGCCTGCAGCAGAACCTTCACGCTGGACAACCCACTGAAGACACTATGTGCCAGTCAACACATTTTGCAAAGAAGTAACAGTTTCTTCAGAACGCTGATAATTCCCTACCGTCTTCCTTGTGGAGACGGCTACCAGTGAATGAAAAACAATTGTGAAGTCAGAACAACACCAGGAAGCAGGGGAAACAAATTGCTTCACACGCCAGAATCCCAAGCACAGAACATTTGGGAGAGAACAAAATGTTTAAGGATGCAATCAATCATTAAGATTTCTCCCAAAAAAGAGAGCACACACATTCATTTGTTCAAAGCTTGCCTTGGTGAAAAAAAAGGTAAGAATAACCATCCCCGCATGCTTGATTATCAGAGCTCGGTGGGAAGAACAAGTAAGAGAGTCTTCCAATTAGCTAACTTTTTTTTCCTATCATGGCTTGTGTTTCTGCAGTTGTAGAGTCTGTTCTGGTTACAGTGGAGCAGCAGTTAAC
>JAOTQP010000944.1:6937200-6952487 GCA_026413545.1 Cichladusa arquata
CTTCCAATTAGCTAATTTTTTTTTTTTTTTTTTTTTTTTTGCTTTAAATGCAGTCATTGAACACTGCTGGAGAAAGATGTCGGGAAAAGCAAATCCCTGGTCTTCTGGCAGTTTTTTCCATTCCTGAACAATTCTTCCTTCAGATGCACAGCCACAAGGGTTCAAAGGTCCCAGCAGCCTTTGTTCTCAGTTCCAGAGCAGTTACAAACAAACTTTTGTTCCTGTTTCTTCAATGAAATAAGCTGCAGCAGTTACCAATGACTGAACTCTACATCTGAAGCTTGCCTTGTGCATCGTGCAACAGGAGGACTATGGAATCCCATTTACACTTCCAAAAATAAGTTATCAGAACTTTTCCTGAAATAAAAATCAAGTACTCCTTACTGATTCAACCTCCAGTGAACACATTACACCTCTGCATATTCCTAGAAGCAAGGAAGAAGCAACACATTCTGGTTTGCAGATTATGCCAAAGGATTCTTTTTGGTTTATCTGAATATCTGTAGCTATTGCTCATTCATTTGTGAGTTTTACAAAAAATCTACATTTTATATTTTAGTACAAAAGTGGTATGATAATCAATACATATAAATATACACACATAAACATTAACAACAAATCATGATACCCAAACAGCAATTTTCATTTCTATCCCAGACAGAGTGTGAGGGATAAGATGGTAATCATGAGGGCAAGTTATGGAAAGCAGCTACTGAAACGTATTCATAGTCTGTGAAAACTTGATATGGAAATTGTTGATAACATTTGTAATGATTCCATCACATTGTATCAGCTGCTATGTAAATCTGGGGGGAACAAACAAGGTGCATTATCAAGCAAGATAACAGTCTTTTTGAAGTCAAAGTAAATTTTAAAAACTAATGAAATCACACTGTTAAAAGACTGATTGTTCCCAGCAGGCAGGAGCTGACACTGTAGAGATGCTTTTTGTAAAACACAAACACAAAAAGCCTGGCACAAGACTGCTATTATGGAATCTAATGAAGACATTCATGAATCATAACAAGAAGGAAAAGGGCAGATATCACCAAACACTCAAAGACTTTTGCAACAATTAAAATTCTGCACAAACAGAGTTGTCCATCTGCATTTTTGTAATAGCCATGCTTATGCCTTAGTGAAGTCTGTAAGAATATGGCCAAATTATACCATTTAGAATTGGAAAATTTATTGGTTTCATGCTGGCACCAAAAAAACAAACTGTGTTTTTCAAAACACCAAGCACTGTATCTTCTCTCTTTCCCTAGAGGATTCACAGGCATTCTGAGTATCAAGGCCAAAAAGTTCATCTCTCAAATGCCAGGAAACAGTGTTACTGAAATTAAAGGGGGGGAAGCAACACCTTAACTTCAATATTTTAATAGAAATTGTTTTAGTCAGTAATAAATATCTCTCAGATAACAAAATACACAGAGAATTAAATATGTCTTTCTGTAAGAAGAAAGAATTTCAAACCACACATAACAACCTAACACCTTGTCATCAAAGTTATTTTTGGGAAATCTGATTTTCTCAATCTGCCAGTAAGTGATAACAAAGCCTTTAGCAAACCATCTTTCATCCACATATCCTAACAGCATCTCACCCGTTGGAGAAGTTGCCACCAGAAGACCTAAGGCCACAACTGTGGCTGACCAAGTGTCCCTCTACTCAACAAAAAACCTCAAGGATACTTAAGCAGTTAATTTTACCCTGAAATCCACAGAAGTCAGGCTCCAAAGTGCTTGCAGTCCTGGTTTAATGGTGGAAATTTGAGCAACCCCAATTCCCCTCTGATTCTTAATGAGTTATAATAGATACACTAAAAAAAATCAATGCTTTCTACCCACAAACATCAGTACTGAGATTAGGGCAGGCAAAAGTCCTAGGCACACCAGGGATGGGATGGAGGGGCAGCAATTGCAGCTTCTTCATCAGCAAAAGTAATTGAGATGACTTATAGGGTGAATGATTCATTGATCAGTAACTGATGCACAGCTATTGCTTCAACCACTGACTTCACAGCACATCAGGACACACTTAAAACGTTGCAACATAGCTACAGAAACAAAACTGAAAGACAATAAAGGTGATTACTATTTTAAAAAGTGGAGATGTATTTTATTTTCTAAACTATGGGTTAAAAGCTGCTGAGCCAGATTCTTAGAGAATATTAAGAGATGACACTATGAACTCCAGAACTACACAGGTGTAACTTAGGCACAGAGCAAGAACATCCAGTGAATGGTAATATCACCTGACAATACTAAATACATTCAAACCATGAGCATGAAGAGAGTTAACACCGGGTTTCATCATAAAGCAAGAAAATAGCATGAGGAAGCACATACATGGCACATTTACCAATCTGATTACAGTAAACCTGGTAGCATTGGTTTATCAGCTTAACCAATCAGCAGGTAATTAACTGTGCATTTAACAACTAGGCAGTAAAGTTTCTTCCTAGGGAAAATCAGATTGGAAAAGTCAACATCAGCTTAAACACGATTAACTTCCTGTCCCACTGCTGGCAAAGCAAATCCAATTTACTACATAGTTTAAAGGGCGGTTTTTAATTATTTTGCACACTTCCAAAGAATCCAACACCACATACAAATATGGATAAGTAGATCTACTGCAGTAAGCACAGACCTGAGAACCACCAACCACCACTGAAATAAACACCCAGAGACAGGCACAGCACTCTGCACTGCAGAAACCCCATATATTATTGGGGATATTATACAGAAGAGGCCACAAACAGCTGCAGCTTCTTGTTCTGTGCAACAAAATCCTAACTTGGAGCATCTCCTTCAGACTTCTCCAGTACCTCAGAATTCTAAAACAATCTTAGAAAACCAATATACAACAAGTAAATCTTGTGAGTGAAATTTACATCTTTTACCGGGTTTCTAGTGGCACACACACCTCCCTAGGAACATGCACAGACTACTCAATAATCAATAAATCTAAAATCTTTTGCACTGCAGGAATTGAGGGCTTGCACTGTAAAAGACAGTGTGGGAGAAACACAGCAAGGCATGCACAGAAACAGAACAAGGATTCAAATGAGCAACTCAGTTTTGCTGCCTCCCTACACTTCTTACCCAACACAATAATTAAAAATTGAAAACTGAAGTTTTTCAACTTTAATTGTTCAGCAGCAAAGGTATTAGTAACTTTTCGGCTACAACACAGATTTACAAAAATAAAAACTAAACAAAACAAACAAAAACCCTCAAAATTAATATTGAAGAGGAAGGGTTTTGGCCAAACCGGGTGAGAATTGCTAAGTGACTCCTGACCCGAAGCATCATATCCTCGCGTTACTCAATTCTCCAAATTCTGATTGGCTGGAAAACCTAATCTGCGTAACAATAAGTACAAAAAATGGCTTCTCTTTAGTGTCCTCGGTGTGCACACCCCTCCTCTCCAACAGCCCTCAGCCAGCCAGCTCAAAGGATTAGCATAAGAATAGAAATCACTGGTAAAATCCACATGCTCTGACTGCCCAGACTTTTTGACCTGCTTCACCCCAGATACCAAAATGACTTATTTTTGCAAGGAAAGCAGTTATGGACTTTAAAAGTTGATATACACAGCAATCTGTTTCTCTTTTATCGAAATACCAGGTATCCCAAGAACAGCTACCAGAGCGGAACAGAGACACAGAACAATCTCCACTGTTGGAAGCACAGACTCACAAAGTGCTCAAGTTCAAATTCCTGCATAAATTCAAATCCTGCACAAGTTCAAATTCTCCTGGTGGAGAAGAATGGCTCTGTCAGGATCCTTCTCAGCTTGGACCTACCTGGCCCATCATCAAACCCATCCAAGCAGCAAGTTCATCAGCCTTGCTGGTACACAAGCTGCTGCTGCACAGGGAAGGCTGAAACCAGATCCAGCAGCTGCAGGTGAGGAGCACATCTGGGAGAGAACCCAGCCCTGTGGACACCACACCTGGCAGAGGTCACCTGTGCTCACAGTCCCACAGGACCAATTTGGTTCTGCAGCCAAAATTTATAAATTTACATACATCTTCCTCTATCTTCTTCCCTTTCTGTCCTTACCCTGGCAGCGGGAGAGACAATAGCTCCTGCCTTGGTCACAGCCACTGGTACCAGAACTACTGCAAAGATAAGAATATTTTGAGGAAATGTGAATCAAAATAACCCCCCAGTTCATGAAAAAGTCAACATCTTCCTCTTATAGGTGGAGAGCAGTTCACAAAGGCCAAGGGAACCCATCTCAATCCTTCCCTCCTACACGAACTATTCTAGCCATAATAAAGTATGAAAAACATAATTTACTTTTGGAAATATGGGCATTGGTCTCCTGCAAAACACACTGAGTTTTTGTATAAACATATTACAGTATTTGATGTGTTTGTTTTGAAATGGGAGAAGTTGACTGGAATCATCCCCATAATGTGGTCTGACACTTCATGCAAAACAATGCACTCAGACAGCAAAATGACATTTCCTTTTCAGAAGTTCACAAAAGAACCAGAAGCCCAGAGGGAAAATGGCCAAAGTAGCACTATTCCCCTTTTTTGTTGGATTTCCTCCACTCCCTCTGGGATCTTCTCCCCAGCCAGTAAGTCACCACTGCAATCATCCCCCTTAAATTCAACATAATGATCATCATTCCCCTCACTTTGCATTACAGAAAACAGATTGTTAAGGGCTGTGATCCTGATGTTTCACAAGCCACCAGCTGCAAGCGACACAAAACCACTGCAACATCCAGGTACAAACAGGACACAAAACCCAAAAACTAAAGCAGTTCCCTGAGGATATTTCTGCTGACTTGTTTCAGATGTATTTGTCGAGTTTTTGAAGAAACAAAGAGCACTTTAAAAAAAAAAACCCAGATTAAGACCGCAAGCTGAAAGACTGGCCAATAATTTGATTCTGGCAATGGACTAGTATTTCTTCTGCGCATTATACACGGCATTAATACCACAGTAACACTTTCAGTTCTGTTTCCCTAAGTAACAGCTTTTGCATTTTGCCAGACTGACCCCATTTTCCCCCACTTTATTATCTCTACCACCATATGCTCTCAAATGACTAAAATTTTGATTCTTGCAGCTGGCTCCAATGTGTTCAAACACTACAAACCCATCATCTCCACATGCACACACCCTGATAAGGCTAAGTTTCACAAAAACAAACTTTGCTCACTCAAGGCTAACCTGATTTTAGAATGAGAAGACATCTGTGCAGTGGGAAAGGAACTGGGCAGTTCTCAATACACGCATGCAGGATATTTGTCCCTATTCTGCAGAAGCTCCAACCTCAAACACTTGAAATAGATTTGAAGTTTTGGAAACCAACTCATTCAGTTCATTTCAAAGAAGAGTGTCTGGTCACCTTTAGATTATACATTTACAGGTGTTTCTTGAAATTACATGGCATATTTTAAGCTTCTACTTTGTTGCTTTTCCACCTATTCCCCTCGATTGCATTCTTCCCAGTGCCAGGATCAAACAACATAACAAACTGGGTGCCCACGGAGGCTGTCCAAGCCTCTGTCCAAAGTGCTGTTTTCTGCACAACCTCATGTGCAAGGGACAGAGAAAAAACAAAAATTGACTCGTTCCCATCACTTTGAACAATCCAGCAGCCCTCGGTCAGGTCTGGCACAGCTGTTTGCCACAGGAGACAGATTCCCAAAGGAGAACAAGACGGGACGCACGGTTTGCAGAAGGAAAACAGCGTTGTAGGTGGGTACACATCTTTCAAAGGTTGATTTACCTTTTTCCCAAGCTGCCATTGCTCACTCAGAGTCCAGAAATGTTATGAACGCTCCCCTACAAACCTCACTCCGGCATCCACCGCTCACCTCCTTCTGCAACCGGGCGGGAAGCTCACCGAGATAATCTGGATCAATTCCCTCCGTGAGCAGCTGCCGGGCGCTGCTCCGTTCCACACCGCCCCTGGACAGGGCTGGCCCCGGGCACGAAAGCTGCGCGCCCGCAGCAGCCCCACAAAGGACAATGGAGCCGCACAAAGCCGCGTCCCCACGCCGAGCCCCACGCGGGGATGGCACGCACGGGCTGCAATGCCCATTGTCCCTCCTTGCCAGCGACTGTCCCCCGGCCACAGGCGAATTCATCCACCTGGGAGACCCTGGGCGGCCCGGGCGGAGCTCCAGCGGCGGGAAGGGGGAGGAAGCGGGGGGAGCCCCGGGACGAACAAAACCCCGCCGCGACGAACCCACGAGTGCTTTTAGTCGGGGATTTTTCCTTCTTCTCTCCCGCCCATGGCGGCAGCGGCCGCGGCGCGCGCCCCATCGCTCACCCCAGCGCCGCCCTCACGACGTGCAGGGCGCTGTCGCGACACTATCGCGACACTATCGCGACCGTCGGTGCTATGCCTACCTGTCCCCACAGCCCTCCCCGCTGCTGGCCGCGCTCACCTCACTCCGCCGCCGCGGGGCCGCGCCCCGACCGCCGCTCAGCAGCTCCGTGCCGCCGCCCGCACCGCCATGGCCGCGGCCGCCGCAGGTGAGGAGGAGCCGCCGGGAAGGGGCCGGCAGGGCCCGGCCAGGGGGATCCGCGTCCGGCACACGCCCCCCGCTCGGGCTCGGGCTCGGGCTCGGGCTCAGGCGCAGGCGGCGGGGCCCATGCGCGCTGCTGCTGCCGCCGGCTCCGCCCCGACGCCGGGAAGGGCGGGCGTGAGGCGGTGGCCACGGGAGGGAGGGAGAAAGAGATGGAGAGCGGGATAGGTGGATGAAGCGGGGGGTAACGGGGCTGGAGGATGGCGCGATGTCGGGGTGGCCGTGAGGGGGACACGGAGGAGGGAGCTCAGGGGACTGGCGGGGCAGCGTGTCCCTGGGTGCAAGTCCCTGGCAGGAGGCTGTAGCCTGCTGAGGGTCGGGCTCTGCCCTCAGGGAACAACGACAGGATGAGAGGACATAGACTTAACCTGCACCAGAGAAGGTTTAGGTTCGGCAACAGGAGGAATTTCTTCACAGAAAGGGTGATTAGATGTTGGAGGAGGCTGCTTAGGGAGCTGGGGGAGCCCCCGTTCCCGGATCTGTCCAAGGAATGACTGGAAGTGGCACTCAGCTGGGTTGGGTAACAAGGTGGGGGTCTGTCACAGGGTAGACTCGATGGTCGCAAGAGTCTTTTCCATCCGAAATGACTCTGGGATTTCGGGACCAAAGCCACCACAGCTGGGCTGCAGCTGATGGGGATGCTGTGGGTCTGGGCTTAAGGAAATGTTTTCCCTCAGTGTGGGAAAGCACTGCCAGGCCTGGTTTAGGGGCGGGAGGGTATGAGGGGTGAGCTGGACTGTGAAGCTGCTGGGGTTATTTCACAGAATCCGACGATGGCTGGGGCTGCAGAGGCCACAGAGGGTCACCAGGTCCTGGCTCCGTGATCCAGCAGAGCCATCCCAGAGCACAGGCACAGGATTGTGTCCAGTGGTTCTGGAATATCTCCAGTGAGGGACATCCCACACCCTCTCTGGACAATCTGTTCAGTGCTTGATCACTGCACAGGGAAGAAGTTCTTCCTCATGTTCAGCTGGAGCTTCCTGTGCATCCGTTCCTGCCTCTTCCTCTTGTCCTGTTGCTGGGTACCATGGAGCAGAGCCTGATCCATCTTTATACGCATTGGTGAGGTACATTTGGGATTCAGGGATATGCGAGGTGCTGGGGCTGGTCCAGAGGTAGCAGAAGGGATGGAGCTGGCAGGGCTTGCAGTGGCTCTGTGTGTGCTGTAGTGAGGCCAAGGCTGCTCCTGTCACAGGATGGTGGGTTTGGAAGGGACCTCTGGAGATCACCTTGGCCAATCCCCCCACCAAGACAGGTCCACCTAGAGCAAGTGGCACAGGAACATCTCCAGGATGGATTTCGAATGTCTGAGTATGCAAAAACTCACCAAAGATATCCTGAAGTTTGTTTGTGTGTTTTTTACTGTGTCTAAGGCACATATCCTCAGAGGGAAGGGGGGGTCCCAGCCAGAAGGGATGTACCAGGTGCCTGCCTGGACCACAACCCTCCCACCTCACTGTGGTACTGCAAGACCAAGAAAGGTGTTTTATTGCAGTCACAGACATGTTTGTTTGTGGACAGGCCATTTGCACACCCTGTTCACAATTCCAAACTTTCCCCTCTAGCTGAGTTTCAAATTTATTAAACCTGTATGGGACAGTGTTGCTTTATCAGTAAAAGTTGATTCACACTTTTAAGTGAGGTTTAAGTGTTAACCACAAACTCCTTCCTCCAGGTAAGTGCCTCTGTGAATGCAATGATCTGCTGTAGTAAAGGATCTTGGATAGAGCCATTACCTGCATGTGTTGTTTCGATGACTGACCCTAAACCACTTCATAATGTGCTTTATGTGCTTTACTGTTTCATTAGCATGACCAGGAGCACACGACTCGATCCTGCTGTCAGTAGGAAGTGTGGAAACCCCTCCCTGATAATTACGGCATTTGGTGACCGCAGAGCTTACAAGTTTGATTGCTGGTGTTGTTTACTCCTCCAGCAGTGGCGCTGCAAGGCAGTTATCCTGGAAGCACTCCTTGCCTTTGGCCAGGGCCCAGGGCCACGGGGTGAGGAACATGGAGCGGGGGTGTGGATCATGCACCTGGCTTTCACAGAGAGCTGTGTGTGGGGTGTGCTTGGGCTTAGCCACATTTGCATTGCAAAAGCAAATATGAAAAGGCCCACTTGATACAGTTTCAGAAATGTTCCAAATTAGAGACATAGTTGAAACTGCTCTGCAAGCTGGATTTGATGCATTCTGGTTTTCATTCCATCTGTGAAACATTCTAAAGGAAGTTTATAATCTACATTAGTGATGAAACCATCTACCCTGGCTGTTTGGATAAATGATACCACTGTTTGCTAATGTACTGGGTGACTATGAAAGGCAAGCCTAGGCACGCAGAAATTCCAAGTTGTGAGTTTTAATTTAAAGGATTTGAAGAATTTCTTGTTGTTGTAATGAAAATTTTCAGAGCCTGTTGTGAATAACTGATGGTAACCGTAAATGTGCAGAGTCTAGAACAATAGCTCTGAGACCTTGGCATATGCTGTGCAAGATGCCAACAAACAAAACTGGAGTTAAGAACATTGGTGGGGCTGGGGCTCCACAGGTAAGGAGACAGCAAATCATGAAGATGTTGCACAGTAGTCCCTGCAACAGCGAAGAGCTTAATTGTGTGAGCTAATAAACAAAAAAGTGGCAGAAAATATGCACATTACAGTGATGACAAGGCAAAATGATGTAATGTATTGTGCTGTATACAACTCTGGTCCTGTCAAACCTGACAAGTGAATTAGGATGAGGCAGGACAGTCCCTGCATGGCTCACTGCTGATAAACATCAGTATGCCATTAGCAATTCGTTGGCTCAGTATTTAGGAGTGAGAAGTTTCAATAATGTGCAAGGAGGTGATCCCTGTCTATCCATCCCTGATCTGGTGAAATTCCTGGAGGAAAGATACCCAGAGCATCCCCAAGCAGCTGAGCCTTTCTTGCTGTAATAGATGCCATCATCTCACTTTTGTGGTTTTGCTTCTTCCTGATTGTGACTGGCTGTTGCTGCATGATTTTTGCAAGGCATGTTTGTTGCTCTTCCCAACAGAGCATTTTTTATTATGCCTCTCTAACTAAAAACAAATGGTGGGCTGCATGTGGGAATGCGGCTTGGGAAAACTAGAGATCAAAGAAAGGTCTTGACTCAGTGCTGAGGATCTTGCATGAATTTCCCTTTAACTGCCTCCCATCAAGCTGTGCCTTGTGATTTGAATCTCACTGCCTTCACTTTTGTGTCTGAACATTTTACTTAAAAGGATAAATAAATAAGGGGAGAATGTTTACCCCTCCCCCTTCTCAAACTTTCTGTTTCTTGTCAGTTCTTGGTCTTGCTAATTTTCCATGGCTCTTGGAGATGCCAGGAAATGCTTCACCAGCACAGATCCCTGATATCCAGCTCTTCCAAACAGGAAAGGACTGATCTGAACTGCTTCAGCCCTTGGCAGTTATAGGTTGTTGCTATGTGTCCACAGGGCCTGTCTGCCCTTTCCATGGATCTGAAGGTCGCTTGGCCCTCATCACCTTGTCAGCAAGTTAGCCAGGGCATCCAGGAAAAAACTCCCCCAAAGGATGGGAGCAAGGGATATGACCGGGTGGCAGTTCCTCCAGGTCTGATTTGTTGGTTTCAGCTTTTAAGAACTGGTGCACATCTATTTATTGGCAAGGGTACCATTTTTTTTTTTTTTTATCATGAGTGAGGATTTTTGATCCATGTGGTTTTCTTTTTCCGCTATATTTTTTTTTTCCACTGAGGAAGAAGATGAGGGAAACTGAAAGGGATTTTGCCTAGCTTGGAATTGTTGGGGCTTTGAGGGTGGCTTTTTTGCCTGGGAATGTCAATGGTAAGATGCCTGTGCTGAGAGAAGCCCTAGAGAGCAGCTCTGTGCTAGCTGGTGCAGAATTTGATTCTGGTTTACATCAGCTGGCCTGACTGCTTTGAGATGTTGATGTGAGGTAACTGTGTCTTTCATTCCTTCCTTTACTTCATGTTCTTCTTTTAAATATTCTTCTTGGAGTGAAATGATAAATGTTTAAGAAATCAGTTGCATTTGGAGACTTCTTCTGATGTTTGTATGTTTGTTCTGAGAAGATGCTGATGCCAAACTGTACTAGACTCTGTTTACAAAAGAAACTGGGACCACAATGAAGACATGTGAAAGGATAAAGAGTGGGGAAGGGAAGAGTGAGACATCATGTTTCTGTTCCTGAAAGCTGCTTTGCACTTCTGTAGCACCTTTCCTCCCAGTGTTTCAGGGCACAGCACAAGCATTAGTCTTGGCTCATGCTAGATTTGGGAGATGAGTGAGGCAATTCCTGTCACCCTTCAGAGGATGAATCTTGGGGATATGAATAACCCGGGGAGAAAGGCAAGCCCTTTCTGGAGCGGGGCTGTGGCAACTTCTGCTAGGGGTGGTGAATTTGGGCTGGAGCTCTGAGATAATCACTGCAGAGACATGAACTGGCTTATCAGAATCCTTACACTGGTTTTGCCATCAAGAAAAAAGCATGAGCATAAAGATATGACTACTTTTATTAACTTCAGTTTTCAGCTAATCTTCATTCCTGCTGGAGAAGCAAGTAATTCAGCTAGGATTGGGACATCAGGTATGAAATCTTGCCTCTCTTGAAGCCACCAGGCACATTGCTGTTGACAATTGAAGCCAGACTCTTTCCCAAAAGTAGATATTAATGATAAGAGCAAGAGATTTTATCCAAGTAACTTCAGCAGCAAATGTTTGAGAGGATGCTGCAGGAGGAGAGATAAAGGCTCTAGTCATTACCAATATTCCAACTCATGTTTTTAGAGAATAAGTATATCTTTTGCTGGTGATGGGTGTGTTGACTCTGTCTGGCTCATTGCTCAGCTGGTCACTCTGTTGTGACAAGTTGTGCTTCATTCCTCCGTGGTTTGTTTTCAGACATCTCACCTCATAGTTATCAAATACAGTAGATTCTTTTTCCCTGCAGTATTTTATGGCTAGAATATTTGTTTTTAAATATGAGACTTCCCCTGACCCATACAGGACAAACCCAATAGCAAATCTGTATTATTAAAGCTGCTCATCCTTGGAAAAGGAAAGGATGTGGTGTTCACGAAATGAGAGCTATCAGTCTGTGACTGGTTTTTGTACGCCCAGTGACTGAGCCATGAGTACTTGTCACTGGTAATGCCACAGCTGGTTGCTGTTGCATGAAGTTTCTTAAAAGCAGTGATAAACAATGGGCATGTCAGGTGTGATGCTCGTGTGTGCCTTGTGCATGGTTAAAAACAGAGTTCAATAGCTCAGAGATGGTGTTCAGGATTAAAAACTCCTGGTGGGGAAGACTCCCCAAGGTAAAACAGCTACCAAATTTGAAAGTATCATTGGTACAGACCTTTTAGCTAGGCACATTTCTGTACACACACAGAGCTCTGTGAATTCAAGTGACTTCTGGACTCACAAAGATAAGCATTCAGAATAACTGAGATCAGATTTTTAATGAACCATTCATTTAGACTATTTAGCAAAAAAATTACCCTCCTCTGAATTGCTTTGCCTGAAGTAGTCACTGAATACTCAAAATGCTTGCGAACAACAGTCTAAATTTGCAATATTCCGTAGTCTTTACCCCAAGAATTGGACATTTTTTCAATCTTTTAAAATTATTACTATTCTGTCATCCGTGTGGAGAACATTGTGTTTGGTCATATGAGGCAATGAGAAAGATTAGAAATGTAACTGAATAAATTGATTATTTAAAGCCTTGAACCTCAGTGTTTATAAAATACTCTTAGTGTACACTGAGTCTCTGGGTCTGTGCATACGTAAAGTTCAGTGTATAAATACAAGCAGAGCAGAATATTATTTTCTCTTCCAGCCTGTCTCTTTGATGGTCAAATTCACCCAGACGAGTGTCCAGGCTGCCGAATGGAATCCTTCCAGTTACTGGGCTTCTCCTTGCGTGCAAGTATGATGCTGTGCCTGGGACAGAGTAAAACTGCTCTTTTGACTGCTTGCTTTTTCATCCGTCCTTCACAGTCTCACAAATGCTCCTGGAGTTACTCTGCCATGCAGCATCTGTGAAATGAAGTGACTCGCTGGGTCAATCACAGGCTGTTTCTCCCAGAGCAAACTGCAGGCGGGCGCATTCCAGCTGGTGACCTCGGTGCACAGGGAAGTGGGAATGTGTTACAACTTGTTCACACAATCTCTCTCTTTGAGCCACTTGTGCTGCATTTGCTTGGAGGTTGCAGACTTGCAGTACTGTTGGTATAACCTGGGACAGGCCCCTCTGCTGTGGGATGGGTTTGCACCACCAGTTTTCCAGGCAGTTACAGGCACTGGCGTGGGTGGAGAACTGGCACGGCTTGCTCTGGTAATGAGAGTAGAAGTTGAGAGGAGTTAAGGAAGCAGGGCCCTGCAAGACTTAGCACTTGTGCACCTCTGTGACTTGCTAAACAAGTGCTCAGGACCTCTGTTTAGTCACTTGAACTGGGGTATTGTTTCTGTGGAGAGCTGACCCAGGCTTTGGGAAGCAGGTGTGAATTAGAACACACTGGTGCTAGAGGCTGTGAGGAAAGCACTGAGAAAGAACACAAATGTAAAGCATCGTGTGATGAGTAAAGATACTGGGTGGAGAGAAATCCAGCAAGGCCCTGGAATGCATCTAGAAAAGAGTATCCAAGGCACTGTGGGATGGAGATCAGATGTGCAGGGTAGGCCAGCCCTTGCCTTATCCTCAGAGAGACTGATTCAGTGCTGCGCTCCCCACCATATTTCATGCAAATTCTGTTGTGTAATAATTTGTATATTTGTGACTGTGTGTGGCCAGAGCTGCCTATTCCTATTCCTGTCTCTGCTAGAATTGCCTGGAGTGAGTGAAAGTGGCAGATTGGAGCAGGCCTGACATTTAGCTACACAAGCTGGACAAGTATCCTGTGAGAAGTGCACTGAATCTTGTATTTTTAACCTTAGATTTTCTCCATCTCTAATGGAGAGTGGCTTAACCCCTGATGCAAGAGCTGTGACAGCCAGTTGTTGAAATGATAATAGTTGTGGCATTTCCTTATAACCGAATGTTGAACTTGGCTTGGCTTCTAGTTGGTCTGCTGTAACACTGAGCAGGTGGGATGAAGTCTAGTGGCTCTTTAGTTTGGAAAAAGGACAAGATGTTGCAGGATGACTTAGATGGGGGCCTGAAACATCATGGGAAGGAATCTGAAAGTGAACTGCTGAGATGGGGAGAGCTTGAAGTGACGGCTGTCAGGGTTGGAACTGGGATGGGATCTGAACTCTGCCTTCCCAGTCACACACACGGAGTTACATTCCTGCCAGAAGGGCAAGTGAAAGGAGAGGAAGTGAGGGGCCAGAAATGGGCTCTGGTTCCTACTGGCAGAAGCAGAGCTGCTCTCTGGAACTGGGATGGACGTATGGTCTTTGAGGAGCCTCCAGCTGAGCCTGACAGAGCTGTCAAGTGGGAATATGTCACACACGGTGCAGATGCTTGGCGGGCTCTGCCTTATGGAAACTTGTGGATGGTTTTTCCCCTCACATGCACTTTAGACACTTAGATCTTAGCCAGACCCAAGAGAGTTATTTTGGGGGGAGGAACTAGTGAAGTGCATAACAGGGGAAAAAGCTGTACTGTCAAGGGGGCTCATGAGCAAGCAGGACAGAGCCAGACCTCATTATTTTACTCTGTCCCATATTTATCTTCCATTTATTCCTTTCCTGAACTGGAACACTTCATCTGATCATCATGTAAGCCTGACGTGACGAGCTCACCCCCACACTGTGTGTTGGGTTGGTTAATTAGCATGAGGAAATCAGTGAAACTTTTGGTGAAATCTTCAGTGAAATCTTCATCTACCTTAGAAATCAAGTGCTGAGGCAGCTCTTTTGCTGTTCTGTTGTTGTTTCAGGGAACTGATCCCATGTCTAAGGAAAGAGGGATGATTATTTTGCAAGTTTTTGTTAATTTTTTTTCTTGTTAACAAATCTGCTGTGAAGTTCAGGTGAAGGTAAAACTTCCCAGCACTCACAGTAAGAAAAGCCACGACTGAACCAAGTTCTTTAATTTGGCTGTGAACTTTTTAAAAGCTCAGGGTGGTTAGTTACATCAAATGCACAAACTGAAAATTCCTGTCTTTATAGACTTACAACTAAGAGCAGGATTTTTATTTTCCTTCACTCAGTTTGGAGCTGGGGGAAGCCCACGTTGATCCTGACTTCTGACAGCTGTATAATTATAATCAGCAGCACTGGCTGCCATAAGATACTGGCATTAAACAGGAATCAGTGTTGCATATTTATCCAGAAGTTGAAAATATCTACAAATATCTATAAATATATTCAGTTATTATTAGAAGAAGTATTTAAATCTTATAGTGCTTGGGTGTCCCAGATACCAGCTGAAGGAAAGGAAACCTCCTCTTGCAAATGAGTTGCTGGGTAATTTTTCACCACAAGTTTTGCTGCTTCAGGGCAGTTTTCATGGGCAGGGCACTCATTTCAGCTCAACTATTCATCTCATCTTTCACAAACTTATTTCACAAGTGTAAATATTTGTGGCAACTTGCCCATGTTGTGTGACCTTTACACAATGACAAAAACGCTTTGGAAGGCTGCTGATGTTTTAGGGCACATTCTTTAACAAAACTAATTAATCTAGCACTCAACTAATGGTTATTTTTATATATATATATATAATTTTTTTTTTTTTAAGAAAACTACATTTGTTAATCCAAAATA
>JAOTQP010000944.1:6957005-6969109 GCA_026413545.1 Cichladusa arquata
AAACAAAAAAACAAAAACCCACCCCAAACAAAAAAAAACCCACTCCCCCCCCCCAAAAAAAAAAAAAAAAAAAAGCCCAAATCACAAACAAACACAAAAAGACACACACATACACAAAGAGAAGTAACTCTCAAGGCCAGGATGGAGCTTGGAACAACCTGGTCTAGTGGAAGGTGTCTCTGCCCAGGGACAGGGCAGGGGGTGGGACTGAGAGAGCTTTAAGGTCCTTTCCAACCCAAACCATTCCGGGATCTAGTAGAAACTAATCTGACTGCTGAGATGGGGCTGTGAACAGGTTTTGCTCTTCTCTCCTGGATTATGCCAGAATTTACATGAGTTGAAGTGTTTCGCTGCTCAGGTTAGGGCCTCTTTAGGTCTGTGCAAAGCTACAGAGCAGGTCCCATCCAAAAAATATTTACTTTAAGTTGTATTTATCCTTATCAGCCTGAAAGTATTTGGCATTTCTGGTCTCTCAATATTGCTGAGAGAGGAGGAAAATTGTTAACCCTGTTTTGTAAATGGCCAAAGCTACAGAGGTCAGCTGGAGTGGAGCAGGGACTGTTAATCCCTAATTTTAAATTCTCTATTAAAACCCTAATCCCTGGGCCATCCTTCTGCTTCAGGCAGCGTTTGGGATGGATGGTGTATAATTTATCTGAAGTGATGCACCTGCCACTGTTTAAAGCCAGTTATTTTCCTTCTGTCCCTGTGTCAAAGTTGCTTCTTTAATTGCCAAATTCATTTCTTTGCTGGAGTGATTAAGAATTGCATCTGCTTGCATTTTGTAGGTCTCTGTCAGAGTCCTGTTCAAATAGTTCAACAAATTCCATGTAGACTCATGGTATTTTGGGACTGATAAAGGTTGATGCCTGGACTGGTTAAAGGGGAAAAATCTGAGCATGTGCTTTCCAGAATTCAGTGGCTGGTGAGAACCAAAACCTCTTCTCATTTGCCCAAGGATCCTAATTTTTTGGATTAAATTTTTTTTTAAAAGGTGGAAAAATATGGATACTTCACAGAGAATATAGATAGAAAAGAACAGCAGAATGGGTGGGGGGGGATGTGGAAGTAGGTCAGATGCATTGCAGACAAAATCATTATGATTAGGAAAGATTAGAGAAGGCCAGAGCAAACAGCATCAAAGGAATCCAATTTAACAAGCCATTCAAACAAGACCATTCCTTGCAAAGCAAGTTCTCAATACTGTTCATAGGTTTGGAGCAAAATGAGAGGAGGATGTCCCATGCTGTGTGTCTAATTTAATATCTGGTCTTCTCTACAGCCAGCTATGGAGGACTGAAGAAACCTTTTTTTAATTTTCATGAGAACAACCATTGCAGAACAGTTACCCACCTTCCTTGCTGGAGTTCTTTTAGATTTTTCATTTTCTAAGATGTAATTCCCAGTTAGGTGTGTAGGTGAAGGATGCAGCCAGGGTAAGGGCAGCGCTTGCTGATAGCTCTCAGTCACTTCTGCAGCATCAGGTGCTTTACATGAAATAAGGAGATTCTCAGCTTGAAGGTTTCATATAAAAGGCAATTTGTAAGGATGAAGTTTTTTCATTTGAGGATATTAGAAACTTGGCAATAACAAGTAGATTCTGTTGCTTAATTTTTCGGCAACTAGGAGCCTGGGAGATGTGACTAACATGCTGTGACTTGGTCTCCTTTTCTCCCTGTTTTTTATTATTTTTGATGAGCTTATGTGTCCCATGTACCATAACAGCAAGGAAGTAGATTTTTATTTGGATGGGATTTGCTTGCCTCATTTGTATCAAAACAGAAATGAATACAGAAGGCTTTAGCTCTGTAAAACAGAATATTCTGCTCCTTTGGCGTGTTTGGTTTTTTAAGGTACCAAACAGGCCATAATGTCAAACATGGCAGTGCCTCTTAATTTGCAGGAGACCCACAGCCTTTTGTAAGACAGGCCCTTTGTGGTAGGAATTCTGTTGGAATCTGAGAATCTGGGGCCTGTTTCTGTACAGCATTACTTTTGTTGAGGTAGAATAACTACATTTTCTTTGATTTCACCAAGCTGGAGTGCTCATTGAATGTTTTTAGCACTGGCTTGAGTCCTCTAGACAAAAAACACAACCTCTGAGCTGTTTGACAGAGCTCTGTCATGTCAAATGTTTTTTAGCAGGAGCAAGCAGTCTGAGAAATTTAAACAAGATGTGGACTTCTCTTAACAGTGGGTTAAATACTGGCTGAATGTCTTCCCAAATATCTGACTGCTGCTGCCAGGGGCTGTGGGCTGGTGTGCAGCCTGAACCAAGCCCTGCAGAACTGCTGACTTTAGTCCAAGCATGGAGAAGGTTTGGCATCATAGAAGCTCTTAATTAACAGCACCTTTTATGCCACTCATTAGTTTCCTATTCAGGAGGAATTGGGGTGTGAAACAAGCTGAAAGTTTCAAGGGGTGGTTGCCTCTACAGCTGAAGTTACAGCTGGGGCATCCTTAGTCTTCTGAGCTGAGAAGTCAATTCTTTCCTGGTGCTTTTGCAGCAATTTGGGGCAGTACAAGCCCAGACTTCAGCTAATATTTTTATTGCTGACTAGCTGCCACATTGTCACGCTGACAGTGTTGCTTTTCAGGTCCGAGCATTGCCAGAACTCTCAGAAGACTGAGCTTTGATGGAAATAACCTGGTTCTTCTTTGTTTAGGCAATAAAGTGAGTGTGTGTGGGAAATCTCACCCCAGTCTTGTTTTGGGTCTCTTCCAAAGTTTGGCATGAATGTTGAAGCAAGATATTTCTCTTTTTGTCATGATGAAACTCCAGATCTTGATGGTTTTATGCATGCTGAAGGCTTCCTTCAAGTCTATTGCTACCACAGCTTTGACTCAATTCAGTTGGTCTGGATTTTCTGCCTTCAATAAAATGCTGGTAAATTATACCTGGTAAGATTTTAGTCCCTTATTGCTGTGTGATTTTTGCCTGAC
The DNA here is from genome assembly GCA_026413545.1 of Cichladusa arquata. Classification (NCBI taxonomy): domain Eukaryota; kingdom Metazoa; phylum Chordata; class Aves; order Passeriformes; family Muscicapidae; genus Cichladusa; species Cichladusa arquata. Next base: position 6,959,949 of record JAOTQP010000944.1, read on the forward strand.
AGGAGCAGGTAACTCAATCTCAGCAGTCTGTGCTCCAGCACCCTGTGAAGCCTCAGGTATGACATTGCAAGGTTTCACATTTTAAGCACTGCTTTGGCATGCAGTGTTGAGAATTGATCCAGTCTGATGGTCTGTGGGCTTGGAAGGAATAGGAGAGCAGCAGGGCATGAAGTACAGCTGCTTCTTATAAATCTGCACACTAGAAACACACTTTAATTACAAAGTTCAGAGGAATAAAGAGAAATTAGGCCTTGCCACAATGTTCTGGATATTTCTACTCTGTTCCCTAGATGTGTTACTAACTCCTGTGACACCAGTAAGTGCTTTTAAACACTGTGTGCTTGAGATTTCCCATTTACAAAAACACTGGCAGTGGTGTAAGACTTAATTAATGATGAAGAACACTGCATTGCTTTGAGTGCTGCTGGAAGAAAAGGGCAAGTCTTGCCATTATTATTAGTAGTATTGTTCTGTCTTTAAGCTGTCCGATTACATAAATCTAGACAGATGCCTTAAAGCATTGTGTGCAGAGGAAAGCTCTCTAAAGGAACAAATTCCATTTTCCTTTGTTTTGGACTAAAATACCATAATTGTACGTGAAGATAGGACAGCTATTACTGAAAAGGAGGGACAAAAGGGAAGGAAATAAGCTAATGCAGCACTAGAAAAAGAAGAGATGGGAGACAGCTTCATCCATACTGATAGTGAAACATAAATTATTCCCAAACTGGCCTTCTGAGAGTATGCCATAAATATTTAGACATTAAGAGTCTGTGAGACAATGGCTGCTGTTCCTTGAATGCAAATGTAATACCGTCAAGTCTGAGATATTAGCACTTACTGCTCTTCCTTTTTTAGCCTGTAAGTCTCAAAAGTGTTTTAAGTATCAGCTGGACACACAAACTCATTGGCCTTTTTCAGGCAACCTTGTCCAACTGATCCATAAACTTTGTTTCAGAGGCTGGAACCCTGACTTGACTGTTTCTGTGGGAATTGGAGACCAGGGCTCCCGTGGGGATTCTACAGGGTACTTTTAACCTAATGTGAACATGATGAACAGAATTATACTGGTGATTAATGGATCTACGAAAGAGAAGTATTAAACCATGTTGCCCTGTAATATTATGAGTTACCTATATACATTCTCCTTTTCTTAATCCCTCTCCAGGGCCTCATATAAAACTTTTTAGGCTCTTTCTCAGGCTGCCACCATTTGTTGCATTGTACTACAACAGCTGTGACATATCTGCTGCATTTTGATGAAATTACTGGAACTGGAATCACCAGTGGTGCAATTATTCCTTATACAGATGATTTAATTACAGCAGTGAGATGTTACAGGGTTAATTAATTGCTGCTTATTAAGTGCCTTGAGACCTTTGAATGAGAGATGCTATGTATGTGCAAGGGATGATTATTAGTTATTAACAGCAATGCTCCCAGCTATTTGGAAGGTAAAATAATTTAGTTTCATTGTGAAATATTAAATTTGCAGTCTAGTCAGATCCATGGCACATTTCAGGTTGCAAGTGAAAAGCCAAGTATATACTTAGGTAGTGATGCTCTGTGCCAAATTTGCCATGTGGGAGTGGTTCCCATCGGTTCTCCTTGGAACAGAAAAGAGCTGGAAATGTAGCAGGTTGCAGAAACTGAAGGAGGGGGTGATGTGGGAGGAGGTTCCTAAGCTTTCAGTAAAATCAATAGGCAGTGGAAGAGTTTGCAGGAATATTGAGGTGCAGGCTCTAATTTAACGATTTAGCAACAGTTATTGAACAGCACCCACTGCCTTCAGAGCCACCTTCACCTATTGAGGCTTTTTCCTAAAAATTTTCTCCACCAGCAGCAACTGTAGGCTTGCCTGAGCCCACGGACAATGTATCTGTGTGGAAAATCAGGCTGCCTAACCTCTGGTATTTATCCTATATATTTATCCTATGCTATATCTAGAGAGATATTTCATTGGTTCTCAAAATTTAATAACTCGGTGTGTCAAAATATGAGCTGTTCAATTACTGTAATTCCTTTACTCATTTCAGAGAGATCTCTCTTCCCTTTGCTCCTTCTTTCCACACTTATTCTTTCTTATATTGAGGAATAAACGTATTTACTGATGAGAGAGAAGGAAGACACAGTTTTTTGTCCTCATGTTGCTTCTCATGAAGGAGCACAAAGTGCCTTTTAAGGCTTATTTCCATACCTGGAAGTTCAGTACTTGTCTCCATCCCAGAGATGAGCCCACTGACTGGGGGCGTTTGTGTGAAGGTTCTGCAGTGCCTGAGAGAGGAAGGAGGAAAACAAAATGAACTCTGTGAATCCTGTGCCAAGCAAAAACGACTGACATCATTAAAATTAAAGTCTGTCTCTAGGAAAGTATCATGGACATAGAGAAGCAGCAGCTCTTCAGAGTGCTGACCCATCTCAGAGGGGAGGATTGGGCAAGGTATGAATACAGGTGCCTTAAAACATCCCCTGGGCTGGGGAATCCAGGCAGTGGGGCTGGCAAGGATGTGATCTGTGGGAGCTTAGTGCCCACAGCTCCTGCTGAATTGCACTGAATTGCACTGCTCAAACATGCATCTAGGTGGGAGAGAAGCAAAGGAGTTGCCAGGGAGTGGAATGGACCCCTGCAGCATATTTCTAAATTCTTGAACTGTCTAAACCAACCTCTAGATAGAGCTGGAGCCCTACAATAGAGTGTCTCCAACTCCTGCACACCTTAGGTGCTTGGTCTGTGATTTACAATCTTTTCCCAAGTCTCTGTTACAAGGACAATGTTTGTCTTGCCAGCAGGATGCAGAACTGCCACTTTCCTGCTCAGGTATTCAGTGCAGCACATTCTGAGCACCATGAGTCACTTTGCATGGATGGGTTGTGACCTGCATGCTTAATGCCTCCTAAGTTCCTGCAAGCCTTAATCTTGCTCTGCAGGTGCTGTAGGAATGAGCATTACATACCCAGTGGATATGTTCAGGTGTCCTGGATGCAGAACTGCCTGATCAGAACTACTGCAGAATACCCAGAAACCCAGAAAAGTGTGTGTGGTCTTCAGTTCTGCTTGGATAAAATCTCCTGGAAGGAAAAACAACATCAACAACAACAACAAAAAATCACGTGTATCTGAGGTGATACCTAGATGAAAGCACAGCTTTGGGAGGATATATTTGTTTTTTGGTTTTTGCGGGTTTTTTTTGGGGGGGAGGGGGTGGTGGGGAGTTGGGTTTGTTGTTGTTGTTGTTTTTCCACCACTGTGCTGTTCAGTGTCCAGTTTAGGCCTGAATTGTGTCATCTAAGTGAGACAATTTTTAGGAAGTGTGCAAGACTGTCTAAAAGGTTCCTCTCAATTAACTGGCATTATTCTCAAGGAAGTTTTCACCAGTGTTAGTGGACCTTGACCTCTTTCTGTTTTCAGTGAGGAAATATCTGGGTCTGTTTTCCAGCTTGATGGTTTTGGGGAACTTAATTGTGTATGAGCTGGCTTCATTATTTTGGTTTTATCTTTTTTTTTTTTTTTTATGAAATTGCTTTACGTCCAGAGAGCGGAGATGTCTGTGAGTGTAAATCCCTTTCCAGTTGTAGGAATTAGCTGTGTATATGTGTATGGGACACAGGGAGGATTCAGCAAGTCTAATCAGAGAAACTTCCTGGGGTGAAGCCTGTTGCTGTTTCTCTGTTCAGCAGCTGGTTTTGCTGGGCTAGGACTGGGATCTGAGATACTCCTGCAACCCTGATGATGATAGTAAAAATACCCCATACATCATTGAGTCAAGGAAAACCCCATCAAAGATACAGTTAAATCTTTATCTGTTCTGATGGTGCAGGTAGGGATTTCTGGCTTCAAAAGCAGGAGTGGGGAGGAAGTCAGGGCAAATTCCATTGAATTCCTGCTTACATTGGGCTCTTCTGTAGTATGAGATATTGCAAATGCTGTGGCAAGCAGAGATGTGCATTTGTCTCAGTTACTGCAACAGCCCAGAAATGCAAATGCTTTCTATACTACAATTGTTTTGACTCTGGAGAATTGTTCTCTTTCTTGGGTTCTGACTCTTCTGGACTCTGACTGCTTGCCAGCCAAGGAATGCTGCTAGGCAGAGGCAAAGGGGAATGGCTTGGTGCCCATCTTTGTGGCTGAAAGTCTATTTTATTAAATCTTTCTGGACAGTGTGTTTCAATTTCTATTGCTCCAGGGCTCTGGAATCTGAGCCGCTCAGAGAAAAAGGCTTCCTGCTCCTCGAGATGCCAGGAGTGATCTGAGGGGAAATGAAAGTGGTGGCCAAGGCTTGTGACCCAGGATTCAACCACTGATTTTCCCACTGTGGGGGTGTTCAGAGACACAGAAATCCCCATGGGGAGATGCTGGTGGGTCATGTGAGTCACTAAAGAAACACAGCCTCAAAAGACAAGGCAGAAAAGCAAATTGGTTTTCTACGGATGAGTTACCACACAGTGACTAACTAAAGATGACGTATAAAATTTGTAGGATCTGGTTTGCTATTTTATTCATGAAACCATTCTTTTAATATTCAGCTCTTGCTCATGGGGTAGAAGGAGTGGGAAAAGCATCTGCAGCATTATTAGCAGTCTTAGTGTGAAAGGGATCCCTTAGCAAGGTGGTGTGGAAGTCTATTGTCTTCCTCCTGCTTGAGCCAGCCCTTCCACCCCAATCTCTTTATTCCCTTGCTTAGTCAGCAGGTTTTAAAACAGATGAAAGCACACAGCCCTAAAAATGCTGACTTCTCAAAGTGCTTCACCCTGTCAGTCAGGCACCCAGGAACAGAAGTACTACCAACATCTTCCTCACAGCAGACTTTAATCTTCTTCTAAAGGCAAACATGTAAAAGGGAAAATAATTTACAGTGATGGTAGAATTAAAAGCTTAGAAGAAATAATTCCTTATTCAACCTGAAGTAATTGGCATACAGAAGAAAGACAAAAAAAGCAAAACAAGTCTAGTTTTCCCTTTTCTGTGTATATTGTTTTTTTTTAAAGCTGTGATAAATCAGCCTGGTGTATTAACCTTCCAGAGTGGTGGAGAGAGTGCAACCTTGTTTTTGTGTCTCACTCCACTCGAGAGCCTTTGCTCACAGGTCACATCTCTCACAGTTTTGTATTCCTGGCAGAACAAACTGTCAGCCCTTTACAGCTGGAATGGGAATAGGTCTTGAGGAATGGCTTCTGGTACTGTTTTGTCCAGGAATCCCACTGGCTATCCCAGTGATAATACCATACTGCTCCTACGATTTTCCATTCCATGAGCTGCTCCAGTCCCCTTGGCCTGGGTTCAGGGCACTCTGGCAACTCAGTGGTGGAGCAGAGAGGAGATCTGAGGCTGCACATCCTGAACTGTCTTCCCAGGAGTGCTTGGAGTCTGTATTTGTATGTGAGACACTCAGCTTTCTAGATTTATTCCACATAGACTCTTTCCAGCTGCAGAGAGAAGTAAAGATTAACGTTGATTTAATGTCCAAACTTTTTCTGCCTTTTAGAAAGGCTCTTTCTGTGTAAGTCAGTCCCCTCGTTTCCCAGAGTAATTTAATTTTAATTGAAGACTCAATTATATAGTTGTACAGGTACAATTGAGTACAGGTAATACAGTAATATTGAATGAAAAGGAGTTTTAGCAAAGCGGAACAGAACAATATTGTGGGGTTTTTCTGTTTTATTTGCTTTTGTTTTGCCAGTTGTCTGAGGCACCAGGTTTTGCCTTTCCTGCTGCTGCCCTTCACCCTGTGGGTCAGAGCTGCCTATGAACCACTAAATGATGCATCAAGAACAGTCTCTTATCTCTCTGCCTTCAGTGGGAGTTTGTCTTTGATGCATCCTAGCTGAATAGGATAAAATAATCCATATTCACTGTGGAACACTGCAGCCCAAGCCAGAAAAGGAGTCCAGTAAAAACCCAAACAACAGCAAGCGCCTTCTTCGAAATTCACAGATGTTTCTTACCTTCACAACTGCTTGAAGGACCAAAGCTTTTAAAATCTTGTTTAGAGAAGGCTCTAACAGCACCTGATTCATCCAGTAATGCTTCTTTAAACTGTTTTCCTGTTTTCAATACAAAATCTTGGGGTCCTGTACAAAGCAAGGTCAGCATTCTTCCATGTTTCAGAGCTGAGGAAGCTGAGACACAGGCTGAGTGGATGATGTATGCAAGATCACACAGTGATCACACAGACAACTACAAGATGTCCTGTTTTTAAGCTAATTGATGCAATCTGAAATTCACATTATTTTCCATAACTGTCCTGATGTTGAAATTCCTGCCTGTGTTGCTGTATTAATAGAGGAGCTGTTTTTTCCTGTTTTTATGTGAAGATGAGTCTGGGAGTTCCTGGGGATCTTTGGGGATGGCAGAGAGCTCTTTCTGTAAGAATAAAGGCTTGTCTCACTGTTTCCTTGTCTCACTGACATACAGCTTAAGGTGCCAGAAACCAGCCCTTGCTCTAGGCCTCTGAAAAATTGCAGAGGGACTGTCATGAATGGAGGAATGCCTGGTGTGCAGGGAAGAGGGAGCTGGAATGGTGGGGGAGAATGACAAGGAGGAGGGCAAGAAAAATATGTGAGTACAAGAGGTTCAAAGACATTCTTTGGCTTCTTCTGCCTCCTGTGCTGGCTCAGCCAGTGCTGGGGCTACGAAGACACCTCTTAATCTACATTTCCTTTTCCTCTTTCACTGGGAATGGAAGAGTCATGTGTAGTTGACCCTGCTCGCCCCCTCCTTCCCTCTCCATTTCCTTTCCCAGCAGCGTCTCTCTGGGATATGCAGCCATCTGGCTGTTTATTGCAGCATGAGCTGAACTCTTAGATGTATCCTTTGGAATTTGGTCCTGGTTTAGTGATTTCTCTGTCATTCCTTTGCATTTTCCATATGTCTCGTTCATGCCTCCGGAGCCACTGCTGTGTGAGTGCACTCTGTCCTTTTGTATCCCACGTACTTTCATGTTTCCTCTTTGCCCCAGAACTTCTCAACATTCTTGTTTGGTCTCTATTATTTTTATTCCATTTTTTCTCACGTTTCTCTGCTTCCTGTTAGCACAGAGAGCACCATCCCACTCTGAAACAGTCAGCTGAGGGTAGGCATCAGCCTCTGCCCTGCTCTAATCGAATCCCCCCTGGGTCAAGACACTGACCTCAGAGATTGCTGGAGGCGGAAAGGGAAGGTGCAAACGATTACAGAGGAAGTTCAGCTTTAAAAGCTTTTAAAATTCAGCACTGGGATAATCAGCAAGAGTCCTTAGCCCTCTCCCTTTGTGCTATGAGTAAAATGCACAGTTCAGTCTGCTTAACTCTGTCACTGCCAGCAGCAAAGGTGTTGGTAACGAGACAGGGAAACAAAAAGGAGCATCTTCCATAAAAAATCCATCTGTTCTGTATTGGTAAGAGAGCACAAGATACTGAGAGGATAATGATGAAATAGAAGTCTGTCCTGGATACTTTCATACTTCTTTCCTCTTCCAGCATTTCTCACAAGAGAATGTTAGACATACAGCTGCTGAAAATGGGTTTCTTGATGGATTTCTCATGAAAGAATGGATTGATGCTAGGAATGAAATCTTCAGTTGTGTATGGTAGTGAGATAAATTATGACTGAACCTTTCTCTCCTCTCACATATTAATTCTCTGATTCATAGGGATGTCCTGTGCAGGGATAAGAGTTGGATTTGATTATCCTTATGGGTTCTTTCCAGCTCATATACTATGATTCTGTTAGAGTGTTGTTCTAGGCTCTTGCAGTATGTAAGAGTTTTTTCATTTCATCCCTCTTGCTGTAACAGTGAGCTTGCCGTGGTTGTTTCCTTGTGCTGGACACCATCAGGGCAGGGCTGAAGGTGAAGCTGATGTTCCTGTGCCATCATGAGTGTTCCATGTGACGAGGAGTACCCAGAGCTGGGATCTGTGGCGAGGAGCTTGAGTGGCCACTGACAACTTCACAGTGGCAAAGGATATGGAATAATTAAACAACTATGTCTCATTGCAGCTCATGACAGCTTCCAGATGCTGCTGAAAGTGATTCCAGATGTGCTGTTTGGAACCTCTGGTTTTGAGAGCACCCATGTCTCGGGAGGGTAAGAGCACATCCTCCTCCCGAGATGCACGTGGCATCCCTGCCTTTCTCCCTTAGACGTGAGAGGTCAGCAGCACTTAGAAATACAGCCACAGGGCAAAACATTTCCCTGACCCTGCAGTTCCTCTGTCGTTCCAAGAGCTCACAGATGTGCACAGCTGTGCAGTTGAGCAGGGCACAAAAAGTTGTCTCTGCCTGTCACCTGTAAACCTTTTTCCCTATGCACAATTATCTTTAGGACCCACTGTGTCCCATAGTGAAGACATGCAGACCAAAGCGACCTCAGTGATTCTCTTGTCCAGCAGCTCAAGGCAGGAATTTCTCCTGGTTAGCCGCATATCTTTGGTTTTCCTGGCCTGATGCCTCCCCCTGCTGTTTTCTGTCCTTTAGGCACTCGGCATCCAGCCCCATCCCAGCTCCACTTCACTCCTGCTGGTAACTCTGGTAACTCCAGAGCTGAGGTTGCTGGCGTGGCAGGAGAGCAGAGGCGGGGCAGTGGGTGGGGCTCACGGGACAGGAGAGTGTCTGTAAAGGGGGATCGTGGGCTTGGCATTCTGAACGAGCTCTGAGTGGGGAAGGACTCGGAAATCAGAGGGCTTCAGCTCTGGGAACCCCAGACTCAGGAGCCGAAGGCCACTCTGGTACTGGCTGTAGGCACTTCTCTGTTTCCCCACCTTTGGGACAGCACCCCATCTCTCTCTTAGAGCTGGGTTTAAGTGATTTCTTAAGCTTTGCATGGTTGATTTTTTTTCATTTTTATTTTTTTTTTTAATGATAGTTTATGCACTCAATCCTAGTGTCATTAAAATTCTTCTTTTGTCCTTCCCAGCATGAACACTTCTAGGCTGAGACTGGTTTATATTTCAGTGGTTTTAAAGTAACAAATGTAATGAGTGCTATAACCGTGGGAGAACATAGGGAGGAAGAGGAGTGTTACTGGTACCCATTCCAGCCTTTTCACTGCACCATGTATGCCTGTCCTGGTTTGAAGGACAAGTGTCTGCTGATAAAGGCAGAAGTTCTTCTTTGAAATAGAGACTTTAATTCCACTCCCCCCAAGTATTATAATTGTTTGAATCAAGGACTCTGAGGCAGAGAT
>JAOTQP010000944.1:6972685-6984244 GCA_026413545.1 Cichladusa arquata
AAAATCTATTTTTAATTATATATTTATTTTATTTTATTTTATTTTATTTTATTTTATTTTATTTTATTTTATTTTACTTTTTATTTTAATATATTTTTAATTTAAATCCTGTTTTTAAAAAAGACTTGCAGCTGCAAATCTTGCCAGAAGGTGGAACTGAAGCTCCATGTCCCAGCAGCTGCTCCAGCACAACTGACAGGAATGCACTTAAAAGCCTTGGATTCAGTTAGTACTTTCCCTCTTTCTCTCAAGGCAGCTGCTGGAAAGAACTCTGTCTAACATTCCAAATGGATTAATTATTCTGTTAGATCTGTTTTAACGAAATCCAATTATCTAAACATCGTATCAGGTCTGAAGGGACTTTTAGTACTCATTTAAAATCATGAAGATTTTCTTATTACAGATACTGCCTGAAAGAAATTTTTTTTGTTCAGTCTTTTGGTACTTTAGTTTCTCAGCAGTCAGAGTTTACCAGGCAGAAATGTGACTATTTCTAGTAACAGAACTCAGGAAGCTGGTACTTTTAGCAGTGTGTCAGCACATTTTGCAATGAATTATTGGATCACATTATTCAGTCCATTCCAGAGGCACTGATCAAGATGCAGACCCTGAATGTGAGGTTGTTCCTTTTCAGCTGTATATAGAGTTCTCCAGAGAGCTGTCAAAGCAGAGAACAGCAAGAAAAAAGATGTGCTGCAACTTTCCTGGGGTCACAGTGCTGGCAAGTGGCACAGCAAGAATTGCGTCCACCTCCTGAAACAGAGTTGTTTGCAGACAGCACCGTGCCTTCCCAGGGCACTGCAATTAAATTTATTAATTGTTCAGTTTAGCAATAGATCCATTATCATTCCCTCCTGTTTTTTACTTCTCTCTCCCCTCCCTTCACCCAGACTCTCAAACCACAGCCAATTCTGTACCTCTTTTTGAGGAAAAGAACCACTCAGACAGACTCACAGCCTTAAATGTAATGGAAACATTTGCTGATGAATGAGCCCTCGTTATGCACATTACAAGGAAACACTTAATTGGCAGTGGCCACCAGATAACAGGGTTTAATTAATAAATCTATGTGGCGTCACATACACCACAGGAAGGGATTACAGGGGTTAAAGTGTCTGTCTGGTGGACTTTTATGGAAGAGTTGTGTTGCCTGTCTTTTAACATGAATAACCCGCGTGTCTGTGACCTAACACTTGCAGAGGGAGGCCCAGTTGGTTCTGGGAACACGGCAGCCCTGTCTGCGTGTTTGAACATGGCTTGGATGGCCTCTGAAGCACACCAAAGGTACATGTGTTTCCTTGCCTCTCCAGCCATCTGGGCTCCTATGCTGCTGTCTGTTTTACTGCACACACGCCCCGAGTTGGACAGACAGGCTTCTCAAACTCAGCAGTTACTGACCAGGTCATTAGTGCCTCAGGCAGGCTGTCAGCACCCACTCCCCCGTGGGAGCACGCTCCTGAAACGGGACTTGATAACTGTATGGATAAACTAATGAAGCTCTGCTCACCTTCCTCTACTACTACAGTGACTCCATAGCCAGTGGGGAACAAGGCTCTGGAGATCCCACTGCAGTCTGTTAGGGAAGATGGATTTCTGTCAGTCTGACCTGTTTTCCACCTTTGCAGTGTGATGTGAAAAGGTTGCAGGGAGTCCAGGGCTCCTGATCTGTCTGTTTTTTGGTAACACTGGAAGGTTCTATGCCAATGGCAGGGGTGGAACAAGGTGAGCTATAAGGGCCCTTCCAACACAAACCATTCTGTGAGTCTGTGATTGACATCCTCTTCTATTTGCATGCTCGTTTTAAAGCTGAAAGTGTTTGTTTGTGACACACAAAGAGGTAACATTCACAACCACCCTCAGCCCAGGAACACTCACCTTTACCCACTCTGCTCCTGCTCGGATGCACATCACCCTCAGAAACCCCTGCAGAGGGGTGAGAAAGCAGCAGCTGCCAACATGAACCTTTGCCCAGGAGAGCTGTACCTCCCAATATCAGCTGGTCAAGTCCTGTGGAACCAAATAGAACCAGCCCCATTTATCCCAGACCATGGGCCAGGCAGCACATTATGCCCAGAGTGGCAACTGGGCAAGAGGGGAACAAAGGCTCTGTGCCTGAAGTGGTACCTCAGACCCAGAGAGCCCTTTGGGACATGGCAGAGTTATTTGCTCTCCTACACACAGGAGCATCTTGGAGAAATGTGGCCATACCAGTTCTGCTAAGAACAATTAGGGACAGAAAACCCTTTAACCTGCTCTTTGCTTTCCCACCAATCAGTTGTGGCTTACCAGTACAACCCCAGCCACCATCCTTAGCCTGAATTAAGATGTCATTGTTCCTGCCTTTAGTATATATGTTAAAAATAACTTAAAAATCACACTAAGTTGAAAGGAGTAACTTTTCTCAAGGATGCAGGTCTTTGTTGTTAACCAGTTACATATTCAACCAAGACAACAGTTGGACCATGGAGACCTAATTTGCTGGTAATTATTTCAAGCTTTGCCTATCTGTATCACAAGACAGATCTTTATCCTCTATCAGTAAAATCTCATTGCAAGCAATGGAACAGGAATCATCTGTTAAACTGGGTCCTGTTCACAGTCCCAATATTCTGGAAGAATGGGGATTTTCACACTCAGGTCTGCAGAAACATCTTACTGCAATTACTTTATTACTATTAGTCACTATCAGGCTATGAAGGAATAGTAATAAGTTGAAAAGAAACATGGTTTACTATGAAAAATTGTGTATTTTAATTTGTCCTCTAGCTGCAGCTGAATAATTTCTTTCTGCTCTTTTAGAAGGAGACTTTCCATAAGCCCTGACCCTTCCTCCAAGTGTTAAAGTATACCTACTTTAATGCTTCTATATAAATATTCTTCTAGACTTAGAGCTACAGCTGTGGTAAACCATGATTTTCTTTAACACACAAAGCACAGAATAGGACACAGAGGAGAATTAAGACTAAGGAGTCTCCAAGTGCTCTCCGACCCCTATAGCTTATAAGGGGATTTCCTGCCTACACCAGGGATCTGTAGCTGATGAAAATAGAATTTCGTGTGAGCCAGAAAGACTTCAGAAACTAAGTCTTAGAACATTCTTTTTTCAGTGCTAAAAAATACATCAATGGGAAATTTAGCATTGAGAAAAAAAGAGGTCTGTATAATAAAGAATAATCTATAATAATATGCCCTTACTCTCAGAGCTCAGACCTGTCTTTTCTTCATGGCATCCTTCTAGGCCAACATTGTGCAATTATAACCTATATAAGCTCATTTTACATTAGCCTTGCCTATTTTAACAGTTAAAACACTTTGTTTTCAATTGCTGAGATTAACATTCAGCTATTAACACAATATAAAGAGCTACCATAACTATGACAGCTCTCTTAGACTGTCTTGTCCCCTTCTTACAGTGCAGAAGGCACTTAGCACAATGACCTCTAGTCATTGTTTGTGGGTGGAAGTGCCAGGACTTGGACATCTTATGAAAGGCTCTTCCCCCTACTTATTTCTCTTTTTTTCTTCTCCTTATAGCAGGAAGACTTTCACAACAAAACATGAAGTCCTGACTGAAGAAGGAAGGTGTTGCCCCAAAATGACAGCATAAAATGGAGCTAAGCTATGAAGAATTTAAATGGAAAATATTAGTGCAGTTCAATAGGAGCATCTCTGGAATATGAAAAAATGTTAATGGCAGGCTGGTGGCAGACAGGGAGCAGGGACAAGCTTCCAGACTGAGTATAGAGACCTTTCTTTTCTGTGTTAAGGATACTCTACAGTTGCTGCTGTTGTTTCTTCCATCAGGAAAGTGGAACTTTATCTACCCTGGGAAATCTTTGAAATGGGTGGAAGGCAAATGAGAACAATTCTGCCTTGCAAACAGACACGATGAGGATATGTGAAGTCTGGGTTAAGCCCTGAGTGAAAGACACTGCTCAGTTACCAGCTGAGACAGCCCTGAGGCTCCCAGCAGCTGTAAGATCCATGGCAGTAGGGATTAAAGTTTTTCAGAATGCCATTGGAAAAGGACTGGGGAGAGCAGGCAAGGAAATAGGTGATGATGAGAAGAAAAACAGCTCATGATCAAGCATAAAGCTGAGACTACGGGCAGAAAAAGGGGACAGCTGAGTTATGGGACTTGAGGGTGCTCCTTAAATAAGGGGATTGGACACACTGGACACATATACCAGTTGTTTGATGTCCTACTCCCCACTTGCACTGATAACACAGTGAAAGCTCTGGGGCTTAACTATTGGCACCAGGGTCTTAACAGCTACGTGTATTTGAACATCCTAATTACAGGGAATGGCAATGGAATTAGAGCTGATTCCTCCCTGTTCCTCACTGGCTGCTTTGTCTGATCCTGAGGCTGGGGTCAGGGCCTGTCTCTGCATGGAGCTGGGATTACCCAAAACCTGGTGTCTGTGTTGCAGGGAAGGGAAGCGAGGCAGAGCCTGGAGCTGGGCAGTAGCACAACCTGATGGATTGCAGATTCCTGCAGGTACCTCAGTGCTGTTCAGCAATCTGGAGTGTGACAGATTTGCTTCCAGAGTGGCACTGGTGCAGCCAGGCCATTCTTCAGGATCCAACCTTTTAGTCCAGGGCTGCTCTGAGGGTTTCAGTGTTCTGAGCAGCTCTGACCGAGCTGAGGCTAAATAAAGAAGCTGAATGCTCTGCAGACAGCCCCACTGTCAGTGCAGTGTCCTCTGCAGCATTCCCAAACCCCTGGAGTTGAGTGCTGGCTCCCAGCTGATGTTGAAATACCTAACTGCTGCAACCCAGGCAACAAATCCTTCTGGGAATAGCACAGTTCTCCAGCTCTGGTGATGAAATTGATTCCTGAGCTGGTACACAGGTAAGGATTCTATGACTTTGTGGAAGGTCAAGGAATGACACAGAGCATCATAGGAAACCAAACTAGGCAATTTTAATAGGAGAGAGACTCTGTGTTTCAAGCCCCAAACTCTGCCTTGCTGGCTTCCATGCACACAGCCAGTCCTCTGCCTGCTCCTCAGGAAGGTAAATTTGGCCAGGACCTCTGGAAAGGACTTCTCACTGTCGCTGAGGTTTTACTCTTTCCTTGTTCAGGAGGAGTTAATCTATTTATAGGCATGATCAGGCTCTTCTCTGTCCTTCCCTTAGCATTAGGCAATGAAAGTCCTGGCCTTACCTGTGGATGCAGGAATGCTACAGTAATTTTGGTATGCTCTGTTATTTATTTAGTCCCAGAGCCCCTGTGTCTCCTTGTTTGTCCTTGTATTAATTAAGTACATGTTTATCTATAGCAGTGACTTGCAGCAGCACAGCCCTTGGTAAGTGAAGAGGATGTGCTGGGCTGTTCCAGCATACTGGGATAACTGGCCTTCTGGCTGGCAGCTCCTGACTCTGCAGCCTGTCAGGAGGGGAAGCTTGAGCAGTTCCTGTAGGACACTCGGCCCCTGGGCTCTCTGGGAATGGGGGTCCTGGTTTCTCTTGGATGACTGTACAAAGATCTATCTGCAGGTTTGGACTGGGGTCCTACAAAGCCCAGAATGATGTAGGTTGTCTAAAAACCATTAATAAAGATCAGAACTCGATGGCATCAATAACTCCCTTTGGGCTTCTTGCAGGCTGAGATAGTGGCAGATTGTCAAAATTATTTAACATCCTGGAACACCACCCATTCCAGTATGAATAGGTTTCTTGTGCACAACTCACATGATCCTGATGTTTTCCTGGTGTCTCTATGGAGACTGGAGACATTCTTCTGGCCTATTGGTTGGGAATCTTTTCTTTGCTGCTTTCAGGTAAATTGTCTTGTAGAAAAAAAAAAAGCAGAGATAATCCTCTGAATAATGAATAAAGCATCAGTCACAGAACACCAAAACATCCTGGCTGTTTTATAGAAGGAGTTGCAAATATTTTGATTTTTCCTTTTTAAAACACTACCAGCTTGGCAGAGATTTAGCAAGACGTGTGCAAAAAATAATTGGCCTTAGGCAAAGCTGGATGAAGCACTCACATGTGGATCCTCATCCAAATGAGGCTGGAGCATGGATTAAAGAGTGAAGCAGTGTTAGATTTGGGAAGCCTTCCCTGCCAAAAATTGGGAGTGTTTTTTGAAAGATGTTCCAATTCCAAACACGCTCACTTTCATGAGATTAGATAATTCCCCTCACAATTGGCTCCAGTCCCTCTAGGAAAGTGAGTTAAATGAGATTGTTGTTACTTTGGCCATATTAAAATAGTTGTCTCTGTTTTCACTGGCATCCTGGAGAGGACAACAATGTGAGTAGGAGGAGGATGATGGTTGGATGCTTCCTTCCCTTAAGGGTGGGTTGTCACTGCAGTGTGTGATTCACTGGAGAAAGGGGAAAAACACTGTTTATTGTCCCATGAATATTTGTGATGACTAGTAGGGGACCAAGTGCTTCTGTCTTGCCCAAACTGGACCCTCAGGTGGCACAGAATGCTCCTTTGCATTCCTGGTTGCCATTCCCAAACTCTGTAGCCCTAGTTTGTAAGTCCAGAATGTAGCCTCTTAGCTATTGCCTGGAAAAACAAATCCCACTTGCTGAAAGATTGGCTCTGTTCCTTGGCATAGCCTCTGGTGTACGTGGTGTCTGTGCAACTCCAAGAAAATCAGAGCCACCCCTTACATATCTCTCTAAATGCCTTCAGTTTTGCCTTCAGTTTTGCCAGTGAGTGTGTCTCAGGATTCATAGTGACTTACTTCTTCTGGTTTGGTTCCTTGGTGCCCTGGGTAGTGGCACAGAAATGCCCTGGGAGCTCAGGGAAATACTCCAACTCCAGTGCCAGAGTCTGGTTGGGTTTTGGTAGCAACAGAGCCTAGGGAAGGAGAAGCTGCTCAGGTGCTGTGTGTCCTGCAAAGAGGTAACTGGGAAAAAATGAACACAAAGTCTCAAAGTGTGCTGTGGAGGAAAAAATGAGGTCATAGAGGAGAATTCTGGGATTTAGATTCTACTCTGCCTAGAGAAGACACGATGGTGAGTGAGATCTGGCTTCTGTCCCGAGCATTAATAGAGGGAAACTTTGCCTCAGTTTCTCTGCATGTAGATCTGAAGCCACATTTAGGACTCCTTTTTAAGGGATTTTGCAATTATGTCATGAACTTTATGGCTTGTGTATTCTGAGCCTGCTATCAACACTGATAAAAATGGTTATTAGCTGTACTATTGCTTTAAATCAGAGCATCTTAACTAATTTGGGGACTGGCCAGTGCTCCAGTCACCTGATGAATACCCTTATACTCTATTTCTAGATGATTCAAAGCTGGATCTAGGCAAGGGAGATTAGGTTTAGGGCTTGAGGCAGAGCAGGAAATAAAACAAAGGTGTCCCAATTCATAGTTCAGCTTTCAGTATAATTTTATTGAAGAAAGTAACTCAAGCTTTTGTTTATTCTGAGCATGTCAAGGACACCTTTGTAGTGATGCTGCCCTAAGCCCAGTGCTGTCCATTAAGGGACAAAAGCAGAGCCAGGAATGGTTTGGAACCACACAAATGCTGCAGCATCCCAGTGGGGGGATAGGCAGTAGGAGGGGAATCAGTTGGACTCAGAGTGAGGTCTGGTGACACTCAAAGAGGTGGCAGGCAGATTTAAGGTGACAGAGGAAAGAATGTAATTGAGGATTTGAGACAGGCTCCATGGCTTTGGAGGCTGAAAAAAATTTCCAATGAAACTGCTGGACTTGGAGCAGTCATATTCCACAGTCACTTAGGCCAGGAGGGAAATTTGGTTGTAAAGATAAGCTGGGAGCAAAGAGCCCCCTCTGAAGGTGATGGGGTGAGCTTGTGCAGTTGCTGCTCTGCAATTTCTGTTTCCTTGGCTGCTCAGAGGTATCATCTTATCATCTGCAAAGGGGCCAAGGTGAAGTTCAGGGTCAACAAACACTAGTTTCTTTTCCATCCTCTGCCTTTACAAGGCTTTCCAGGAGATGGGAAGGAGACCCTCCTCAGAGGCGGCTTTCTCTCAGCAAGCATTTCTGTCAGGGGAATGCACAGGACTGAGGGGTTCACTTGCCCACCAATTAGGTGGGTTTTCCTCCTATGTGCATGTGTGGGATGTTTTACACTCTCCCTGACTTTAAAAAAAAAATCTTCCTGGGCAATGCCTTTTTCTCTGGCATGGGGCAGATACTAGAAACTCTATTTATGTGAGGCAGATGCTGAGATCTTTTACTCAAAGGGATTTTTATGCACTGAGACCTTTCATGCTGAGAGGAAAAAGCCTCTGGATTCCCTGGAGCAAAGCACTGGTCCGAATTCTGCCTTCCTCTTTCTAGCCACACATTTGATTTTTCTATACTGGATCAAGTATCAAGACCAGTATCATGCTGAAAAAGGCATGCACTTGAGATTAGAGTGTCAGTGTTTAGCAGGATTTTGTCTGGATCTGTTTTCAAAGGTGGTTGCATTTCACTGGAAAAGGGACCTCTCAAGTGATTAAAAATGGTAATGTCAGGGGCTTGTGAAAGGTATTTTTGCCCTTCTGATATGGAAACAGGAATTCAGCCTGAGAGCTAATGCACTTTCAGACTTTAGCACTTTAGTTCATCCTGCCCATTCTATCAAAATAGGTTTGCATTTTAAATTCTTGTGGAAACAGGTGAGCTGAAAACCCAACAGACAGAATTTTTCTCTTTAGGCAAACAATCCCAGTGTGCTCAGCAATGCACAAATACAGCAGCAAGTGATCACAACCAGCTGACTCTGCCCTAAGCAGAGCCACTTGGGTACTACCTAAATCACAAATTTAGTAATACAGCAGCCATTTAATTCCTCTTGCCTTAATCACTGTCTCTCATGGTAATGTTTCTGCTGGGACTAAACAAGTCAACTCAAAGGTGCTTAATCATTTTCCCAAGGTGCACCACACCTGTGGGGCTCTGGCACTGCAAACAAAATTAGCACAAATTGACTCCAAATGAAAACTAGTTGTCTCCAGAAACCCCAGTTTAGAGAGTTTGCTGCCATATCTCTCATGATTGAACACAACTGCTCTCCTGGACAATCTATTTCCAGCTCTCTGGTGCTGGGCTGACCTCCCTGCTTTTCCTTAGAAATGACTTATTACTGACTGACAGGCTCGCAGCAGTGCTATTTTCCTCCTTAATTCTGCTTGAAAAAATGCTTTGGTTACTGAAGTGGAGGATTGTGTCCCTTGGATTAATGCTCTCTTGGAAAAGGGCAAAAATGCTGGTCCCAGCTGCCTGGCTGCCATTTGTGGCATGCAGGTGCTGGCCTGGCACACAGACACTGCGTCAATCTCCTGCCCTCCAAAGCTTCCCGAATGTGCCTTTCACTTCCCAGCCTCCTGTCCGGTCCCAGCTCTCAACCATGAGAGAAACCTCAGGGAGAAGCACTTACCAGCAAGGTTGTCCTACAAGGGAGGAGTGCTAGGGCTCCAACAGCTGCTTGGGGTTTGAGTCCCCTTGGCAGATGTTCGCTATTCCAGCCGCTTCATTAATTTTGGAAACAAAACCCCTGATTATTCCTGACCAAAGCACCCCCTTTTTGACTGACAGCCAGTGTGTGTTTCATACGACATAAACTACCGTATTGCTCTGGCCACTTACTTTTAAATACCATTAATAAAAAGAAATAAAGTTTCTAGATGTGTCAGTGTGGGCTAATCCCACCTGCCAGTTCATCCGCTTGGGCTCAGGTGAGGGCATCACATTTCTAGAGTATGGGCAGAGGTGTCAGCCACACACCTCTGGATATTGAGCCCTTCAGCTGTGAGACAGAAACATTCAAAGACGAGCAGAGTCTCCCGTCCCGCCGTCACTTGTGCGTGAGCTCGGCGAGCCCACGGTTTGCATCCACTCTTGATTTCTGGGCTGGATCTAGTCAAGCTCCTGGAATACTGTTCAGGAAACATTCCTCTGCTGTGTTGTGTCAGGTTTTGCAAAGGCAGGAAAAGCAGGATAAATTTGAAGTGGGGGTAGGGAGGCTGCAGCTCCTGGCCAGACCCTGAGGAAACACAGAGCAGTAAAATGCCATTTGCTGCTGCTTTGGGGCTTAAATAAGTGGCTTGCTCACTGTTGCTTCTGAAATATTCTTTGCAATAATTACCAGCAAGTACTAATTACTGAAGTTAATGTTGCTGGTAATTACTTTGTTTCCTTAAAAAAAAGGGGAAAAAAAAGTGTCTGAAAAAGACGAAGAAAATGTGCTTCTGAAATGGTTTATGTCTGAATGAAGAGGTGAGTACTCATAAAACTACATTCATAATAAAGTCAGTTCATCTGCTTAAATATCTGTAGTTTGTTTAGGAATTAAAGCAGCAGTTAAAGTAATTTAAAAAGAGTTATAATGGTGTGGAGGAGAGAAGTTCTTGAACTCCTCAGTTGTCACCATTCTAGTTAAATTCCTCGTGGTAAGATCGCTTTAGTTTCTCAAAATAAAAAGAAATAAAACCATTTCCAAGCAATTTATTTTAAATGAGAATGTCATCCCAATGGTTTAAAATGAGGAAAGCACTTCGCTTTACTTTTGTTTTACTATAATTTGCTGTGCTATGTTTTAAAAAAAATGTAATGAGGTTTTAAGAAAAAAAAAATCAATGGACATATCGGAAGTCTGGTATATTCTTGTGTCTGCCTTCCCGTTTTAACAGTGCGTGGACAATGCAAGTGTCTTATTTTGATTTTGAGTCTCTATAAATGTGCAACTGTATCAATGAATTTAAATGAAACTTTGAATTGAAAAAAGAAGCAGTACTTTTATAAAGGAGGCTAAAGATAGATTACAATGTTTTGAAGGCTTTTCAAAAATACAGTTAAAAAAAAAAAGTTGTTCAAATCGTTGATTACAGTTTGAAATGGTTGTTGCCTTTTGCAAAAACAGACTGAGTTTTCTGTTACTAAAATAAGAGTTTGCTGTCATTTGGATTGCCAAAGCATGAGAACCAAAGGATGGCTGATAATTTTTTGCAGATTATATTTAAATCCTTGTGTGAAACCTGCAAATAATATTTTTTTTTTTTGGGGGGGGGGGGTGGTAAGTCTCCATAATGAGCCTCTCTTTACCCGTTTAAAGCTAGTGAGGTGGCTGTGGGTTCTGGAAAACCTACAGCAACCACTTAATCCAGAGGATTCCTCCTGATACACTTTTCCCTGAGTAGGGTATCCTGGTGGTTCCTGTCGGAGGCCATAGAGATGAGAAATAAAACTCAGCCCACAGCCCGGTAGGAAAATTTCCAGTGAGGAACACTGAGTGCCCCTCAGCAGAAGGGGCTGAAAGCTCAGCTTTGCAAAATCTAGCTGAATTAAGCAAGGATCCACCAAAAAATAATCTCAGATTTAGGGTGCAAGTAACGCCGTTCCAGAGAAAAATAACTTCTACACAGAGCCCTGCAAGGCATCTACAGACAGGAATTTTTTCCCCCTCCTGCCACTCTCCAACACTTTGCGGCTCGGAAATAGGTTTGACGCTGTCCGAGCTGGGGATGCGGCACTCTCCTCCGGCAGCCCGCATTTTAACTTTTTTAGATAATTACAATCTCGAGAAGAGGAGGAGGGGGAGAAGAAAGGAGAATAGAGGGGAGAAAAAAAAA
>JAOTQP010000944.1:6985628-7013128 GCA_026413545.1 Cichladusa arquata
CCAAACCCTGCCTGGAAGAAACCCGGCTTTCGCTCTCCATCCCCCCTAAATCCTGTCTGAACGAAACCCGGCTTTTCCACTGCATCCCCCCCAAATCCTGCCTGAACGAAACCCGGCTTTCGCTCTCCATCCCCCACAAACCCTGCCTGAACGAAACCCGGCTTTCGCACTGCATCCCCGCCAAACCTGCCTGGACGAAATCCGGCTTTCCCCCTGCATCCCTGCCAAACCCTGCCTGAACGAAACCCGGCTTTAGCTCTCCATGCCCCCCAAACCCTGCCTGGACGAAACCCGGCTTTCACACTCCATCCCCGCCAAACCTGCCTGAACGAAACCCGGCTTTTACACTGCATCCTCCCCAAACCCTGCCTGAACGAAACCCGGCTTTAGCTCTCCATCCGCGCCAAACCGTGCCTGAACGAAACCCGGCTTTCACGCTGCATCCCCGCCAAACCTGCCTGAACGAAACCCGGCTTTAGCTCTCCATGCCCCTCAAACCCTGCCTGGACGAAACCTGGCTTTCACACTCCATCCCCCCCAAACCCTGCCTGAACGAAACCCGGCTTTAGCTCTCCATGCCCCCCAAACCCTGCCTGGACGAAACCTGGCTTTTACACTGCATCCCCGCCAAACCCTGCCTGAACGAAACCCGGCTTTCACACTCCATCTCCCCCAAACCCCGCCTGGACGAAACCCGGCTTTCCCACTGCATCCCCCCCAAACCCTGCCTGAACGAAACCCGGCTTTCGCACTGCATCCCCCCCAAACCCTGCCTGAACGAAACCCGGCTTTCACACTCCATCCCCGCTCCCTCGGTTTCCAGCGCAGGGATCGTTGTTAGTCACTATCAGTAACTAGCTGCTCTCATTTAGTCACTATCAGTTTTTAGTTACTGTCAGTGTGTAGTGGCGGGGTTCAGCCTAATCGTCGTCAGGGTGTGCGTTGGAGCCAATATGTAACCAATGCTAATGATAATGAGTTAATTAGCTCTACAGGAGTCTAGTTGCTGTAGAAATCGTCCTTCATCTTATGCTCGTTGAAATTTCCGATGTTTTTTTCATTATGTCTATGTGAGTACAAAGAAATTAATAGAAATATTGGGAAAAGGAGTAAAAAAATCTATAGAGGCACAGTTTTTCTACCCTAAATTATCTTTTTCTTTGAAGGAAAAGTTATTTGGAGTAGATTGTTTCTAATAGCAAAAATGGGAAAACACTTGAAAAGATTTTGTAGACACCATAAATAAATATGCACAAGCGGCTCTGCCCTGCACAGGCAACATGATGAGCAGTCGGGTCTCAACCATGGGCATTATAAAATTTCACAAGCAGACTGGTCTAATGTGGGCGTTTAAAAATCCACATTAAAAGTAAAAATAGTATTCTTAGAATGCATTCCAAATTTTAAAAAATATTTTTAAAAATCCCTCTTTCTCGTGAAGGAGGCGTTTTTCCAGATTTGTGTTCTTCCCGTAAGGCCATACTTCCAATGGTGACACATAATGTGTCAAGAGAAATGAGATGATGAATCTGAACTTAAAAATGGATTCTTCAAACAAATCTTATATATTTAAAAATATTTGTGAAAGACTAATTACCAATAAAATAATACCTATTTCAAGGTCATAGAATTCTATTTTTCCTCTTTCTCTTTGCTGGAAAACATTTATTTTGCCCTTGTATTAGATTGTGTTTAAAACCTCAAGGCCTGTACTTTGGCTTAGGTTTGCTGGTTTAGTTCGTGATTTTTTTATTGCTGAATATACATAAGAAGGATCTTTTAAGCTCTTAGCAGAGCTGTGCTGATAGGAAACTTGCTGTCAGGGTACCCTAAGAGTCTGACAAGTAGAATAAATCCTTGCTCCAAGCATAAATCTTCCTTCAACATCAATATTTATTTTGTAAATACTAGTTATTAAAGATCCAGGAGGGATTAGGGGGCTGGATCAGAATTAAGACCCATGATGACCAGCTTTTGGGAAGAAGTTGCACGAACAATGTGACCCTCCATCAACATTTATTTCTTCCAACCAATTTGTGCGTGATGTCCCTTGCCTTCCCTAACTAATCGCTGACATATTTTATACAAGAACTCGTTGTTAATCAAGATATTGCTGACAAGGGAATTTTTGGGAGCTGATCCCTCGCTACTGCGTAGTGAAATTCAGTGCTTGGCCAAAACGTCCCGAAGGGGTTTGGTGTGTGGCAGTGACACACGGAGAGCCTGATTCTGCCTGCAGGCCTCAGTCCACGAGGACAACGAAAGAGGCTTTTCTCTCTTTCTGTATGGAAATAGGAAGAATTAGAAAAGAAACTCCCTTTAGCACCCAAAAGGAATATTTGCCTGGATATTATTGGTCCAGAAGCACGTACAACTACTACAGCATAAATAAATACGGTCTGAATGTCACCTAAAATATCCTCAGAATTTTGGATGGGTGCTTCCTAGCAGCTGGTTTGACTCTCACCACTCCCCATGGGATAAAAAGAGAGAAATTTTTAAAATACATAGTTCTGGGTCAAGTATAACAAGCATTGTTTTTGCAAGAGTGATGTATATTCAGTAAATAATCATTAGTAATCCTCATATGATTCAGCAGTGGATTGAGAGTGATGCTAGTGAGTCTCTTGTGGTTACTCTTCAATTAAAGCCTTATTTCTCTTTGTGCCTGGGATCTTTAATGAATTTGTCCTCAAGGTTTTATTCCTATCCTAAGCTCTGGCCTGTTCCTATGTCAGGCCAGGTTGTAAATATCTGCTTCTAATCGACTAAGGTGTATGGAATTGCAGCACTTCTGAAGTACAGGAAAGGATTTGCTTGTGGAATTTAAATCGTAGCAGAAACTGCTACCAAAGTCCACACTTCCAAACTGTCAGATTCTAAAGTGTATAGGCACAATGCAAGTCTTATATATATTAGGCAATGGGAATGTTTTTTTTAATGAAAGCAAACTATTGGCTAAGAAATGGACAATACCACAAAAGATATCTTAATGTGAAAGCATTTGAAAAATACCCAATATAAATCTGTCAGTAAATTAAAATAAAATAAAAAAACCAAACCCACAGACACACACACAGAGTGAAAAGAAACTAAAAAACCCTTCCCAAACTACTCGGGGGTTAAAGGCTTCAGAAATACAGCACTAAATACTGTATGGCATTTAAATTCCTTCCTGAGTTTCCTTTGCCTCCAGAGTCAATCAGGAATCTCTTCATGATCTAAGAAAATGAATCTTAACCTAAACCACAGAGATTTATTACTGCACTATCATAGCTGGGACTTGGGAATGTTTGAAACAGTGATGAGTAACAAATTACTCCAGCTGAAAATCTCCTCCGTGCCTTTTTCTCAAGGCAGGAGTCAGGGTTTGTAGACGTTTTCCTGGGCAAAGTTAGCATTTCTTTCATCTTGTGTGAAGTCAGAGAAGGCTGATATGCCTTTATCATTTATTTGGAGCTGAAAGACATAAGATGTTGTACGTGTGCAGCGTGTGTTCAACAACATCCCTGGTTAAGTGAAGAGAGATCGGAAAACTTCGCTAACCCGACAGAAAAGAGTTCTTGTTTTGGCTGTGATAAATTGCTGAATACTTAACTGACTGCATCTGAATTGGAACAAAACAGTAAGTAAAAGTCAAGTAAAGGCAGAAGAAGGATGAAGAAGCATTTGGGACTTTTCTGGCGCATCTTGAGGTCAAAGATTGACATTTTAGTTGTGAGGAGCATTTATGAGGTCTAGTACAAAGCTGACCGATGTCGCTGGAGAGATTCCCATATAAGAGAGCTTGGAATAAGCCCCAACCCAATTTTGGGGGTTTTTTTGTTTTTTTTTTAAAGAAAACTTCAATTCCCTGTGAAAATGTTTCATTATTAGTTTAAAAATTGGTGTATGAACATGTATTGTGGTGTTTATTGAGCAAAAAACAGAAGGCTGAACCAATACCAAATCTGTAACAAAATGCTAGTCCGGTTTCAGAGCCATTATGATTAAAATTTTAAAGACTAGAAATATTTTCAAGTGGTGATTAATGCCACTTTGATTTATGACTTTTGGAGCTGAGATGGCTGGGTGAAAATTCTATTTATCTTCTTTCATGATACTTATATTTTTATTGGCTTTTCATATTATGTCACCATTAATTAATTTGTATAAGTAATGATACACTGTTCATATGCTTGGTTTGTTACAGTGATTGCTGACAGTTGCTTTTTGACTGAGGAGAGTCCTATAGGAATCACTTTTCAAATTGCCTTGATTTAGTTTTTCAATTAAAAATATTTGTAGGCAAGCCTACTTCAATTCTAGTTTGTTTCCTCTATTTTTTGTTATCTTGGTTTAGCCATAGATTTAAAATCCATTTGCCTTATTGGTAGTTTTGGGCATGAGAAAGAATTGAAGGATGCTGTCAGTGTGCAGTGTTACAAGGTCAGATTAGAAAAGCTCCTTATTTATCAAAGGAACTAATAGAGTTTGAAAATGAAAACTAGGCTGGGGTGTGGAGGGGAGTTGTGTGTGATCCCTGGTCTTAGTGGAATTTGTGACGTTGTGTGTTACTAATCAGTAATACTGGTCTTGGATGGCCTTTTTAAACTCTCTGAATGAACTGAGATGGCTGGATTAAAGAGAATTGCGTTGCCTTCAATTGCAGAGTTCAGTTATTTCAGCAAAGTTGGTAGTACAAATTGCTAATTGTCTGTGCTATGTATTCATTTGTACCAGGCCCTATTCCAGAGCTCATAAAAAATCCCTCATATTTGAATGTATCTTAGTGGTTTATAATTTAAATCCTAATGAGCAGCAGAGTAATTGATGTCTATGCCAAGGTTTTTTACCAGTCCCTATCTCAGGTAGGACTGTGCTGATTTCTCTCTAATTTCTATAGCAGAATACCTCGCAAGGCAAAAATACACCTTGGATCAGTGTGGCCTTGCTTATTTTCTGAGAGAATTGTCTGCTAAAATATAAAATATTTACCCATGTTTTAGGTGAGTTGTGCTGAAGACAATTCTACTGCTCTATGTACATTTAAGAGCACGGCAGCTTCAGGAAGGAAATGCAATCTTAAGTTTCTCCACTTGTTTTTTTTTCTTTTTTGAAAATGTATTACTCTGCTTGCTGGTCTGTGCAAAAAGTTTCCTTTAAAGAACATTATTATTATTATTTGCCCTCTAAATTATTATTGGGATTTTTAGTTTGGTGATTGGATTTTTTGGTTTGTTTGGGTTTGTTGAGGGGAATTTGTGAGTTCAAGATGTTCAGGATTTGTGTGGTTGGGATTTTAGTGTAGGCAGGTGTCTAGTACAGAATTGTTCAAATCTTGAATTCTTCTCTTCCAGTTTCATGTCTGTCTTCTTGTTTTATCTGAGGGTGAAATTGGGAGCTGATTATTCCAAAGGGGTCTTTTAAACTGCCATTTTCCTCGTATAAATGATATTTTCTGGATTAAACTTAGAAGTACCTGCTGGGGCCTTTGGGGAATCATTGCTTGGGAGATAAAGTATGAGGTTTGGTCCTTCTCACCCCATCTCCTCAGCCTTTTTAGGAAACCATGGTGACAAAGTAGATTTATTGCGACTTAAAATAGCTCCGTTTGTATGTGCGACCTCACAACAAGATTCCTTCTGATGTTCTTCCAAAAGGGCTTGATGTGGGCAGGGCTTGATTTTGCTGTGGGACCTTACTTGAAATTGTGGTGGATGCCATTTCTTTTACTCAAATACTTGCTGAATCTTTTCCTTTAAATTGAACAGGTTTTGTAATGGAATTCCTGGGGGAAGACAGAAGGCTTGGGAAAGGAGAAGGGAATCCATGTAGTGCGTGTGTTCCAGCACAGGGGAGAATGAGATGCCAGCCATTCATCATGTTTCCAGTCTGGAACATGACAGCTGGATGAATCCCATTGAATAAAGCTGATGTGGAGTAGTGGGGCACTTTCTGCCAGGCTCACTTGGACTTGAGTGTGTCCCACATTCCCTGAGCCTGGCATCTGCAGCTGGAGTTGGATTGTCATCCCCCAGGACACTGCTGGGAATGCAATGGTCTTGGAAAGTTTTGCTCCTGTGCTGAGTGAAGTGAGTGCTCAGGAGATCTACATGTCTTAAACGGCTCCGGAGTCCATGAAAAGCCTGTGTCCCAAAATGTTGAGAGAAGCAGGCCAGAATGAATCTGTGTGTTTATACAATAGGTGCCAACCTAAATTGCAAAGCTGAAAATGTCTCCGTGTGGAAATCTGCATTGCTGCAAGGCTGTTTGGGATTTTTGCTGATTATTTGTGCAAATATATGAAGAAAAAAAAAGATACTTTGAAAACTGCCTGTATTTATTTGGTTTAGCTTACAAAGATCAGTAGAATTCTATAGTTGAGTAGCAAAAAGTAAAGGCAAAATTAGAAAGGAATTCTATTAATGCTGAGAAATACAAAGTGCTTCCTCTGTAGATGTCTTTGATCCAGTATTAGTGGAGCTACTCAGTATTTTTAATAGATGTAAGATAGTTCAGAGGTGACATTTCTGCCTAGAAATGGCAGAATGTGCCGTCACAGTTATGCTGCTGTCTCTGAGCATTCCTCTGAAAACCCAGAAAAGTCAGGATTTCCTGTTGGGACTGTGTCCCTGCTCCTGTAGTGGGATTTATTCAGCTGCAACATTGGGGAAATCTGAGTTTTCTCAAGCTCTCCATAACTCCCTGTCTATTTTAGCCCTATAAGGCAAAGCCTGTCTGTGGATGAGGATCCCTTTAACAGCTGAGGTAAATGAAACAATCCTAAGGACTGAAAGTGGTTTCCCTGTAATTGCTGTAGATTGGGCACAACGGTTCATTTTAAAGAGCCTAGTGTTTTCCAGGGTGCCCATCTTGGGTTTTAAGTGTTTTGATGTTTTTAGCAGATAATCTAGTTTAGAAATGCCCAAAAGTGGCATATGGGGGAGGATAATGGGCTGGGTGATGGTAGAGGGGTACTTGGAGAAGTGCCTGTTAATTTTCTCGGTTGGATTATACGCAGTACTAGATGTGGCATTTCAGAAGGAAACCCAGATTCTAATCTGTATTTGAAAGCAGATCTCAGGACTGAGCAGAGAAATCTGTGTCTGAAGAAATTTCAGAGCTAGATATTAAAATATCTGTAATAAAGACTGACTTTTGCTGTCTTATCTCGGTACTGTTAATAGTCAATAAAAGGAATTAATGAATGGCAAAACTACAGTGAGCAAGCCAGAAGATCACACCCCAGTGATTGCAATAAAATCTACTGTGGCAAGTAATCAGCATTGTGGTTGTGGTTGGGCATGAATAAGCATTGTGGAGGAATGCTATAATAGGAGGCAGTAATGAATCTGGGATTCCACTGGGAAAATTGTCACCTACACCTCATTTTCTAAAGCCTCACAGCTGGCACTGAAGCACAGTTTAAATCCATCTGCACAGTGAGTTGGGTTTAAATGCAGCACTCCTGTTAAAAGTGTCCTCAATTTGTTCACTTCTCATGGAGACTGCACAGTGCAGACTGAGTGCCATTATTATTTTGAGGACTTTTATTTAACTTGCTTCTGTAGAATGCAGGAAAAGACCATCTCATCGTGTAGAATCAATGACCCCCAGCACTGCTGCCTTCGGGACAAGCTGGACATGAACAAGGGCAAAAGTCCTTGCCGGGGAAGGTGAGGAAAAGTAATCAAGTATTTAGGGCTGATATGTGAAGCTCCTGTCCCCCACCAGGCTCGGGGAGCAGAGCAGGGCAGTAACTAAGGAGACTTTGTATTTTTTCTTGTTGTGTTGAGCAGTACATTTCTTTCCCACCTGGGTGCAGTGACAGCTCCCTGGATCAGGGCTCTGGCAATGTACGGGTCAGGGCATTGATCCACCTTCAGCGTGGATTTTCTGCTTATATGAGTATTGTGAGCAGGTTTTGGTGGTGGAGTAAAATCTGCCTTTCCAGCTCAGAGTCCCTTCCATGCCTCGGTGCAGGCCTGTGGGGAAGGCAGGTTTGCAGATTTGCACACAGTGGATGGCAGAGCCAGAATTGATCGTCACATCAGGAACTGAGCTCTGGAGGCACTTGCTCAATACAGTGCCTTGAGTTTTTCTACATCCACTGCTGGGCTGGAGAAAGGCTCTGCTCTGGTTGCTCAGACAATTTAATTGCTTGATTCTGCTGATCTGTTTCTTCTGTTCAGCCCATGATAACTTGTCTGGTGTTAGAAGTGACTGTGGCCCTGCTTGGAGCCACTGGAAACCTGGGTTTGCATTTGCAGGCCACATACAAAATCTCATCCAAGTGAAAATAGGAGAAGGGAGAAAAATTGGTGCTTTGGATTTTTCGTAGATTGGAGAAATAATCGTTATGTGTCCTTTCCAGTTCAGAGCAAAGCAAAATGTTATAAATTTAGCTTGACAAGGCAGAGGCTTAAAAAATGTGTGTATGTGTAAAATCAGATGAGAGAAAATAATCAGGAATAAAATAGTGAAAATTTATCTTCTAAAGGCTGAAGCAAAACTTTATAGCACTTTCCTTTTTATGAGACATTTGGAAAAGAATGAAGTTACATTCAGTATTGCAAAATTTTATTTATTTTTCTTTTTCATGGAGAGAAAGTTACAACCAAACATTTTCAGTCATTTCCATGTCAGAATTGCTCCAGTTTGATTGCAGAACCCAGAACATGTTCAAGAGCTTCACTTGCTAGGAAATAACAGTTCCTTGGAAAATTTGGGACCTGTTTTGTGATCTCAGTTGTATTTGTGTAATAGAATAGGATCACAAGGACAAGGTAATGGGAGCTGAGAAGTCTGATGCTATCCATTATTTCTTGGGTTCCCAGGATTGTGGGAGAATTGAGCTGAGAGATTTCAAGCCCAGAATTCCCAAAGCTACATTTTAATGACATCTTAAAAAATAGAGAGATTTGGTATTAGGACCTGGCTAAGACATTAATACTTAATATTTTCCATTTTCCACTCTTTTCCCTTTTCCTCTCATGCACCTTTATATTTTGACCCATTCTTGGCCAGGACACAGCTCAGAACAACACCCAGATAACAGCTGCAGGCATTTCAGGTGTTTGGGAATAACTGAGATCTATTTAAGTAACTAAATAGAAGAGTGAAGGACAGCCTTTCAAAAAAAACCCCCATCTTCCTGAACATCGACCCC
This sequence comes from Cichladusa arquata, assembly GCA_026413545.1. NCBI lineage: Eukaryota > Metazoa > Chordata > Aves > Passeriformes > Muscicapidae > Cichladusa > Cichladusa arquata. The sequence continues at coordinate 6,994,780 of JAOTQP010000944.1, forward strand.
TGCACCCATATTCAAAATCTTTGGACTACAGATAGCATATCCAGAATGCTTAAAACACAGAACCTGAAAGAACCTTAACAGACAAGTCTGCTTTGTTTTTAATTTTTCTCTTTTAAAAAATAAAACTTTTTTTTTTAATGGAAGAAAAAACAGTTTTCCAGGACTTCCCATACAAAAAAATTGCAATGCCCTTTGGAGATGTAATAACAGAAAATTTGCAAATATACAAGCAACAGCTTTTCAGTGACCTTAATGTGTTTGGATGTGTATGTTCAGGTCTTATCTTGTAAATTTTTTTACATACCAGTGGTTTCTATTCATGTAGTTCATTGTCTGACTCCAACAGGACATACAGAGAAGGGGTTGAATTGGAAGTATATATATTTGCCCTGTATTTTGGATAATCTTACTACTCTTTTTTTGGATTTCCATCAAAATAAGAGAGTTTTCCATGTAATCACAAAGTCATCTTTAAACACTTGGCCACCATTTGCCTTTGGATATTTCTTTTAATGATTATTTTGCAAGTCACAGAGCTGTTAATGGCTGCATTTCCTGCCAGCAATTTTTTTTTTTTTCAAACTGGGATTTATTTCACCTTACAGGAGTTGAATTTCATCTGAATTAAATTTTAATAGACATCTTGAGAACGAATGTTGAAGCAACAAATTCCTGTACCTTTGAATGTGCAGGTGCCTATTGCCACATCCAGTGTAGAGCTGCCTACATTGATCCATTAAAAAACAGAGCACTGTTGTGTAAGCACAGAAGGGTTGAAGCTTTAATAAAAACATGTCCTTTTTTTTTTTTAGAAGACAAAGAAATGTGCATGATATGTTTGTGGTTACTTAAACAGGGTATTCTATGACAGATTAACCTGTCATCTTTGAAATAAAATTAGCAGTGTGGTACTTTATTATGGAAAACGTCTCCTTGCATGTTGCACATAACATGATATGTCTTATGGAAGTCCTAATGCTCTGGCTGGTGTTTAATCCTGTTGCTCAAAGAAGAAAAATGTGAAAAGGCCCCCTGAAATAGAAACCAGTAATGTAATCATTGACAGAATTAAATGGTGACAAGTCTGAAGCAAATGGGATTTTTTTGGCCAAAAATTTTGCGAGTGTTTGTGAACGCGTCTCCCTTCACCCTTCTGCCTGTTCCAAGCCTCCTCTTGACAGCTTTTCTAACAGTTCATTTTGTTCCTGTGGTGACTAAGCCGTGGAGGAGCTGATATTTGGAGGTTTCTGTGGATAGTACCAGGAGGTTTGGTGCTTAGCTGGGTTGTGCTCTTGGCTTTCCTTGAGCAGGTCTGGTTTAGGTGACTGCGTATGGTGAAATTCTCCAGCGAGGGTCAGGAAGCCGTGCCAGAAGTTAAAAGGGTTGGTTTCACCTTGTTGCAATAAATTATAGTGCAATCATAAATGATAGGAATGAGTTTGATGAAGTGGGTGAGGAACAATTGATGGATTACTTTAGTTAAAATTACTTAGAGCCCAGGCCAACTCCCACTGAAGTCAATTAAATCGTAGCTGGATCAGAGCCAGAATGAGTCAAATTCAATTATGCCTTAACTGTAAACATTTTAAAGCATATTACTGTAAGGTAGTTCAGCACTTAAATTACATTAAAAGGAAAGCATTTATGAAATTCCAACTGATTTGATTTTATTTGTGCAGCCCTATTAAAAGCCTTTTTCTTGTAGCTGTGACAGAGACCTCTTTGGCATGCTTAATCCCCAGAGCACCTGTCTGTTGTGAAGAGATGTCACAGCCATTGATACTGTAGATGAATTTGTCCATCATAGACTTGCTGCTGAAGTGATTGCATCAGAAGAGGCAGCAAAGATGACTGAAAGGAGATTGTATAAATCCCACTGCTATTTCATCTAATTGTCAAGATTTAGAGAGCTTACTTGTGTAAGTATCAGCTCATAAATCAATGAAACTTTCACATGAGCTAATCCCAAAGCTGGAATGGTTATGGATATTCATCTGTTTCTCAGCTGAACAAAGTATAGAACCAAAAATATTATTTATGAAGAAATAATCTTCATGATAAAATGGTGGATTTATGGACAAGATCAAGTATGGCGGTGTTTTCACAAAATTGGGCAGATAATCTTTTAAATCATGATTATCTTTTAAATTATGATTCCCAGGTTTCCTTTAAGACAATTTATGTATTTTTAATACCTTCTGGATTGATTATTTTCATTCTGTCCTCAGAATTTTTCCTCCCTGTCCATTTTCCAGCAGAGCCAGGGAACAGCCCTGATTGCAGATGTAGGGTTTCCTGGCTTGAATTTGTCTGACCGTCCTGGGAGGTCAGAGCTCCCCATCCCAAGTGCCATCCCATCAAATCCTTGGGTTATGGCAGGCTGTGCAGACAGCAAGGAATGTCTGTTCACTGGGATCATTCCCATCTCTGGGTGAACTAAATTTGTCTCTGCACAGACGATCTCCCAGTCCATGCCAAGTACTGAAAGTACTTCTGCAGGTGTGGGATCAGTCTGGCTTGGTTTCTGTCTTTGTAGCAGTTGTGCTAAAATGAAAGATAGGGCCTCATCCTGGTTTTAAAGGCATGACATCGCTTTGGCTCTGTGAGAGGTTCTTTGTGGAGGATGGAGGTGCTGGACACATGTGAAATGGAAAAGATGGATTTGACTGCATGCCCAGCTGGCATGGGAGTGCCTGAGTGTCTTATTGCTGTGTACTTGGCTCCATGGACTGGGCTTTGGTCTGGAAAACTCAGTTTGGCAAATCATTTCCTTTTCTTTTATGCTGTCACAGTTTTTGTCATTGTTTTGGCCTTTCTGTTTTCCTTGTTTTCTATTAATAGCAGGATCAATTAATAGCTTCCACTGTCACATTCTACAGAGCTGGCTCCTATGAAATAGAAATCTGGCCGTTGGGGAAGAGGAAAAATTATACCTATCCAGCAGCTTTAATCAGGAAAAGGAGACAGAACTGTGATGAACGTTAGTACAGGGCTTCTGTGGCACATACTCAACCATGGATTCTTCCCTGCCACTGAACAAAACCACTGCCATGAGAGCAGTGGAACACTTTGATAGCAACTGGTGACTGTGGCTTTAATACATTTGAAGAAGCTAATTTCTGTGATTAAGGCCTTATTTCTCCTTTTCAATATTAGCACAATTAGTCACGACAGAACTTGTAAAAGCACATTAACATCAGTTGGCAGCTTTTTAGAACCTGAGCATTGCTGTTCCCTGCTCACAGACCCTGCTCAGCACAGCCTTGGCTCACCACTGAGCTCAGCTTTGGGGGTGCCTTTGAAAAAGCAAACTCATCAGTAAAGCTGGTGGTTTTTATCAGAGCTTCCATCCGCAAAATAAAATTGGTGCTTTCCTGTAGTAAATTACAGGATAGAAAATTCTTTTGGCAGTGAAGGATACTGAGAAGCCTTTCATTCATCACAGTGTCTTGACAGTGACTTTGGTTGAAAACTTTGGGAAAACTCCTGATAGTTCTTCTATATCTAGGAAGTAGAGCCAATGCTGAATTTCTGAGTACTTTGGGTGTGATTTTGCCCTGTGCAGGGCTTGGAGTTGAACTTGATGATCCTTGTGAGTCTCTTTTAACTCAAGATATTTTTTGATTTTCACTCCTTGCTGATGATTTGCTGGGACTCTACTCTGAACCAGTCACGCCTATGAAGCATTCACTGAGTATTTCTTACATGTGGAGTAAATTATAATGGAATTGCTGCCACCACCCATTGCTGCAACGTTAATTAACTGTAAAATCCACCCAGAAGAAAGTTTAGTGTTCATTTCCAGTACCTGGTGTGTACCTTTAATGTAATTTAAAATGTGGTGGACAATTAATTTGTCTTCTCAAAATGTTTATTTTCCCCAAAGCCAGTCATGGGTAACATTGGAAACACTTGTCCAGTTGATGACAAACTTAAGTGTTTCATAAATTGCTAACTCTGGTTAACCTGGGACCAGTTTACACTCAAATACACACCTCATCGAGTTTTTCTCCACAAGAATTTTCTTCTTTCGGGTGTTTAACTTGTTACAACTGTCAGTAAATAGTGGGCCTTAGGTCTTTTTGCATGCTGTGTAGATGTCCAAACACTGCTTTTCTCAGTTCCTCTTGATTTTCCTCCTGTCCCCACTTACTTTCTCCTTGAAGTCAATAGAAGCTTTGGGTGTGTAGAAAAAGAAAAGGAATTGCATCAGACTGCAAATAGATGACCATTTTCTGCTGAGCATTCATTTATCTGGCAGCTTGGGACACGCCGTTGGGAGCAGGGGTAACTGAGTGGAGTTGGGTTTTGCAGAGCCCAGGAAGAGGTGAGAGTTCTGCAGGCAGCGCTCTGTGCTTGGGCCATCCCTACTTGCCTTTGTCTTTGAATTCATACATGGCATGGAGCCAGCTGAATTCCTCATCCTTCCCATTTTTTAAAGAAAAATGATGGTTCATTACACCTTAGCATCAAGTGTTTTAAAATTATTTGCTAAGAAATGCAAGAGAAGCCCAAAGCTGTATGGTCAGTGCGTGTTTAACTGTTTATATGTTACTGTGCTCTTCATGAGTATTAATTGAGTACAAGTAAAATCCTATTGTTTTTTCCCAGCAGAGGGACTTGTGTAGGAGGGGAGAGACTTCCCCACAAATCACTTCAAGATAGGTGTTAGGACAAAACCGTGTTTATTACTTTTCCAGAGTTTCAACTCTTTCATCACCATTTTTTATCCATCCTTTGTCTCTTACTGGATTTTTACACTCAGTCTATGCCCTGTAGGGTTCTTCAATTTGCCCTTTTGCTATCTTCCTTCGCTTATCTCCCCTTGAGTTCTTTGTTCTCTCAGCACAAACTGCACCTGAGAATGTTCGAGTTCAAGTTGAACTTTTGAACCCATGATGTCAGGTTGGTTTGGAATTAGGCAAAACCAGTTTGCCCATCCCTCACTGCAAAAGGGTTAATCCTCTAAACTATTGAGAGACAAGGGCAGAGAATTGTGAAAGGAGCCCCTGTTTTATAAGCATTTGTATTGCCAGTGCTTGAATGCCCATAATAAGCAGGTTGTGCTGTGATTAACGACTGTGTTTTACATGCTGACGATGGATGATGTGTCTCATTGGAGAAGCCATTTATTTTTATTCAGGCTCCTTACCCCAGCAGCACTAAAAATGAGATGTTAAAATCCTGGTGGGAGCGTGTTCCATTCTTAGCAATTTAATCAAAGGTGACCCACAGAGAGGAGAAAATAATTTAAATTTGCCTTTCCTTGCCTCCTTTTAATGTGTGAGAAGACAACTCACAAAACTATTTTTTCATATGGGATTTTTCTTTTCCTTTCAAGATTCTTACTTTGTTCCCTCCAAATTGGAAACAAGTAGGAATGTGCTGTCATTCTGAAACTTTATGCATTTGGAATGGGCAAGCTATTCAAATGCCTTAAACTTTGTTTTCTTAATTTATTTTTAATAAAGGACTGAAATAAATTTAAATCTTTAGATATTTGAGCCAATTTTTGTATCAGATTATACATTTCTGATTTTGCTGCGGTTTCAGTTGCACTTTTTCCTCCACTTTGTCATTTTGTATGTGTAAAGGATGTGGTGGTAGAGTGTTTGTGGTGTTTGGAATACACAGAGTAGACACAGAACTCACCTTTTTATTAACCAGCAATATATTTGTATCCATATGAATTCAACATTGCATCCATCTAATGTCAAGGCTTTAACTTCTGTAGGATGGCTTAAAGTAAGGAGGAAAAAGTTTTAAAAGCACTATTTCAAAGCAGTGAAATGGAATGCAGCATCCAAGCAAATCTTTTGCAAGCTCTACATGAAAGTCCTTGGATCTCCGTCCCAGCAGATGATCTGGGATGGGAACAGGGACAGCTATGGGCATGGCATCAATACTTCAAACAGAGGAAAAGATTAGTAGGATGTTGTAAAAAAAAAAAATAAAATTGCAACCGTTTTTCATATGTGGTTCACCAAACATGAATTAAAGGCTCTTTTGGGTCTCAGAACTTAAAAGCTCTATCAAACCTAGCACAGCATTGCTGAGCAGAGCAAACCAATTCCTGTGATGGGTCAGCAGTGTTGGGTGTTTTCATCAGGGAGCAATAAATGCCAATAATTGCCTAAAATATCTGGATAGCTTAATAACATTCCAGGTGGGATACAGCCCCAATTTCAGACCTTAATGAAAACACTGTCAATGTAAAGATTTTGTCTGTTTGCATGTGGAAATGTCAAATCTAAGATGCGTTTTATCCCAGCAGTGCCAAATCAGAGTCTGGTAGTGGTAAGATTTGGGAGATACATAAAATATTCCCTGCAGAATTATTTAGATCAGCATTGTTTTAAAATTGGCAGGGACGGCTGATCTTGGTCAGAATATCTTTCTTGGGTGGGGAGAACTTCTTAAAAATTGAGCTTAAAAAGCTATTTTTGTTGTAAAAGTCACACACTGCATTTGTGCCTGTTATTGGAGAAGCTCCCGTGGAAATATTGCTGCTTGCACAAGAACAGGACACATGCATTGCTTCAAAATTAACATATATATTAGTGCACATCAGGGAGTTTCATAATCGTGTGACACAAAAGAGAGCTCTCAACACAGCACTCATGCAATGCGCTAATGGGCGATGTCTGCAGTGAGCTGGGAGACAGCAACACTCCTGCCTCCCCTCGTGGCTGCTCTTGGGTGCTTTCCAGACCACATCACTGGTGTGGTTGTTGTTATCACCCTCCTTTTGCATGTGGGGAAAACAGAAGTCCAGTGCCTGAGATTGAACATTAAGGCAGTGCCAGGGATGGAAATACTGTGTCTGAGGTCCTCTTTCCCCAAAATTTACACCTAAGTCAACAGAACTTCGTTCTTTTGGTGCTTTTATGGGACAGAGTAAAGTCAGTGGGAATGTGACAGTATTCCCATCAGCCTGGAGGTGTTTCTTATGCTGGTGGGAGTTATACACCCACCTACATTTGAAGGGAAGGAAGGGCTGTGCTGTTTTTTGCCCATTTTGTAACTGGCATTGGAATGAGATTATGAAGCCCCAACATCCCTGTGGAACACGGCAATGCCTCATTTCCCAGTGACAGGGGCTGTGGAGAACTCAGAGGAGAATCCATGGGTGATGGAACCACAGGTGGGTGTTAACCAAAGCTTTGACTTCAAATCTTAGATTGAGGGAGGGTTTTCCATCTGGATCGCTAAATTTCCCACCTCAATCCCTAAATGAGAGCGTTTCCAGGTTTGTAGTTCTGGATTGGAGCTGTTTGCAACAGTTGTCCTTTTAAAATTTCTTCCCATAAGGGCATTAATTCACAATTAAGGCTGAATTTGAGCACTGTAGAAACCTAATTCCATCCATTATGATTAATTAGGGCCTTATCTCCACCCAAAGTCTAATCTAAATTTGTCTGGAGATGTGTAAACAGTGTTTCCTTGGCTGACTTCCTATCAGAAAAAATCACACTGGCTAATATTGGACATGAGTGAGGACTTGCATTTGGAGATCACAGAATCATGGAATTCCAGAATGGTTTGGGTTGTAATCTCATCCAGTTTCAGCCATGGGCAGGGACACCTTCCAACTATCCCATCCAACCTGGCTTAGGACACTTCCAGGGAAGGGGCAGCCTCAGCTCCTCTGAGCAGGAGGAGGTCAGGACAGCTGAAGCTCACCAGCTGGAATCTCTGGCTCATCCTTCTGTCAGGGGTGTGGTATGGACAGCCTGGTATCCGGGAAAACCTTGTCATCACTTTTCTGGCACATCCCTGGTTTCATGCCTCCAAAGCGCTTTGCAGCTCTGAGGCTGACATTTTTCTCATGGAACTGTTTATTTTGGTGTGTCCATTTGGGGACTGCCCATCCATTTTTCAGCTTATTTTTTGGGATTGGATGAATTTTTGTAAGAGTGAAACTCTCTGTGTGTTTCAGTTGAAAAACCCCAATACGCCACTGACCTTGGAATGAACCCGCTGGGTCTTGGCTCCATCTATCAGTTTGCTGGGAGACTGGGGTATAACTGGTGGGAGCATCAACCTCCCCATGTCCATATGGGGCACATATGGCTGCAGGTAGAGGTGGAGATGGAGCCATGACTGGTGGTTCTTGCAACATCTTCAGCTCATGACTGACTTCATGTAATACAGAGAGTCTTGAAGTCGAGGAAGCTGCTTTGGGAATGAAGTTGCCAAGACTGATCTTTATGTTGTAGAATGGTTGGCAGTGGAAAGTTTTTGTAACCTGGAAATCCAGCTGTGTATTTACCCCTCCAAAAAGTGAAAGCTTAGTTGTCCTCAATTCATTCTCTTTCAGTTAAGATTGGACCTATGAGGTGACATGGGTGTAATGTTATTTGATGCACAGAGGATAAAAATAGCCATGTCCTGTGCTTATGGAAGCTGTGGCATAGTCAGCTTATTCAAACAAAAAGATCAGGTTTGGAGGAAATCCTCTTCCAGGGTGCTCTAGGTTCTGTTAACAGGGTTTCAGCTTCCTAGAATAACACTGGGACGTCCATTATGCTCAGCTTTGTTCCCTGTGTGTGTCTCTCCTCCTTACCCAGCCACCAGAGCTGGGTTAAGACCACTGATCTAATTGGCAAGCACAAAGGACAGGCAGGCTGTGAACAAAACCTGCTCATGTATCATTCACATCCTTCTAAATTGCATTGTTTGTGCAGCTGTTCAGCCAAATTGTCCACAGAGTTTATTTTTGTCCATAGAGGAAATAGAGATGGGTTTTCTCTGTGTTAGGACAGATGCAAAATCAAAGAATCATATATGCAGCTCAGAGAGACCAAGCTCTCTGCTAAATGTGTCCTGATGAGGGCAAAATTATTGATGAATCAATCCTTGAGATTATAAGCTAGAAGAGGCAGAGGCTTTGCCGAGATGTGACAGGCCCATTTCAGGTTAACACTGGCACTTGCTGAAGTCTCCCTTTCATTTCAGCAGGGAGGAAAAGAGCAGGATGTCTGTGTATTTTAAACACTGATCCACTATTCTCCTGAGAAGGAAAAAGTGTTTTCCAAAGGATCCATCAGGCAAAATTTACACAGTCTGGTGTTGAGAAACAATTGCACTCTCTTTCTTCCCATGTGTCACTCAGCAGTGTGTTTTAGAGCCGTGGGGCAGGAAGAGGTAATGATATTTATGGCCAGCTTTCTGCTGGAGCTCACACAAGGGTGGGCTTGAGAAACCTGAAGAGTGCTTTTGTGTGCACGGCTAGTCAGCTGGCCAAGGCTGGTGTTTGCTTATGGATGCTGTGATAATAATTAACAGAGCAGGAAGTGAGGGACTGATTGATTTATGCATCCATGGCATTGTGTGTTTGAACTTGGCTAGAAACTGTGAAATCCTGAGATTTCCTGAGGCAGAATAATTTCTCAGATATGTGAGGATATAAGAATGGCCCAAGGTCCGTATAGACTCAAAGCTTGGGCAGTGGCCAGGGAGAGATGCTCAGGGAGCAGAACAGAGCACAGGACAGAAGTAGCCTTCTATCAAACTCCACCCTCTCAGCTAGGACTAGCTCCATCCAGCTGGGCATTTCTCTGTTAAAATCCAAATCTTGCTCCTTCACCAGGGACACCCTCTGGACAGAGGAATCTATCTGGCCTCTCCCATTGTCCCATGATGTCTGGTCATGTCTGTCATTGGTAGACTGTTGCAACTTAAGCTGAGACACCCTGAGAGTTCTGGCATCTTAGTGCTGTGTTCCCCCTCCATCTCCAATAGCCAAGAGCAGAAACTTCCTGTAAATCCACCCCTTAGAGCTGTTCCATTCTCTCATCCTTTGGCTGCTCCACATGTGAAGTCTGGGTCCAGTGGGTGATGAGCTCTAGTGCTGAGCCTTCTCCTCAGTGATGGAGGGAACTCTTGGCTGAAGTATTTAACATGATTTAGTATTTAGTAATTCAGTATTTAACTCAGTTAAAAAGAAAGAGTTTCAAGCTGAAGTTGGCTTAGTGGACCCGAAGTGTCCCTTGGTGCAGATCTGGGCAGGGAGCTGGCGGATTGTATCCCAGAACTTCCATGCACTGCCCGAGTGTTGTTGTCTGCGTGCTGGTGTTTATTTCTCTGGGATTGATGTGGCCTGCATTTAGAACTCATTCTGAGTCCAAGCAATAAGGGTCTGGAATGGAGGTTCACTTCTAAACTTGCTTCCCTTGGGAGCTGTTTGAAGTCACGATGGCCTTGGGCCCATGTATCCAATAAATATTAAGGCAGATCTGCTTGTGTTCAGAATACTTTCTTTCCCACTGAGTAGGATTTAAAGGAATCATCAGCTAAAGATGAAGAATCCCAGACAGAGTCCCTTTTGTGTAGCCTTAGGCAATGAGCAGGACCTCTCTGACCCATGCTCAGTTTGGCTGGAGGGGGCAGGTTTGACTCAAGGAGGGCTGCCATCAAAAAGGCAGGTTGTCATTTGAGTACACGAAGCAGAAGAATTCAAAGTACAGAAGCAGTTTCTGTTCTGATTCATTGTCTGCTGATGAAGCCACAGTGCCATTATATTTGCCACAAAGGATTTCTTGAGTGCTGGCCAAATAGATTCTTTAAATGCTTCTTTAAAACTAAATAGATCTTCTTTATGTATAAATTTTCCTCTTCAATGAGGATTTGACAAGGTCCTGGCAAACTCCTCTGCTTGACTGACAGCCTGGAAGAAAGGCTGCTCTGTGCAGGGACAGCAGCCTTTAGCACCAGTCGGTGCTGGCTTGGGTCTTTGCAGCAGTTGGGAGTAAACTTGGCAGCTGAGCACTGTTATCCCAGGATATCCCAGTGATCACCCCAGGACAGCACAGCCAGGCCTTTCCTCCAGCTTCAAGGTGCATTTCCATCTCCTCCCCACCATATGAACAAAGACTGTTTGTCAGAATGGTGATCGCCAGCCCTGCCAGAGGATCCTTCAGGGATCTGGCATCCCTGGAGACACTGTTGCTCTAGATGAATTTTGGAATGTGTTTTTAAGATGGATAATTGCCTAACATCCAGCCCTGTCCAAGCCAAGGTGTTCCACATCTGCCTGTGACAGCAGGGAGTGAGACAAGTCTTGTTCAGGGAGGCTCTCAGGCTTCTCAGCTGTTCAAGGCCAGTTATTTACTGTGTGCAGGGCTTTAAACACACAAAAATGCACAATATGAGTATCAAATGTCATTAATTAGTAAGGATTAATTATTTTTCTGTTGGTTTTTGTGGAGGCCTGCAGCATGCACACCTTGCATCATTCAAACTTATTAATTGCTGTTAGTATTGAGAAGTTATACAGCAATATGTTGATAAATTGCTAATGGGAGACACTTATAACGAAATAATCTGGATCCTACAGCTCCAAGAGCTGAGAAAATTTCCCCTGTGGCTTTGAAATTGGGCTGAAGTGAGTCACAGCTCCAAGTGTCCCAGACCACAGAGAACAGAAGCTGGAGCTGTGTCCAGCTCCAGTCATCCCTGGGGAGTTGTACTGGGATTTGCAGAGTGGGAGATTCTTTGGGGAGGAGCATCTTTTAAGTCAACCTCCACCAACATCAGTGGTTTTGTTTGTAACAGATTTAGCTGAAAACCTGTTCCCCTCCTAGAAAAGTGATTTAAGAAGAAAGAGACTGTTCTCTTAGTGAAGTTTAAACATGACTCCTGGATGAGCCCAGGTTTTCTCCCACCTGAAAATCTGAGGTAAAAAATTGCCATTTAATCTGATGCCAATTTTTTCTCCCATTCCCACTTGGCTCATACAGAGGTGTAGACTCCTGAAGAACTGCCTTTCAGTCAGAATGCCTAAAAAAAGCATCTGATCATTTTAGCTGTGCTAAAATTAGCTCCACTAATTTAATTTTTTTTTTGTTTTGTCTTCTGTTTTCTTTCTGTGGGCACATGTGGGTGAAATCCTGGCTCCACTGAAGTGATGGGCATCTTGCTATTGACATCAGTTAGGTCTTGATTTTTCCACAATGAAGAGAAGCCATTTACTACACTTCTTGCTGTGTTGCTGAGTTGTATTTAATGTTTGCAAGACTCGTGGTCCTTGTCAGATTAATAGGGTTCATTGAAGTGGCAAAATAATCTAGTGTGAATGTACCTGCAGTCTTTGGTTGAGGAGCAGTTAAATTTTACTCCAAGGAACCTCACTGGTGCTGTTTTAGAGTACCAGTGGTGTCTGTTCATGTTCCAGATCTGCACTTAAGATTTCAGGCTTGATTGCTCTGCTTTTCTGTAGCTTCCATGACACGATTCCTATGGAAATTTTGTCTCTGCATTTGGGCTGAGTCTTGAGACGATTTTTGGAAGCTCTCTAAATACCCCAGAAGTGCCCTTCACCTCTGCTCTTGCACAGAGACTTTAGCTCTAGCTTAGCTACAACTGATTTCCACATGTATCCAAAGAAAGAGAGCAAGTAGAAAAAGAAACCAAACCACAGACAATTCTCCTCTCCCAAAGCAGGGCTAACTGCCACTGAGCTTTGAGGAAGAAGAATTGCAACAAAGAGCGTTTTCAAACACTCCTGGTTCCAGAATTCCCATTTAATATAGAAAAGTCTGCTTATAGAGCTGAGCTTTGGCACTTGTAAAGGCACAGTGGATTACCTGCAGGTATTCCAGCTCTTCCAATACTAAAAGAGGTATAGGAAATGTGAAAGTCTCTGAGGGTTGTCTTACAGAAAGACTGAAAAGGATGAGAAGAGAATCAATGCCTGAACTGGTAGATACAAAGGGCTTCTGAGAAGTTACCTGTCTCCACCTTTCTGGACAAGCTTTATTTGAGGGGTGCTAAAAACATCTAAATCCATACTCAGGTCCCACCTCTTAGCTCAATTGCCTTGCCAGGGACAGCTTAGGGAGGCTTTGTTGCTGTGCCTGGTCTTCCAACTCTGAAGATCTGTCTGTGCCAGTGTGTTCCAAGGGCTGCTCCATGCAAGTACATGGACTCAGTTGGGAAGTGCCAAGCTGTCAGCACAGGTATCACAGCCTCATTAGCCCACCTCTGCCCAGGCCATAATTGGCTGAGGAGCAGCTATCCCCTGGCATGGCTCTGCTGCTTCCCATTCTGGAGATAGCAGAGGGATCTGTTCCCACCATGCTGCATAGCAGAAACATCACCCAGGTAATATTTTAAACTTGGGATTCAAGTGCTCAGTGGGCCAGGCACCGTGGAAAGGGCTGGATCAAGGAAGTCTCAGACACCTGGCAATTCCCTCTCCTAAGCACTTGTTCCTGAGAGGATGTGAACTTTTCTGTTGCTGTTCTTCCCTTTCCTCTTGCCTTTATGTCCATATCAGGGTGCTTGGTGGAGTACAGTGCTGGTCTTGTGAAGAACCTGATACCTTATAATAGTAAATAAGAAAGTGTCTCTCATGTCTGGCGAACTTCTCAGTGAGTAAGCCTAGTACAGATGGAGCAGAAAAGGTTTAAATCTGATGTCACCAAAAATAGATAAGGTCTAACCTGAGTGCAAGAATTGCTTTCCTGCCCTCAGTGGGGCTCCTGATGGACAAGAGAGGTGCTGCAGGTCCATGTGCTGCCTGAGGAAGCTCAGCAGAGGAACAGAGCCTTGTACAAGGGTAAGGTTTTGTCTCTGGTCAGCTTTTGGCAGGTCTGGCAACCACAAGGCAAAGTCCCACTCTGACTGGGGATGTCGTGTGTCCTGCAGCACACACTGGGTACCTGGCTGCTGTCTTTAAGCACTTGGCTCCTGGGCCACATTGAGTTCCTGCATTGCACCAGGTCCCCGCTCGGCTCTGGGTGCGTTGGTAAAGTCAAGCTGAGATCCACAGAATTGGCATGGTTGGAAAATCTCTGCTTTTTGGGATCTATGGTGGAAAAAATTGACGTAATGCCCTCCCCACTAACGAAACTGTGTGTGGTTCAACTAATTCTCAGCATTTCTTTGCTTCTTTTGTTTTCCTTGCTTCACTCAGGGTTTGCTTATTCCTGTCAGGAGACTGCCTGCTCCTTCAGCAAAATCCAGTTCTTGCCCAAATGAACTCAACTCGTTCTTGGTTCCCTTTGTTTTGACACTCGGGAGATGAGAGATTTATAGACCTTCCTGAGTCGTAAATTCATTTTCTTTTATTATTTACCTTTCACTGCAGCCCATTCTGAGTGAGATTCATTCTGCCTTCAAGCAGGGCTGACCTGCCAAGAGGAGCTGATCCATAAATCTTTCCTTCCTTTTTCTTTCTTACTTTCCAAAACAACATTTGGAAACTGAGTTTGCCTGGGAGGAAAACTGTTCTTCCATTGCCGACAGTCAAACCGTGCAACTAATTAGTGCTTTCCCTTTTCTCTTCCTTCTATTCTGTGTCTGCTGGGGTTGAAATTAAGCCAGGGAGGATGGGGGAAGGGGGTAAAAAAGGGGAAAAGATTTAAATATTTATTTTTAATTACAACTTCTGCAAGGTGATCTGGTGCAGTGGTCGTGTATCCACTGTGTCTTAGGTAGTGGTCAGAAATGATTTAAAAAGAAGTTTATTAGAAATGTCCCAGAAGATGAGTGGAGATGGCTTCAGGTTGATCTTCTTGATGTAACATCTTCTTGTTGTTGCTGATGAAAAGAAAAACAATTGACAAAAAAAAAATCCTTGGATACATCAAACCATGATACATTTTTTTGCAGAAATATCTGACATATAATTAGCAAACAGGAGTCCAGTTACCTGTGTGGCTTGAGTAAGCCAATTCATGCCAAGGTATTGTGGGCAGTGCTTACTGCAGATCTCTTATTCACAGTGTAGTGGCTGCCAATGCAGATTTAAATAGCAAAGCAAAATGTTTTCAGATCATAGAAAATGCTCTGCAGATCCAATGTCTATTTTATTTTTAGCCCTCAGTTAGTTTTGGCAAGAGTGGCCAGATGTTTGCATTGTGGGGTGGACAGAAATAAGAGCTTTCTTGTTGCTTGAAACTGAGATTAATCAACTCCTTTAAAAAAACCAACAAAACAAACAAAAAAAAAAACAGGAAAAAATCTGTTGTTTAGGCAGCTCTCCTTCAGTTGTGCATGATATGAAGTATGGGATTATACTTATTCTTCCCAAGTACTTGAGAAGTACTCATCAGCAGAGTGAGCCTGAGAATACCCTAGGCTTTGGGGTGATTAAGATTATTCTAGTAGATAAAACTGGGACTTTTCTGTAGCAAACCACTTAGTAAGAGACCATTGTCCCTGTGGACAGCAGTGAGACCTCCTCAGTCCTAAACCACTGGTGGTTTCACCACTGGAGAGTGGGGCCCCTTGACAAGTTTGAGATGGAAATAGTCAAATGCTTTAGGTGTGATTCTAGGATAGCAAATTCCTCATTTTCTTGTTTATGTGGGCAGCTTTTGGGTTTTCATGTACAAAAGAGCAGTGGGTCAGAAAAAGTGCTCACACAACAGTGCAGGTGAGAACGTGTTCAGTGGAAGCATTGTGAAAGGCAGGTATGGGGAGAAAGGGCTCTTCACTTCCATTCATCCCAGCGCGGGAGACAGAGCGTGTCGCAACAGTGCTGAGCAGACAAGAGCTGCTTGCCAGCATTTAATTTGTTGAAGATTAGGAAATTATTCCATTCTTACAATACCGTGTCAGTCTAGAAGTACCTTTGAACTCTGGGGGATGTGAAGTTTAGATCTTGCCTCAGATTTCATGGTGTTTGGAAGGCACGGCTTTATCAGGGTGAGAACTGCACAGATGGTTTGAGGGGAGTCATGCTAACAGTGTACCTAGAGACTATGGACTGGCTGAGCTTCAGCTGCTTTGAACTTTGGGATAATTAGATCCAGAGCAGGACACTGAACTTGGGCTTTTTTCTCTGGGAACTGAAAGCTGGCTCAGGCAACGTAGAGGTCAGTTATTTCAGGTTTGCTCTACGTGCAAGGGCCTGCTAAAGCATTGCCCCCTTTCTGACCTGCAGCCTTCCCCCCAAAAAATCTGCAGCCTTGACCCCCATGTCTTTTCTAGATGCCATCCTTATTCCTTACTCCATGCCACGACCATCCTGTGTGCTCACCAGGCTGAGGGCACAGTCTGATGAGCAGTCTTGTATAAGCTGGGCTGATCACGATGTTTTCATTATTTTTTGATGGTTCCTGAAAGCAGCTGTTGGTATCAAACCATAAGCAAAGGTTACTCTGACAAGCACAAACGGTAAACAAATACAAGACACTTAGTGTCAACAGCCTCAGAGATCTGCTCAGCGCCTGGAACTGGAGTCAGCTTGGCAGTTTGAACCACGACTTGCACAGAAGCAGCACTGCACTTTCAGAAGGGCCATAAATAAATTTGTGTCCTGACGTGGGCACCAAAAATAAGCATGTGCTGAGCTTTTTTAACTGTTTGACCAGTGCACAGCTGCTGGCTGCTGAGCATTTTGGAAAATGTATCCCCTCATTCAGGTGCTTAGCACTTGAAAACCCAGACTCAAACAACTCTGGTGTCATCTGCTTCTCTAATAACCACTGTTGTACCCTGCAAAAATAGCTAAGGCCTTGCTGCTGATCTTGAAAAGCAGTTCCTTTAATCTTAGTCATACCTGACTATTAGAAAACAACCTGAAGAGACTTTTTTCTGTTCAATGAAGGCAGATCTCAAGCTCTGGGGTCGCTTCTCCCTTACCTTCAAGCATCCCCACATACTGCTGCCATGCCATACAGGAAAGCAAATATCCCTGTTTGCTCTGATATCAAATAACTTTGCTGGCCTCCCTTGAAGAGAATTCCTTGTAAAAATCAGGTATCAGTCACTTGGAGCCTTGCAGGGGTTTCTGAGCTCTGGTGATTTATTTTTCATGAGTAATTTTGTGCTTTATGAAGAGCCCTGCTGGAAATACATGGGGGTACAAAAGTGTTGATTAATCAGTGATCTGGTGCCAAAAGCTACTCGTGAGCGAGGACAGGAATGGGATAAGGTTTGGGGAATGAAGCTGTAGAGGAGCTCTGTGATGGGCAGTGTTGAACCAGGACCGCATAGCCGGGGAATAAGGGGATGTAATAAGACTGGGCCCACTGCTTTCTGGAGTAAGCTTAAGCTTAAGTCTCCTTATCCAGAACAGGGTAGAACTGGGATCCAAGAAGCCTCTTGGTGCCTGAGTGACCAAGAGCAGTTGTGTACTGGGGCTGAGTCCAAACTGCTGCAAATGAAGCCATCAACACATGATGTCCTCATGAATCTCATGGCACACCCAGGAACCTCTCTCATGGCGGAGGTGGGAGTCTAGAAATGGAGAGACCTTTTGAGGAGGCAAGAGGGGATAATTTTTGGGAAAATTTGGCTGAAAGAGAAGAAATGATCTGTTCTATGGGTGGGTCAGCAAGTTTATGTTATCCCAGTTATGTTATCCCATGTTATGTTAGTGTCAGAAATGAACAGTGGTGGGTTGACAAGGAGGACATAGGTGTGGGAGCAGCATCTGTTTTACCTTCTGTGTAGCTGGGTGGTGTCAGAGGGTGCATAAATACCAGCACAGATTTAGTGTGTGAAGCAAAGGACAGAGGTGTAAAGCAAAGGACAGCACACTCTGTCCAGATTTATGATCTTTGCACAGCCACTGAAATTGCAAATCAAGGCAGAATTTCCACCAGGTTACTCAGCGATGCTGTTGATCAGCACAGTCTTCAGCTGGAAAAAATCCCCAGAAAGAAAAGGTACATAAAGCCTGACACAAGCTAAAGCTTGACTTGGCAATTCCAGTCTCATCTCTCAAGTGCTTCCTTGGTGGTTTAAGTGGAAAGCTTTACATTTAAAGGAAATATTTGATTTTAGTGTTGCAGAGGTACGGAGGAGAAAGCAAGACTGAAGCCCCAGTCTGCCTAAACCCTGGTCTGTAGTCACAGCTATCCTTATATCCCAGTCTGTTGGGATTTAAGGTTTTGACAATAGTTTCCCAAGCTTGCTTTGTAAGTGGCTAGGTTTTGCACAACTTGCTGTGGTTGAGGAGAGAAACAACAGTCAACAGCCTGTGATGTTCTTTGATGTACCCAGCTCACCTAGGACCTGGCTCCTGGGATCACAACCCTACACCTGGGGAGAGGGCTGGGGATTACAGGTCATCAGCAGGCCACGCTGGCAACTCCTTTCTTTCACTGTGTGGAGTTACTTACCCCAACGTTCATTGAGGTATAGAGATCATTATTTTCATTAGTGGTGATTCATGTGATGGGTTTCACAATCGGGCCTGCTGGTGTAATATGTTCCTTTCCACAGTCCCATTTATCTAAAGATCTCAGAATACTTTGTGTACATTAAATTTTAATCCATGTTTAACCATCAGTGATGTAGGTAAGGAGGATTGTTTCCATCTTGCAAATGAGGTAAAATGAGGTACAGAGCAAGAAAGTGACTTACCCAAGATTTTGCAGGTTGTATATCTTAC
>JAOTQP010000944.1:7014251-7035588 GCA_026413545.1 Cichladusa arquata
TAGGGTTAGGGTTAGGGTTAGGGTTAGGGTTAGGGTTAGGGTTAGGGTTAGGGTTAGGGTTAGGGTTAGGGTTAGGGCTAGGGTTAGGGTTAGGGTTAGGGTTAGGTCTTGGGCTAGGGCTAGGGCTAGGGTTAGGGTTAGGGTTAGGGTTAGGGTTACGGTTAGGGTTAGGGTTACGGTTAGGCTTAGGCTTAGGCTTAGGGTTAGGCTTAGCCTTAGGGTTCCCCAGCTCAAGAATAGCTGTGTACTGTGGGAGAAGGTGCAGGTTAAAGAGGGGAATATTCTTGCTTGTGGTCCTTTAACAGCAAATGGCAGAGCCGGGCAGGCTGTTCCTGTGTCCCTCACTCTCCCCTGCGCTCCCGCTGCTCAAACACGTCCGCCCCGCACTGACCTTCATCCTCCCGCTCTCCCTCCGTGCCAGGCTCCCCCTCGGTGCGGGCGTACCCTCTGCTGTCCGTGTCCGCCCGGCCGCCGCCCGCGCTCCCGCCGCTGCTCCCGGGCCCCGGCGGCTCCCGGCTGCTGCCAGCGCAGCCCTGCCCGCGCCCCGCGGGCACCGACGGGTCCCCCTGCGAGCCCCAGGGCAGCAGCGAGTCGGAGGCAGAGCAGCCCCCACCACGCTCCAAGAAGCCGCGCCGGAGCAGGACCATCTTCACTGAGATCCAGCTCATGGGCCTGGAGAAGAAATTCCAGAAACAGAAGTACCTCTCCACCCCCGATAGGTAGGTGGGTTTCTCGCACCAGGAATAGGGATGAGCAAATGGGATGCTCCAGCCCTGCTCAGCTGTTTCACACTGAACGTTCCCTGCCTGGGGCGTGCTGCCTCTGCATCCACCGAGTTGCCTCTGCCATTGGCTGCGTCCATGTGGAGGTAACTGATTCAAATTCTAGGCTACTTTTCCTGGGATCAAAGGTGGCACGAATAGATCATATCAGTGGAAATGTCAGATGATGATGGTTGGGAGCAGGTCTCCAGGTTCACAGATCTCCTCAGAGAAGAAGGATCTCTGCTTTTCCCACTCCTGCTGCACACTTGAAAAAGCGTGGAGCCTGTCTCCCCCTGGGATCTGCTAGTTCATGGCTGTGTGTTCATGATATCTTCAGCTGCTCCTGAGCTGGCTTTCATCCAGCACCTTGGGCAGCAATTCCGTGGGAAGGTGGTGGCCTGTCCATAAGCTTGGAAAACAGAGCCTGGGGTTAAAAGCTGCCTTGCAAAGGCACAGGCAAGTTCTTAGGCACTACTTGGTACCACATGGACAAACCAAACCAAGAGAGATTTTAGCTGTTTTAATAGCTTTGAATCCTACTCTGCAAATTTAAATTATGGGGAAATGATCCATCCAATTCCTAGGAAGTTCGTAAACCTGGAGGAGGTTTGAAAGATATCAATCCCTGCACTCCACAGAGGACAGTGTCCCAATATTTAAATTGATTCTGAAGATGGCACTTTCTACTCGTACCGCCTGTCACCAAATTGCTGCAAGACCAAAATTCCTGGCCGTAGCCAACCTTTCTCATAGAGTTTGGGAGCTCCTGCTGTGCCTGCAGGAACAGCTTCACATCACCAGATAGTTGACACTTTGCTGATCCACTCAAGGCTGGTAATTAATAACTCATATGATTGTTCCTTGGCTTCACTGAGGCCGATGAGCAATTCCTGCCCGTGTACCACTTCCCCTGTGTTTGTTTCCTTGGGTTTCCAGGCAGTGTTGGTTGCACTAAGGTATGTGGCAAGAGATGGCAGCTGGTTGCAGGTAAATTACCCAGGTATTACCAGACATGCTCTAAGGTACAAAGGGTTGCCTAAGCTGAGCTTCTCTCTGTCATCTCATGGCCAGAAACGTGGCAAAGCAGTGGACTGTGGTCTGTGTTCACTTCTGCAGCTTTTGGCCTGGATAGGAGGCTGTGGCTCTGGGACAGCACCTGAAACCCCTGGTTTATCCATAGTGAGGGAGGGCAGTACATCAGGGTAATGACTCTGACCTGTTCTACTCCTGTTAGTAATGGTGTCTTAGATCAATGGCTTCAGATATGATGTAGTGGCAGAACAAGCCTGCAGGTCCAGAGTGAATCCAGAGCATGAATCCTTGAGTGTGAGGTGGAGCACAGACACCTGGTGCAGGGTGTGTGGGTGTTTACAAATGTAAATCTGGTTGCCCAAGGAGCCCTGCTGTAAAAAAGGTTTTATTATGAAAAATTTGGTCTTGACAAATGTGTTTCCCTATCCAAAGGCAAGGAGATATTTGCCAAAAAGTCACAGAATGCAGAATACTGTGGAATGTGGCTCTTAGTTGGAGCTGTCCTACCTGCAGGACTTGCATGACTCCAAGTGGCATTTTCCTGGCATGGCTGAGGATTTCCAACTCCATCCCTCGTGCAACTCCATTACAAAACTGCCAGGTGCATGGTGGGGAAGGATCAGGAGCTACTCTGAGCCACATTTGCTTCATATCCTGGGCTTCCATGTAGAAATAATGAATGGGTTCACATGAACTTCCATGGGTTGGAGATTTGTGGAGGATGAATCAGGATTATGGGCTTTCTGCCACATACACCCTGCAGCTAAACATACAAAAAATAAATCCACTTAGAAGCCTAAATTGCCTAAATAGCACAATGTATATGAAATTAATAGATTTAGATGTACTGCTACTACTCCATGAGAAATGGTAGTGAAGGAGAAATATGATACAAAGAGTAGCTGATGTTGGACATCTGTTCCTACGTGTTTGCTTCAGACACCAGTGACCTGTTTTTCACAGATGTACCAGTAGCTCCCAATTATTGGACAAACATGGAGCATCAGCAGTTGGAGTGCAGCAGGTTCATTTTTTGAAGAGGGCAGACAAGCCCTGCCACTTAAGAGAGCTTGCAAACACCTACATCTTCCATAGGAGCATGTCTTTGCATTCTGAATTCATGGGTTTTACCACTTTTGTGTGACTGTTCTTGAGAAAACTGATCAGAGAGACACTGCTGAATGCTCTAACAGTGTTGGACTGCCTAGACCTGGCACTTGAGCTCCTCTTGGCTTCTGTAGACTCATTTTGTTGTCTGGTTTGTCTCCCAGGCTCGACTTAGCCCAATCCTTGGGGCTGACTCAGCTCCAGGTAAAGACATGGTACCAGAACCGTAGGATGAAGTGGAAGAAAATGGTGAGTGGGTCCTTGTAATTTCTCCATGGCTCTTAAAACTGATTGCAAAGAACAGATTTGGAAGCTGAACATAGTGGAGGGATTTGTGTCTATTTATACCAAATTTTGTTTTATTCCTGATCATTTTTCACAGAGATGGTCTCCTTTTTTACAGTGTTCATACTGCAGCATATGTGGTGGGCTAGAAGGGACCACAAAAAGCAGTAGGAGGAGAACAAAGCAAAGGGGTGAAAGAAATGAGAATAGAACTGAGGGAAGAAGCAAAATATCTCCTTCTGCATTTTGGCATTTGTGTGATTTCAGTGCTTCTGGGATTGGTTTTGTGCATAGACAAAAAAAACCTGTGCTGCTCTATGGAAACGGAGCAGTTTTTGAGAGCTGGTATCATTAATTTTTGCTTCTCATATCTTCCTTTCACTTATTCTCATCTTCATGGTCCTTTTCCAGTTAAAATGCTTTTTTATAAAGGACAGCCACCCAATAAATGCTGGTGGGAACATGATGCTGTGACATTCTCTAGTGGAGGTGTCCAGTTTTCTGATTTGGGAGAGTAGGTGCAGTTCTAGGCTGTTCCTTTGGATGTATGTGGCACCTGCAGAAGTTGCTGTCACTTCTGACAAATTTGGCATTAGCTTGGATATAGATCCTTGGTTGGAGTGTCTTGTTGCTGCAGGAATGGTGTGAAGAGAGAGGGAATTGGACATAGGAACAGGATGTCTGAGACCAGCAGAGTTCAGAACCTTGACAGTTCATCTCTTTGCTCCAGGTGTTGAAGGGTGGACAGGAAGCTCCAACGAAGCCCAAAGGCCGCCCAAAGAAAAACTCCATTCCCACCTCAGAGGAGATTGAAGCAGAGGAGAAAATGAACAGCCAGGCTCAGAGTCAGGTGCAGGAGGGATCTCAAGCCTCTGAGGAGCCAAAACTAACAGAGGAGAACCCAGAAGTCCTGTTGGAGACAGAGGGGTGTCCAGAACATACACCAGAGCCTTCCTCAGAGGAGACGACACCATTAAGTTAAAAGGGAGAGAAAGGAGAGGAAAAGAAGAGAAAAAAAAAATAAAAGAGAAAAATCAAAACCAAATATATATATGTATATATATATTTAAATATGTATGTAATGGTGTGTGTGTACATATATATATAAATATATATATATGTATGTAGACCTTGTGAATAAGTCTAAAGATTGGTCACTTTGTGCCTTTGGGAATCAGCCATCACGGGCCAGGTGGAACAAAGACAACCCATGGGAGTGGTGCCAGCCTGTTCCTCTGGCAGGTGCCTGAGCCTTCCTGCAGAGAGGCTCGGGACATGTTTCCAGGGAAAACCATGCCTAGAACCCCAAGACAGCTCCTTGAGAAGCCTAGGGCTCTCCCAGGCAGGGGGGGCAGGTGTGTGGCTGTGCTGGAGGGTCAGTGTGTTCCCTTGGCTTTATCCTTGCCTTGTGTGGTGCCAGTGGACAGAAAGCTTGGCCTGGGCTCAGATCAGGGATAGCTGAGGAGCGGGAGCTCTGACAGCACCATTTCCTCCTGTAACCAGCACTTAATTCTGTTAGGGATGGGCCCGACTTAAACTATTTTAGGAAATGGTTCAGACCCCAGGTTTGCTTTGGCCCAGCTTAGATAAAAGCTTCCAAAGGGACATCCATACCTGGGTCAGCTCCAATTGCCTCTCCTTGGGTGGTTTGGGTGCCGTGAATTTGCAGTGATGTGGGATAAAACTTGGAACGAGATGAGCATTTGGATATAGGTCTGCTCCAAAAGCTTTTGGGTACTTGGATCTGGGACTTTTGCTTTGGGCCCACTTCTAATTTTTGTTGGGATTTTTTAAATGAACTGTTAAATGTTTTCGGGGTTTGGGGAAAATGATGGATTTCCAAAGTTGCTGCAGGAAGTTGGCATTTGTTTAAGATGTATGCCAAGAAAAAAGGTGCATCATGTTTTATAGAGTCTTGTTATGGGTGCATTTTGCCCAAAGGCTTCAAGAGATGTATTAAGATAACCTTTATTTTTTAATTAAAAATAAAATATATGAATCAAACAGTTGTCACTGTTGTTTCTTCTCCAGAGATTCTCATTTCAGAATATCAGGCAGGGGCTTTTCTGGAATAAACTTTTCTATTCCAACAAAATTTGGAGGAAATGGAAATCATCAGATTTTCCTTAACATCTCTGCACAAGCTCTGTGTAAACTATTTGTAGCGCTTGCTAAGGGAGGTGAGGGTGTTGTAAATGCCACCTTGTCACTGGGTGAATGTGTCAGAAGAAGGGCACTATTTTCTGTCACCTCCTCCAGTTTTGGACACATATTTATTGGCTCTTTGTGGCCCTCTGAAGATGATTTCTGAATATCCCTTTTTTTGGGATGGCAAGGATTTACACATATCTCAAATGGCTTTATCCCAGCAGTGTTGAGTGGGGAGAAAGGGATTCTTTTTCCCCCAGTTTCTTGCTTGGTGTTTGGAAGTGTCTGATTCCAGCTTTGCATTAGCTCTGTGTTGCATTGGGTGACATAAAATAGGTATTTGGTAAAGAATTTGTGCAGTTTATTTTCATGGTTGAGTGTCCCAGCTTGGCAAGACTTTTCCATGGTTGCCATTCATCAAACCCTGTTGTTTGTTCTCCATCCAGTCAGTGACTGAAGATGTGCTTTAAAACTTGAAAATGGCTTTCAGAAAGGTGAAAATAAATAAATCATATAAGCAACAGTTTGTGGGACATCCTGTCTTAGAACAGTGCTAATGTTATAAAATGTGGGTAACTCCTTGAAGAAATGAATCTGTATAATCCTGCCTGGGGACTGACTTTTGAAAAGGCTTAATAGAGAAATACTTTCCAGGTAATCCTCTCTGTGCTACTCACTGTGTGTATTTACAATGAGTGAGACAGAGATTACAGTTTCATGTGGTAAAGCTTTAGCCAAGCCAGGGTGGGACATGCTCCACTCCCTGTGTGTCGAGTACACAAAAATCAGCTTGGAAAAGGCAGCCACTGGCTTAAGTGCATCTACAGGTTTGCACCTAAAGCTAAATCAAATTTACCAGAACTGGGCAACGATCATTTGGAAGGAACTAAGAAAAGAACTGGTATTTGTTACCTTTCAGCTCCTTTTTTCCTTTGTCATAGTGAACTAGAAATGTGATGAAACATTTCCCTCTTGTCTGTTCTGTTGGAAACACAGGCTGTGAATTGCAAAGTGTTTCCTCTACCATTAAATGCACCAAAGTTTAGTTGTCTTTGACCATTTTTCTTTCCACAGAGCCTTGATATTCTTGTGACAGTCCAAGTGAGAGGCAAAAGTGGTGAGGCAGGGTTTTGCTGCTTGTCTGGAGCTATGATACAACGTCTGAGTTGTTGCACATTCTTTATCTCTGGATGTCTTCTTTTTCCTCTTCTTTCCAGAAATGTGCCGTAGTTCAGCCGTATCTATTGGACTAGAAATAACATTTAATTTAAAAAGGCCTATGGCCTGTTTATACAGGAATTAGATTAGATGATCTATGAAATCTGTAATCAGCCTCTATTGTTCTTGGATAGTGGCATCAGCTCTCCTATCTCCACAGAAAATGTTTCCACAAGTCTCAAATACCACAGTACTCAGGAAGAGTGAAGAGAGCAATTGGGTGGGAATCATTTGTCTAATAATGAGTTTCACCATCAAGTTGCAAAAAAACCTTTGCAAGAGTTCCTACTCAGTTGATTTGTAAGCCTGAACACCTGATTAAATCAAATTTTGTGTACGGATGATTCTAGAAACAAAAGCTGACTATCAGGGAAAGCATCAAAGACATTTCAATTGTCTGAGTCAAAGTGAAATATTTTGTAATAAATCTGTTCCCAGGCCACATTGGACAGGCTTGGAGCAACCTGGAATAGTGGAAGATGTCCCTGCTCATGGCAGGGGATGGGACTGGATGAAGTCTAGGGCCCCTTCCAACCCAAACCATCCTGGGAAATTTTTAACTAAAAAAACCCAAACAGAGATGTGCTATAAACACAGCATTTGGAAACTTCAGTGTTTTCTTCAACCAATGGTTTTTTCATCAAATGGATAATGCAGATCCATTTGTTGGGTTTTCTTTGCAGTTGGCACCCAGTGGATTTGTACAATTTGAAGAATTCTGATAGATTTACATAACAGGGTGGGGAAATAAATGTAGAAGCAGGAAAAAATATCACTTCCTTGCCCTGAGATAGGAAGCAGTGTGTGGTATTTCTTTGCTATACAATGAAACTGATAAATATGAGAATAAAAAATTTACAAAAATTTTAATGATAGGTTTCTAAGTGCCAAGGAAAGCAAAGTTGGCCATTTTCCAATAAAGGGTAAAGTAAATTTTGCAAAATGGCATTTCCCACTTCCCAGATGAACATAATTGTTTCTGACTCAGCTCCACTTTACAGTGGGAACAGTTCCAGTGATTTTTTAATTATTTTTTTTCCTTTGTTAATCCCATTCTAATAATTTATGAGTCAGTCTGGGTAAAAATGCAATTCTCTTGCTGTCTGGGCTAGTTTTTCATGAGTCCACAAGACACTAAAGATGTTTTTGTTCCTCTTTTGGCTGAGGAGCAATCTTAACATCTTATTTTTCAACGTGATTATTTAAGTGCAGAATTAGCTCTCGAAACGCTCTCTGCTGCTGCTCACACTGAATGATTTTCCCTGATAATCCCTTGAGTGATCATGGAAAGCACATTCAGAACGCGTTTGAATGGGGGAAAAACAGCAAGGAGCAAATGTGGAAACTCATTTACATTTTCAACTGGAGTAAAATTACAAATTCTAGTAGATCTAAACGTAGGGATCCCCGCTGCTCTTGAGAGCCAAGTGCTCCTTTTCCTCTTGCTTTAAGGTTTTTTTCTACTTTGGGCTTATTTTTGGTCTGGTCTATGAAATGCCAAGAATTGAGTAACTCCTCCACTGGCTTTGAGCTGAGGTGAGTTGGGTTTGAAGTCTGGGCTGGGATTTAGTCCTTAAGAGAGGCTGTGGGCTGAAAGTTGTGTTTGCCTTGTGCTCCTAAGACACAGGAAAAACAGCACAAGCCTGATTTTAGACATCTGAGGAGAAACACGGGAGCTGGTCCCTGAGGGAATCTACACAGTCTCATCCTCAGCCCCAGTGACAGCCAAGGGCTGCTCAGGAGCCTTTGGGCCAGCCCTGGAGATGGTTTCATTCCTTTAAAAGCCTCTTGACTCTTGTGCCTCTCAGGATCTGGTGTCCCAGGACTGCTGATTGCTCATCCCAGAAATCTGACCAGAGACAAGAGCCCTTGGGATTGAGCCCTGATGATGTTCAGGGGGATTTGGCTTCCAGTCCTAACAGGAAGGAGCCAGCCCCGATGTCAAAATCCCAACTCCCCTACAGGGATGGGAAGTGCTCATATCCGGAGTTCTGGCTGGGACCCACCTTTTATTGTACCCACTCCTGAGATAATTTTGTGAAGCACTGAGCTCATCCTGCAGGATGGTTCCCCCAGGTCCCAGCAAGGATTAATAAGGAAAGAAAAAAACCTTTATCCATTTGACTTCAGGCCAGTAAAAAGAAATTTGGTATTTGAGAGGGTTTTCAGTTTTCTCCCCTTCAAACATCTTTCTTTAGCAGCAAAATGAAAAGGAGAGTATACAAGAATGGACTGGAAAAGGAGATGAGAAGAAGTAGTTGAAAGAAAAAGCAAAGGGGAAGAGCTTAACTGCATCAACCTACATGAAAAATAAAACTAGGAAAAAAAATCATGGTAAAAAGTCAACCTCTCTTTTTTTGGGCAGATGAAGCACTAGTTCTGTAAGATATTTTTCTGTGGTTTAGCTATTTGTGCAAGAATGATGAATGACAGGTTTTTTATGTTTCCTTTTCTGCACTATAAATTAAAATACAACTGGATAAAGATCAGTTCTTAGATTAGACTTAAGCTACAATACAGGATTTGGGCCCAAATCTCAATAAATGCAGAGGTTTGGTGAAGTCTAGATCCTGTAGAATCCTAGATGTTGGGCATGAATATCCTGTAAGAACCTCACTCCTCTTTCTTCCCAAGGTCTGGTACTGCCAGGTAGGATTTATCAGGTTCTATTGTAAATTGAGGAATAGGTGGTCTGGGGGCACCGATCTCTGGAGCACAGTAGCTTTCCATTATTATATTGTAGTTGCAATTTAAATCTCTTACATTAGTGATATTTGATTTAAATTACTATCTAAAAACTGGCAAAACTCCTCCCCAGCTTGTCTCTTGTCTTGTGTCTAGGAGTCCACAACTGAATACAAGCTTTAGACCTTGAAGTCGTGGAGTTAAAGTCCATGGGGGTGATTTTCAATGCAGGGATTTGAACCCTAAAATCTAGATATATTTTTCCCCGGTAGAAATAGATTGTCTGGTTGTTGTTTTCGTTTAAACCAGACACCCTGGTGTTTTTAGGCTTTCCCCACTAATTCCAGTTCCTTCCTGTATTATAAACCTCCTTGAATGTAGTGTCCCAGTGCAGTGGAATTAAAGTCACTGCTCGAAAGGAAACCTCTGGATCTGCTGGGATCCATGGGCAAAATGATCCTCTCACGAAGGGAGAAGCGTGGGCAGCTACCCATGGACAGGGAACCCTTCCAGGCTGCTCTGACAGGTCCCTTCACTGCTGGAAACACTGGAGCTCTTGTTTTGTCAAACAATTGAGAGTAATAGAAAGTGTTACTCACTAGGAGAAGCTCCTGAAATCATAGACAGCCTGCCGTCCTGCATGCAGGTGGGAGTGGGGACTTCCCCTCCAGAGAGGAACAAATTTATCAAGGTAAAATTTCAGGAATGAAAATTTCGTGGGGAAGAAGGTGGTGGAGGCTGCTGAGCACTAACAAAAGCAGAGGAAGTGATGGTACCCCTTGGGCAAATGATTCTAATATTTGCATAAACCAAAGGAATCAAACCCTTGTAGAGGAAACAACAGTGAAATATTTTAGGCCTTCTATGCTCCCCACATGGACCATTAATGCCCTTCCCAAGCAGGAGCCAGACTTGTCAGGTGGAGAAGGTCCCAATTTCCCGGGCACTTCAGACTTCATCCTCCTCATCACACTCAAAGCCAGCTCTCACTTCAGCTGAAGTGAAACTTTCATTAGTTATATCAGAGCTGCAATACCCAATTCTGATGCTGAACCTTGCAGACCACAATGAGTTCAGGCAGGTTTGGTGAGGACAGAGTACAAAGGACCCTGAAGCCCTGAAAGGTGTCACAGAGGCTGTCACAGAAAGGGAATTAAGTTAAAGCAGGTCTGATAACTGGCTGAAATGTCAGATCCTGCTATTTATGCTGGAAGGAGCTCACTGTGAGAAAGCTTTCAGCAGCATCCCTTCCTGTCCTAGCTTAGGTTGCTGTTCCAGCAGTGCCACCTTGTAATTACAGTGCTATAGTAGTACTCTTACTTACACTTACTCTTATGAAAGTAATGGGAAAAAAGAGGAGTAAACTGTCATGAAAACAGCAGGGTTCCATCCTTGAGGCTGCTGGGTACAAACCCTGCAGATTTTTGTGACATTCAAGAATTTTTTAGAAAGCCAGCATTGAGGAAGGGGGGTTATTTGTAAATCTAGGTCACACAGCTCCCTGTGGCGCTTTCCCGGTGCATCTGGAAAATTCGTATTATCCTGTAGGTCTGGTAGGTCAGCAAGGAGCAAACAAGCTGAAAGTGGTGGATTAGAAATGATAAATGGGCAAGTAGGTCACAGGCTGGGTGTTCTTGCTCACAGTGATTCTGCTGAGAGATGGTGGCACTAGATCAGTGAGGAGACACTTCTCCATCATCCATCCCTGACCTTGGCATCTCAGCGTGTGCACAAGCCTTCGTGTTTGGGCCTAAGGTCCTGCCAGGCAGGATGGGAATTCCCATCTTCTTACGGACCGTTGGATTGCACAGAATTCTGTCTCTCTTCCCCACCTTCCTACCTTGGACACTTCCTGATCAATGCTGCTCCCACAGGAGGTCCTTTGGGCTTTGGCAGCTGGGGAATTGCACCTCCTGGGCTTCCCAGAGCTGTAATCTACCAATGCTACTGGGTTTAGAGCAGCAGACACCCAAGTGTGCTCTCAAACCACAGGCTGCCACACCAGGGCTGTTTTCCACACCCAGAACAATTGTTCTCTTTTTCCTGTGCTGATTGGTGTGGGAGGATTGGAGGAACGTGCCTGCAGACTTAGAGGATTGATGCCTGCCAAACAAGAGGTGCAGAGCATCAGCTCTCTACAAACCTCAAAGAGAACAAAGCTCTAGAGCCTGGGCCACCTAAGGAGAGAGAACAGCCTTCTGTGCTGGGATTTGCTTAATGGTGAAAATTAACAGCAGCTGATCCATAACATCACCTGCTTCTCCACATGGAGCTATTTCTATTATTTGGGTGGGGGAGTGTGACTCAGAGAAACTATTTCCTCTCCTGTCCATGCTTTTCATTACTGGAAAGACAGTGGAATTTTCCCCCCTGTGTTTCATTTTGTGTTATGTAGGATAATGATGCTGATAATAATCCCTGATAATGGGATTAAAAACTCAGACTAGGAGTTACCTGCCTTATTCTCCATGTGCCTCAGTGAATATTTACCCCTGAGGTAATAATTAGATCTGCTCCTGCAGTGAAAAGTCACCATCTTGTGCAGTGAGATGAAGATGTCAGAGAGCAGAGGATGGGTTTGGTATTTGTTCCAAGCTCTTGCCAGAAGAGAGGGAACAGCTCATTTCTGAAGCATCAGCCAGTCCTTTAGCTGCTAAGTATGATTGTTATTGATTGTAATGAAGGTTCATTGGTTCCCTTCCCCAGCTCCTGCTCCTCTCCTTGTGCCATGTTACCACCCTGGGATGAGCAAAAGCCCCTGAACTTGATCCTTCCCTTGACAGAAAGGGATTGGAACTGTGGAACAGTCTCCCTACACCCTTTCCCAAGGAATGCTCAGCTCCCTGGCTTCCAGCCCTGGGCTGGATTAGGCCAAGTGCACTGACCTTTCGGGCACAGCATGGAGCCCTTCTGCTCCAACAGTAATTTGGGAGCCCGAGGCAGCAGAGGGAGATTTTCACCATTTACTCAGCACCCTGGGCACCTTCTGTGGGACATGGGCCTGGAACAAGGGCCAAGATAAGGCTTTAAAGTCTGAATTTGAGACATTTGGGGAGAAATGCTGATTCTGAAGCAGCAGATAATGCTGCCTCTGAAGGTACTGAGCTCCTTGGAGGGTATCACACACTTGTCCTTGCAGCCCTGATGCCCCAAAATCAGGATTTATTGCATATCCAATCCCTGCAAAGGCAGAATGTTTTTCTTTCCTTCAGAAACCCAAAGCTTTCTACATTTTAACTCTTTTTCAAGATCTGCTCATAGAAAAGAAACTGACTTCTAGCTGTGCCCAATAAATCTGGAGCAGGTGAACAAGGCAGTATTGCCAAAGCACTGATGCTCCCTAAGTGCTTCCCAGAGCCAGGTATCCTCTTTGGAGGATCCTGTTTTGATCAGCTTCATTTCCTGCTTGTTCTTCCTAACAGCTTACATTGATTAAACTCAGTGTAGTTACAATAACAACAACGCAGGAAATGGATGCTTGTGAAACAGAACACAAACGTTCTCCATTTACCTGTGCAGGATCTGTGCAGGTAGTGCTGGGGGTGCCTTCTCAAGCTGGAATCATGGCAGGAGATAAAAGTCAGGATTAGCAGGGTTGTTTAGGTTATAAGACCAGCTTGTTGCAGTTTCACGTTTGTTCATACTTTCATAAGTATTTCTGTCTCTGTTTAAAAACAAATGGAAGGGGTTTTAGGTTTCTACTCCTCCTGAAAAGCTGTTGCAGAGGCCAGTTCCTGTGGCCACCCTTCATTAAATTTTCTGTCTAGGCCTCTGTGTGTCCCATTTCATGGCCTTTTATTTGTCCCTGGCATTGTCCACTGACACGAGCAGTTCTCCCTCTCTGCTGTTTTTCTCCTTGGGTATTTAAAGCTGGGGATCAGATCTCCATGCAATCTTCATCCTGTCAGGTTCTTGGAGGCTGTCCCATGAGATAATCTGCCTCCCAGGATCACTCCTATATCCTTTTGCTGTTTCTGTTCCAGGCTGGATTTATCTTTCTTGAACACAGGTGATGAAAACCATACACACTGCTCTAGTGAAGGTCTTACAGCAGCACCTCCTCTAGCCCAGATATCTCATCTGGCTCATTTTGGAGTTAAAATGGTGGGGTGTTTTAAGGTGGTCCACCTGATTTTGGTAGCCAGAGAGCTCATTTAATC
Source organism: Cichladusa arquata (assembly GCA_026413545.1). Classification (NCBI taxonomy): domain Eukaryota; kingdom Metazoa; phylum Chordata; class Aves; order Passeriformes; family Muscicapidae; genus Cichladusa; species Cichladusa arquata. The sequence continues at coordinate 7,027,651 of JAOTQP010000944.1, forward strand.
ATTCAGTGATTACCACATGGTTTGCTTCTGCCATTTTTCATTTCTCAATCTCCTATTTTCGCGCAGATTGTACAATTCCTTTGGTCATGGCAATCTGACTCACCTTTTGTCATCAGCAAACTTGGATGGCTCAAGCCTGTTTTTACTGCCCAGGGTTTTAATTAAAGACTTACATAAAATTAATCTCAGTTGGAATCCTGAACAACTATATTAATAAACTTCCACTTGCCTCTCTCTGAACACATTTTCCTTTTATCTCCAATCACCTCTGGGCCCTGTCGTACAAGCTCTGCTTTTGTTAGTGAGGATACTGCTTCCCTTTGCAGAAGTGGAGAATCCATACAAATTGCTGATGGATGACATTTCCCGTTTCTAGAAAATCCATTATCTTATTGAAAAGAGACTAGCCACAGCAAAATATTTTCACATTGTCCCATTTCCCTGTATCTCTTCTGCTTTATTCTCCTAAGCTGTTAAAATCTGTTTTATCAAATTTTCTTCCCAATTCGTAAATATAGGTGACAATTTTTCATGCTAAGTTCCTAAAACCTTTGCTCTGGGTTTTTTGTGATCAATCATCTTGTTTGTGACATGAAATTAGTTTCTTACAGGATTGTCACAGTTCCAAATTTTCTGCCTGAATTTCCCTCCCTGAGTCCTGCTTTCAACTATTTGAGGATTTGTATTCATTTTTTCCTATATGGAGTCAGGTTTACCATTTCATAAATACAAATCCTGCTTTCCACAAGCATGGAGATGTCTCTTGTCTAATCCAGGAGGTGCCAGTGGATGGGGACACCTGCATGGAGAGATGGATGTGCACCATTCACATCAAGTTTGTCTTACTAAATACAGAGCACCCAGACATCAGCCCAGCCCTGTTTCTTCTGAGAATTTGAAGGTCAGGCAAACAGGGGAGGGAAGTGGGAGCAATGCTGCTCAATACCATTCCAAACAGTTTTAATGACAATGGCCTTTCATACCTGCCAGTAGGGTTTTTGAATTTTTTTTCCTTTTAGCTCTCTGCCATTGTTAATACTTTTCCCCCCTCTCATCCTCTCTGTTTATTTTTGTTGCAGATTTATTAGGTACACGGTTAAGTGCCATGTAGCTTTGCAGAACTGTCATCGCCAGCACTTTATGAATGGGATCATTCACTGACAAACTACTTAAACACTAAAAGGGGGGAAAATTTACTGCTCCAGGTCAGTGAAGAAGCCAAGATCAACTGAAACTCAGCTGTGTTTCTCCTTGAATACAGGAATATGACAAAGGTGCCAGAGTTTTCTTTAATGTATTCTCATCCTTAATTTATCCTCACACGTCAAACGGAATGTCACTCTGTTTTGCAGTGCTGCTTTTCCTAAAATAATGCCTTTTCTTTTCTGACAGCTTGCAAGAGCCCAGAGATCTAAAAATATGGCTAAACAGGCAGTCACTCACCTGCTAATTAAGGCTATGGATAAGCTGTGACCAGTCATGCAGGCACTGACAACCAGTTCCAGGCAGGGAAGATTTTTTGATAAAAAGCGAGGAGAGTTCTGCAGATCAAATTCAATCCTGGATGTGGGACCCTGGGAGTTGGTCTCCCTTCATAATCTTGAAAAAATATTTCACTGTATTTTAATATTTCTGAACCAGAGGTGCCACAAATGCAGAGTGGTGTGTGCTTTCTTTGGACAGTAGATTCACAAGAATTGCTCCCCGTGAGGGTGCTGAGGCCCTGGCACAGGGTGCCCAGAGAAGCTGTGGCTGCCCCATGCCTGGGAGTGTCCCAGCCCAGGCTGGATGGGGCTCAAAGCCACCTGGTCTAGTGTCCCTGCCCATGGAAGGGGGATGAAATGAGCTTTAACTCTCTTCCAAGACAAACCCTTCTGGGATTCTACATCAGAACTGGACGTTTTCCCTTGGTCACCTGTTCCACCCATGGAGCCTGGCATTAATTCTGTGGGTCAGAATGGTTGTTACAAGTGCTCACCTCTGCCCTTCTTCAGTCTCCTAGCCCAGGGAAGTCCTGCAGGAAGCTGTACTTGCTGTATTTTCCCCGTTCCTCTTGCAAGGGAACTGCCTCCCTTTTTTTTTAGCCTTGTAATGTATATAACCTTCAAACAATTGTGCAAGGTTGTCTGTTTGCTTATGTGATTTCATGTATTTAATCATGTCCTTCACATCCTAATCTTTCAGAGTTGTCTTTAATTCCTCTGGAGTATGTAAATATATATTTGTGTGTGTTTGTGACTCCAGGTTTGCAGAGGGGCTGGACGAGCTCCAGGAGTGCAGCTGGTAGGGGCTGTGGGTGTTGAGTGAGGGACCAAAGTGGCCTCAGGTTTCCCAGCTCTCGTGTCTCTGATGCTCCAGCTCTCTGAACTGTTTTGTTCCCAAGTGAAATTTTCCTCTCCATCTGATCCCAGGATATTGCCAGGCTCACTATACATGGGAGGATCAAGTTGTATTGTAACGTTGACAAAAGTGACAATTTTATATATTTTTCTCCAGCAGTTCCACATTGCTGTGGAAGCTTTTTGACTAATCCACTCAGATTTGGAGTTAATCCTCCTGCACTTGGAATATTTGAGTGTAGATATTTGAGAGATTTAAATGGACACCACTAACCCCTATGGGGTTTCATTTCTTAACATACCTTAGAAACTATCTGTGGAGGAGGGTGAGACACAAAGGCTTCTTTTTTTTTTTTTTCTTTTTTTGTAGCAATCTGCTTTGGTTTTACTCTATAGTGTGAAATCAAGAAAACAAGAACTCCATGGCTATGATTTTAATGCTTTGACAACTTTGGTTAATGCAGAACTTCTAAGTTAGGGGAAGTGCCCATTTTACAGATATGGAAACGAAAGGCACACAGTTCTCAAAATAACAAAGGCAAAAGTGGCAGGAGTGCAAACACCAGGGGTCCTCTCTGAGAGCAGTAAGAGTATGGACATGAGTTCAGCTGCTTATAAGAAATGTATTTCAATTCCTTTGAGAGACTTTGACTGGAGTTTCTCTTAAATTATCCCAAGTTTATGTGCTTTTGGTGTACTGGGAAATATAATAACAGCCTTTATTTTTACCACCTGCAATTCAGCAGGTGCAGAGAGCAAGCTGGAGAATTCAGGTCTGGAGCTGGATTATGACATCCCACAGTCAAGTGGAGTTTTCTGTCAGGGATGAGCTGGGGAAGGCACCCAAAGCTGAGTGTCAACAAAATCTCCCAAGTCCTCCTGTGGGGTTGTTCTTCAGTGCTAGAGACGTTCAAGTTGAAGCCAACAGCTCTTAATGTCTGAAGTTGGATCCCTACCTCCAGTGAAGCCTCGACTGGCTTTGCTGTCCAATTTGGGTCTGACACTTCAGACATGGCAGGTCCCACCACTGTTGCTGTAACTCACCTCCAGACCACCTTGTCAGTCATGTTCTTGAGCCCAATGAGCCAATATCAGTGAGTTTCACAAGGATTTAATGGATTGAATGTCATAATTTCTTGATGGAAGTTGCTAATGATTTACAAAATTTTGTTTCTCCTCCAGTTTAGGGTGGTAGTCGGTTCACTATGTCAATTTGTTGTTGCTTTTATGGTACACAAAAAACGAGCCCTTTCAGGACTGACAAATCAAAGGTGAGGAAATGAACTTTTTTTCCACTTTTATTTTTTTAACTTAAAGCAGATATTTTTATTCTCATCTTGATAGTCTGTTGGGCAATGCTACACAACAGCAGCTTGAAACATTTCTTCCTTTGAATGGGCTTCATCCCACCCAACTTTGACCATCTTAAAGTTTGCTGTTAAGTCTGAGCTGACCATCTCCTTCCATCTGTGACAATTTATCCTGTCTCCTGCAGAGGGGAGTCATTCTCTGGAGACACCAGAGTTAAGTAACTGTACACAGAGTTAGGATCCTTTCCCTAATCTCCTTCATGTTTCTAGTTAACAGCTGAAGCCACCAGACCTTGATTTGCGAGGAAATTGGTGATAACTGAGCATTTTTAGCAAAAGCAGATGTCTTAGAGTTTGTTTTTAGCTGAAGACTAACACAGATTGGTCTAGGGGAAGGTGTCCCTGCCCATGGCGGAGGATTTAATGAGAGGCTTTAAGGTTCCTCCCAGCCCAAACAGTTCTTGGAAATGGAGAATATGGAGTAATATGGAGTAGTTTAGACAAGTGGCTGAGTCAAATGTGTCCAGCCTGTGTCACACTGGCTGCCAAGGGGAATACGAGGAGCAGTTCAGACTGATGCAGAGCAATCTTTCCTCCTTTTTCTGACCTCCAGCAGCTGGCTTAACCCTGGTACGTGACACCGTATCTGCTTCCAAATGCTCCTTACTCCTGGCAGTAATGACCCTAGGTATCATTACCCACAGAAATTACACTTTGGTTCTTGGGTTTCAGAAGCATCGTGTGGCAGGGAGTCCTGCAGCCTCATTAGGCTCTCAGTGCACCCTCCCTCCTCTCTCCTGTGCTGATCCACTTCTTGCTCATCGAGGATGGGGACGAGGACGTGCCCTGGCCAGCTCCTTGTGTGCCTCCGGGTCACTGTCCTGCCCTCCTTCCCTCACTTGGCACTGTGTCATTGTGCTGTCAGTGAGTTAGAGGAGAATTGAACCCATCATCTCTGTAATTGGTAGGGTTTATAAATAATAAAAGTCAATTTTTATCCTTTTTTTTCCAGGAGCTCTTAATACTTTATGTCACAGTAAAAATGGGTAATCTCGCTGAGCAGGCTGTGAGTGGTGATGTGTCCTAGTTTGAAGGACAGGTGTCTGCTGATAAAGGCAGAAGTTTTCCTTTGAAATAGAGACTTTAATTCCACTCCCCCCAAGTATTATAAATGTTTGAATCAAAGACTCTGAGGCAGAGATAAGGGGGTAGGAATAACAGCTCTTTTACTAATATGTCTAGCCGTACAAGCAGAAACAACAGCGGTTGTTAAAATTACCAAGAAAACATAACAGATAACTCGGTTCCAGTCCGTTCTTGAGCCGCAGGCACTCTCTCTGCACTCGGTCCCGGTTCTCTGTACGGAACAAAGCCCGGCAGCTGCAGAGACGGGGCATCCTCCTCCGAGCTCGCTGGAAACATGAGTCCCCTCCGGAAGCACGAGAGGCCCCTCCAGAAGCCCAGGTCTCACCTACCCCTTTTGTCTAGAGTCGTCAAAGATCCTGGGTGTAACCCGGCCAGGTCTATTGACGTGATAATGGGAAAAATTCTTTAAATTGACACAGTAATAGAAAAAACACTCAACCTCCAACAGCGAGGGAAAATCGTGTTTTCTGGACTGTGTGGATTCGTTGGCCTGGCCCATCGGAACCACAAAAGTATAAAGCTTTGGTTGATACTGGTGCACAATGCACATTAGTCCCATCAAGATATGTGGGGGCAGAATCTGTCTCTACCACTGGCGTGACAGGTGGCTCACAGGACTTTACCTTGGTGGAAGGTGATGTGAGTCTGACTGGAAAGGAATGGAAAAAGCACCCTATTGTGACTGGCCCAGAGGCCCCATGTATTTTGGGAATAGGTTACCTCCGAAGGGGGTATTTTCAAGACCCAAAAAGACTCAGGTGGGCTTTTGGGATAGCAGCTGTGGTGACAGAGCGCATTCGGCAATTGAACACCTTGCCTGGACTGTCCGAGAATCCAATTACAGTAGGACATCTGAAGGGAGAAGAGCAAAAGGTACCAATTTCCACTTCAACAGTGCATCGCTGGTAATATAGAACAACTCGAGATGCTGTGGTTCCCATCCATAAGATGATCCATGAGCTGGAGAGCCAAGGGGTGGTCAGCAAAACCCACTCATCCTTCAACAGCCCCATCTGGCCTGTGCGTAAATCTGAAGAGGAATGGAAATTGACTGTGGACTACCATGCATTGAATGAAGTGACTCCACCACTGAGCGTGGCCGTGCCGGACATGCTGGAGCTGCAGTACGAGCTGGAGTCCAAGGCAGCAAAGTGGTATTCCACCATTGACATTGCCAATGCATTTTTCTCCATTCCTTTGGCAGCAGAGTGCAGGCCTTGGTTTGCCTTTACATGGAGGGTTGTGCAGTACACCTGGAACCGACTGCCCCAGGGGTGGAAACACAGTCCTACCATCTGCCATGGACTGATCCAGGCTGCACTGGAAAAGGGTGAGGCTCCAGAACATTTACAATATATTGATGATATTATTGTGTGGGGGAACACAGCAGCAGAAGTGTTTGAGAAAGGAGAGAAAATTATCCAAATCGTCCTGTAAGCCGGCTTCGCCATCAAGAAGAGTAAAGTTAAGGGGCCTGCTCGGGAGATCCAGTTCCTGGGAGTGAAGTGGCAAGATGGACGGCGTCCAATTCCTACTGATGTCATCAACAAAATCACAGCTATGTCCCCACCAACCAACAAGAAGGAGACACAAGCTTTCTTAGGCGCCATAGGATTTTGGAGGACGCACATTCCTGAGTACAGCCAGATTGTGAGCCCTCTTTACCTGGTTACCTGCAAGAAGAACGATTTCCATTGGGGCCCTGAGCAGCAGCAAGCTTTTGGCCAGATAAAGCAGGAAATTGCTCATGCAGTAGCCCTTGGCCCAGTCAAGACGGGACCAGATGTGAAGAACATGCTTTACTCTGCAGCCAGGAGCCATGCTGGAAAGTGGAAGAGAAGTTTTATCATGTTTTAGTGGGCACTCATTCATTGTTCCCTGGTGAAAGGCTCTTGTCTCTGCAAAGTGCCTGAGGATATCTTGAGATCAGAACTTCCACAGGCAACTCCTTGAGGGTTTGGCAGAAAGCCATCTTTCTCATGGGTGGCTGAAAAAATCCTGTATACCAAGTAGCAGACGGTTCCACTGACCAAACTTACAGGCAAGTTTTTCCTAATATTCACAGAAAGGTACCATTGTCTGGACCAGGGGACTGACTCCAGGAAAAAAAGGAGCTCAGTGTCTCTTTCTCAGTGATCAATATGTTTCCTTTTTTTGATGTAACGCCTTCATCTGACCAGTTTGGCTCTAAATAGAGATAACGATCTGTAGGAGCATGGAAGATGGGCAGGGTGATGTTGGCAGTAAGGATGCTGTCCTCTGGAGGGGTGTGTCTGCTTCTCATAACGGGTCCTGGAACAAGTGCCAGTGTGGTGCTGCTCCTCTGAGGACAATGGGACGTGGCTTAGACACTGCAAGCTGCAGAGTGATGGAGCTGCTTCTGCATGCACTCCTATGAGACTTCAGGTTGTTCACCTCTTCGTTGTGTTGCTGGTTTCTCACAATTTTAAATACTGTACTCTCAATTCTCTAAATAGGTGAAGGTGCTTGTGGATGATTCAGACACCCCTTTAGGGCCCCCTTGGAACTTTCTCCCCTAAGATAAGAAATCCTTCCTTAGGATGACTCATACTAGAGAAATGTTCACCCCCCTGTAGACCCCCGTGTTATCTTTTAGAGTTTTTGTTGGTCTTTATTCTCTTTTAAGCAATTGGTCACTTCTTCCTAAAACCTTAAAGTAATTGGATAGCTTTCAACTTATTGAAATTGGTCACTTCTCAATCCACCTTAACCCTAAAAAATCCCCTTGATATTCTATGTATTAGGATTTTGCTGTGGGACTCGTTTGGAAAAATAAAGTTGCCTACAGGATCTCGTGCAGCAGTCCCAGATCTCTTCCTCACTGGCTAAGAGAGTGCTGCAAGCAGAATGAAATCACTAAAGAGCTGATAAGCCTAAGCCTAGGCCTTGCTTGCACTTGAAGCACTCTGTAGCTGAGTTCTGCCTTGAAGCAGCCAGGAGTTCAGTCCCATTCGGAATATTTATCCGGGCTTGCTGTGGCAGCCTGGGGCAGAAACCCCTAGCCCCAGCAGCTACAGGTGCTCAGAAGCTCAGCAGAAGCAGCTGCAGTATTGCAGGATGTGGCTGCCTGTGCTTGGCTGTTGTGTGTCCTGGCAGATGACTGTGGGCTTTGCTTGAAGCTC
>JAOTQP010000944.1:7035688-7048137 GCA_026413545.1 Cichladusa arquata
ATAAGGCAAAATATGTATGTACCAATAAACCCCTTAATATGCAGTCATAAATGAAACAACACTTAAGTTTGTTATTAAATAACTTCTAAAATTATTTTTCCCCCAAGAGAGCACAGGAGAAAAAAATAATTTACAGTAGCATAATAAAATTTAAGAATGTGAGTAACTGCTTGTTTACCAGTATAAGTAGTTGTATAAACCATGTACAAATACCCTTTTATTCCTGGTTCAAAAATCAAGAACACCAAACTAAAACATACAGATTTAACTAGAAACCCAAGTCATGGAACCACAGAATGGGTAAGGTTGGAAAGGACCACAGTGGGTTCATCTCATCCAACCTGCCTGCTCAAGCAGGGTCATCCCAGAGCATATGGCACAGGATTGTGTCCAGATGGTTCTTGAATATCTCCAGTGATGGAGGCTCCACACCCTCTCTGGTCTCTCTTCCAGTCCTCAGTCACCCTCACAGGAAAGAAGTTCTTCCTCATATTCAGGTGAATCAGTTTCTGCCTGTTGCCTCTTGTCCTATTGGTTGCCAACACTGAGAAGAGCCTGGCTGCATCCTCTGGCACCCTCCCTTCAGATAATGATAGACATTGCCCTGGAGAGGGCAGCTCCTCGCTCACCGTTTGGGTTCTGGTGGTCAGCTGTGTCCTCAGAGGTAGGAGGCTGTAGCGGGGCAGATGCAGGAGAGGTGATCGCAGACCGTCTGGCTCGCCTGTTCGGGCCGTGTGGCTGGAGACGGGCGCCCTCCTCTCGGCTCCGCTCGCCGGAAACACGAGTAACCCCGCCGGAAGCCCACTCCCACCTACCCCTTTTGTCTAGAGTCGTCAAAGATCCTGGGTGAAACCCGGCAAGCTCCGTTAGCATGATAATGGGAAAAATTCTTTAAATTGACACAGTAATAGAAAAACACTCAACCCCCAACATGATTTTGTGCTCAGCCTTTGTTTTTACCTTGGGGAAATAGAGATAAATTAAGGTTGCTTACTGAATTAATAATCACCTGCTGTTAGAGCCATTCCATTTGGAAATACTCCCCCACGCGCAGGCTCAGGGGGTTTGAATGGAGGCAGGGTGAACATGGCAGAGGGTGAACCTTTTATCACAGGGCTAGATTGTGCCAAGCCCCCTCCAAGAAGGGCACTTGTCAGGGAGGTCATCAGCTCTTGGGCTCCAGTCAGAAACAAAGAGCTGCAACTGCAGCCTCTGGAGAATCATGTCTTTGAGGACAGGGTTTTTCCTAATGAACATTAAACTTCTTTTTCTTTATTTTGCATTAAAATCTGAAATGACATCCATCTTATTTTTAAATCTACTGGGTTTTCCCTGATGGAGAGGAGGGATAATGGAGCCATCAGGGGAGACATTTTAACAGCGCGGCTAATTGAGCATGGAGAATGTGCCCGGGGTATGGTGGAGTTTCCATTACTGGAAATATTGATATCCAGGGTAAATTTCTCTTCTTAAGAGATTTCCTTTAGTTAAAATTAATTCTGTGTTTGTATTCTAATGAAGATGAAAAGAGGGGATCCCACTGCTTCCCCCTCATGGTGTTACGTTGCCTCTCAACCTGGCACTGCTCGGATAACAACGACTCTTGGATAAGAATGGGATAACTCCCAGGAGCTGATGGCTGCTCTCAGCTGGGTCTGTGGCCAATCCAAAGCCCCTGGCTGCATGTGGTAGGGGATTCATAGATCCTCTTTCCTGCAGAATAGCCTGGAATTGCTGCAATGAGAGAGGCTTAATCCTGTCTTGGCATTGCACTTGTTTCGGGCGTGCCTCCCTGGCAAACTTGCTTTATAAATAGAGGCAGCAGGGTTGCCAAAATCACAGGCAAGGAGCATTTTGGGCCTGCGACATGGTGTCACCATATGTGAATCCACCAAGGATGAGGAATGGATGGCACAGAGCTCCTCTCATCTTCAGTCCCCAGCATGGCACATCTCCATCAGATTTTTGAGATCAACAGCAGAAGGAAAAGAGGGAATGGACAGACATCTGTAGGTAGGGCAGACTGGAATGATGGAAAATGCAGAGAAGGCAGCATCTATTATTACTGGGGTTTGTGTCTCACCCCATATCGATGTTTCCAGAAAAAAAGCAGATTGATTTTTTCATTTCATTATCTCGCAACATCCAGTTTCCAGCATTCCCAGCACCCAAGGCCTGGAGTTTGCAGCTGAAACACTGACAGGTTTATGAGGTTCATTAGCCCAGATGGTCAGATCATCATGCTAATAATGCCAAGACTGCAGGTTCAATCCCAGTATGGGCTATTTGCTTAGGAGTTGGATTTGATGATCCTTGTGGGCCCCCTTCCAACTCAGAATATTCTGTGGTTCAAATTTCTTCAGGAACCAGAAATGTTTATCTAAGTGTAAGTCTGATCGGGTATGCGTATCTGGGGATAGGGTTGTTGTTTTCTGGTTTGTTTAGGTTTTTTTTTAATTAAGTTGGTAATCTCCATTCCATTGGGGCAGGAGAAGGGAACAGCCCCTCATTCTTTTCACCTGTTGCAGTAACTTGAAATTTTTGATTAGCTGGAATTCCTGGTTCAAGAGCAGTACAGCACAGGACCGTACAGAAGATCTGGTCAAGTTGTATTTTCAGTTGACATAAATCAGTGGGGAGCCACGTATACCTTCTGAGCATCTGGCTGGGGATTACATGTCACCTTCTGTCCTCCCTGTGTGAGGCTCCTCCCATGAACAAGGAATAGCCTTGACCTGGAGGTGTTCCCAAGAAAGATCAGGGCCACACACAGCAGCTTGTGAAGAGCCACCAAGAGTGGGAATTTGCAGCTCTTGATGCCATATCCATCAGAAGTTCTTTATCTTTCTGTTCTGGAGAGGGAGGGGGAGGAGAGAGTGCTCCAGCAGTGGAGGCAGTGATGTTGTGGTTTCCCAGGCTGAGGGACAGGTCTGAAAATCATCATGTGGACAATATAAGTACAAGAAAGGCTGGTGCTGGGGAACAATGGGATCTGTAATTGCAGATAAACACTGGGAAAGCCCCATGAATCACGAGCCTGTGAATTGAATTGTTACAAACATTTTGGAGTGGAAAAAGAAGAGTCTTAACTGGTGATGCCTGGCCCTGGCAGAAGAAGTTGTTCCCATCTATTATTTTTTGAGGCAGACAAAGAGTGAAAGAAAAAGGGAAGAGAAGATAGAAACCACATATAAACATTAATTAATGCTCTCCAGGCTTCTTCTTCTTGCTCATGTTAAACCTTTAATCCCTGGGATTTAATAGTACTGTGGCTTTTCATATATCTCCAGATAATAAGTGTGTAAAGAGAGTGCTGAGCAAAACCTTTGCATCCAACTCTTCCAGCGGGACTGCCTCCATCCCACTGGAATGCCGGAGCCCCAGAGTCCCTCCACTTGAACTCACCTTCCCTGTGCTTTAACCCATTCCCTCTCCTGTTTGCAGCAGGTTGAGGGAGTGTCCATAGTCGGTCACATCACCTCCATGGAAAGCTACTCATTTTGGGGAATGTGTGATACGCTCTTCATGCACACATAGGGAATCATTAAGGCTGGAAAAGCCCATCGAGACAGACCATCCCGACACTCCCCCAAAATGAGTGGTACTCCAGAGTACACAGAGTACCCACATAGGTAGCACAGGAGCTCTGAATGTGTCCCTGCCACGTGGGTGAAGCACTTGGTGGCTGCTGGCAGGGCGAGCTGGAATGGATTTCTTCTCCAGCGATTACTGCTGCTCCTTGGCAAAGGGAAATGCTCCCTCGCTTGAACCCTTGAGGTTAAGCCACATCATTTCTGAGTGTCATCCAGCGCTTAGAGGTGCTGTCAAAAAGATGACACAAGAATTTGTTGAGAAACTGCTGTTTCCCCTCATCCCCTGCTGTCCCTCGGGGCTCACAGGCACCCGGGCTCAGGAAGTGGTAATGAGAGGGGAGGAATTAAATCACATTCCAGCTGCCCCAGAGCCAGCACTGGGGACTGGCTCCTGCCTCCACCTGGGCTGTGTCCTCTATGGGGCAGAGGGGGAAGGTAAAAGCTCTGGACACTTTTTCTGACTGTATCAAATTGTTTAACCCCAATTATTGTAATTTATGGGACCCCAAGAAACTCCAAGGTTTATTCCTTAACTCCATTTTGCAGATGAGTGGCTGAGACTTGACCACCCAGTGTTTTCCCAACCTGACTCGCTGTTGCAAGCAACAGGTAATACCAGGATAATACCAGTTTTAAGAGATAGAAAATAGCACATTTCCATGTATATTTCTAAGAGCTGAGCATGCAAGAAGTGTTCATCCCACCAAAAAGTAGGAGAGAGCCCAGGGAGGACGGTCATCCTGAAAGGGTCTCCTCTTCAAAAGCTTTGCTCTTTTTTTCATGTGCAGAGCAAACTATTCATTTTTTCCAGCAAATAATGATAGTTTGGGGTTAAGATTTATGGTATGGCTGCTAGTATCTTGATGGTATATATGCAAGACTATTTAGTTCTTGCCAAAGGTGGAAATTCATAAAGATGATGGAAGAGTTTCTCTCCAGACAGTACAAAAGGTCATTTGTTTTTTACTGAAGACCTTGTTGAGCAGGCGATGCTGTCAATATTTCTCTCCTCTCCTTTCCCTTGGCACACGTGTACATGACTCTACTTCTCTGGTTTCATGGGTTAACAAGGGTGCAGGAGAGGTACTTCTCATTTATTTATCTCCCTTTCTATTTGTATTTCTCCCCTGACATCTCTCACTCAAGTTCAAAGCTTCCAGCCTAAGCACCTCGGGACCACCTTGCTCCCAGCTCCTTCCCAGGCTCCTTCCCATCCAACTGCTTCACCCCTCTGAAATTTTTAAGTGGTTTTTGTCCCATTGCTTGCTTAGCCCACAGGTCCCCCTCAAAAATAGACGTAGTATTTCTGCTGGGAAAAAAATCCTAAAGTGGGTATTTCAGAACAAAATAACAGTATTAATACTAGTAGTAATGATAATAATGATAATAAAGGAACTTCACTTGGGTGTTTTGGCTGAATTTTTCCCACCATCTGGGGTCTCAGGTGGAGCCTCGACAGCCACATCCTTCCTGTTCAGAACTCCCCACTCACAGAGTCTGTCCCCAGGTGCTTGGGAGCAGAGATAAATATGGGAATGAGCAATAAACAGAGGTGACCCAGCCAAGCAAAATAAAGGAAGAAAAAGCCCCAATAATAATTAAAAAAAAAAAAAAAAAAAAAAAAAGCTATCGGAAAACACGCACTGAAGAGCAAGAAAGTGAGATGTTGCGGATGCTTGGCAGCTCCTGGCACAGTGACAGGGCTGGACACGGCCTCAGGACTTTGGCAAAGTCCCTGCATGTCAGGTGGAATTTTTCTTCTCGTATCCTTCATCAGTGAGGATGCACACTGGCTTACCAAAAAAATGATCTCCTGAAAGATAGGTGGCCTCTAGGAGAGGAGCTTACCCCCCTGCCTCAACCAGACCTTGCATTGGTTTTCAGGAAAAGTAAGACACACAGCACAGAATCAAAAAATCAAAAGTTCCCCCTTTTCCAATCTTCTGCTCCAGCAGAAGAGAAGTAGAGGGATGGCACGGCCAACCCTGGATGCTGGTGATGCCCCTCTGCCAAAACCTGACCCACCAAATACCTCCAGCTGTGATGTGCTGTCTCCTCTCCTTTCACAGGGGCTTTCAAGCTTCCATTAAATAATTGGAATTACTTCATGAATAGGCAAGAAAGAGCAAATTAGGGGTTTTTTTTACCTTTTCCCACAGCCATTGGGTGTATATTGGCTTCTCTGGGCAGAAACCACATCAGAAATGAGTCTGGGAGGGCTGGAAGGTGGGGCCAATTCAAGTGTGTGCTCTGGCACAGAGCAGTTGGTGTTGGGCACTTGATCACACCATCCCAAAACCCCTGGGTGAGGCAAGCTGGGAACAGTGGATGGATTCTTCTTGCACAATTTCTTGGCCAGCCAGAATGGGCTGTGGAAGATGGGAGATGTTGGAGAAGACATACAGCAACTGAATAACAAACTCAGGTGAGACCCTTTTAAGCAGAATTATTTCAGGTTCTGGTCCCAGTGCTTCAAGTCTCATCTTAGAATGATCTTTAAAGAAAAATGGAAGAGTTATGCACTTAATGAGGAGAAAAAAAAAAAGAGAAAGGATAGATGGGTAAAACCCCATTTTGCTTCAGATCCAAAAGCAACTGATCTGGCCTCCCATGGAATATATTCCAGAGAATTTTCTGTGCAGTGTCTGTGTCAGAAGATGCCATGATGGCACTAACTTGGTATCAGGAGTGATGGACCACTGCAGGTTTCTTGTCCTAGGGAACTCATGGTTTCAGTGGATAAAGCAGGAGGAGAGAAGGAAGCATGGAAAAATGACTCTTGCAAAGCCATGCTCCAAAAGAAGGCTCCAAGACACGACCACCCCCAGGTTTGGTCAGGTGCCTGGAGCATGGGATCAGGAGGACGGGACACAGCACTTGCTGTGTGGGTGGTCACCACATGGACAAGGAACAAGATGAATACAGCATCAGCTGCCCATACCATGTCCTTCTTGATCACAGCTCTACTGCCAGGGACAAGGGATGGGAAGAAGCTCTTGAAGGATCTCTCCTTTGCCTCACCACTGGCCTCACTCATCTCTAGTGTGATGGACATTCATTTTCCTAACAAACTTTTGGGACTTTCTGTCTCTTTTCCCAAACCTGCACACCAAACTTCTGTTCTTCAGAGGCCAGGTGAGAGCCAGGAAGAGCTTCCCTGAGGCATGGAAACCCTGAGTGGAGCTCTAGCCCTGCCCGCTCCTGGATGCTTTCTGATAACAATGTTTTAATAAAAGATCTGTCACTCAAATATTATCATTAAAGAAAAAAGGAATGAAAAGTAATTAGACCCCTGAGCCCAAAGGGGTAATGTAAAAAAAACCCCAAACCTACAACCCAACCAACAACACAGGGATTGAGAGACCCTAAGCTTGAAGCTGAGCTTCAGAATCCCTCTGGGAATTATTTTCTTGTCCAAAATCCGTAGGGGCCCATGATTCATAGTCTGATCCTGCTCTACAACAGCAGCTGGTAGGAGGCTGATTCAGGTGTTGAATTCTTTCTCTGTCCTCCACCATCAGGTTTGAGCTGGGAATGGAGCAGTGGGAGGAGAGCCAGGAATGAGTGAAGCATCCCGAGCTGGAGCCGATCATAGCCCAGAGCTCTCGCTGCCACTCGGGCACTGGTCCCACGACACCAGGCCTCTGCCAGCTCTGGGATTCTTTTTGCTGTACGTTGAGAATAGGTGTTCATCCAGAAATCCTTGGCTCTAAGAGTCATGGGATCTCCTGAGAGCCTTTTTTCCTGGGAGAAGAGAAGAAGTAAATAAATCAGAACTTCTACCTCTCGCAGTAGGTGGGAAAATCTGGAAAAGGTGCCATCTATGAATGAAGAACTTAGGATACAACCTTTATTGTGTTCAAGTTCTGGTGGCTTTAAAGCTGATCTCATTCTCTGTGGCAATGAGTCACAGCGGGTTGAATTTGTGTGGGTGGCAATTAAAAAATTTCCTCTGAATACGGAGAGCGGGGTTTGGCAAGTGGGCTCTTTGTGCTTTCTCCTCTCCTCCCACACCAGGACAGCACTGCTCCCAGAGGTGGAGGAGTGAATCATTTCTCCTTTTAATGGCACTTCTGCATCTTCATAGCCCATCCCTAGCTAATTATTGTTTAAAACCCATTTGGCAGAACCCTTCAAAAATTATTTTTTGCAAAGGGTTTTCCAGTAGGAGTTTGCAGGCTTGGGGGGCAGGGGAGGGACACTTTCTCACCTTCCCTCTTGGCCAGGAGCATCTCCTCCATCCAGTGCATGCAGTTAATTCAATAGCAAGAGAAAGAAAATTCTGCTGGGGTAATTAATCAAAAGCGAGGGCTCATGTGGGCTCAGTATCTGCCCTCACTGCACCTCGGGCAGTTCCACTGTCAGTTCGTAATGTGCCTCATCCTGTGAAATACGAACTTGGGTGGAGCTTCCCTTTTCACCTCTTTGATTGTTCATCTGGAATCCCAGGGGACTGGAAATTAAATACATTGGCTTAAAGTGATGTTCCCCAGACCAGCAACTGGATCCTGGGAGGATTCCCCAGGGCGGTTTTCCACCAGGTGGGAAGAGGGATGTGCCTCTCTGCTGTGCTGACCCTTGTGAAGGCAAGCACATGCTTGAGTCGCTCACTTACCTTTATTTGTGTGATTTAGTGCAATAAATCACACTTGTCTTTTCCGGGCTCCCCCATGCAATCTGGACACTTCTCCATCCCATTTTAAAGCCTGGAGCTGAGCTCCCATCAGCCTGCACTGCCTGGGGACTCATTTTACCTGTTGATAGACATCTGCATTGGCAGCACTCATCCCTGGCAGGTGAAGGTTCCACCTTCTGCCTCGCTGAAAGGTGCAAAAGGGAAAGGACTTGTCCTTTGAGAAAAAAACAGACTCTACTCAGCTTCTTGGAAAGTAATTTCCATTGACAAATAGAAACATTAAAGCAGGTCATTTATTCCTTGAAGAAATCACTGTATTGGGTAAAATTCCCACTGTTGGTAGGAAGGTGTTCATGGTTAAAATTTTTTGTCTTTATCCTTCCAGCCCATTCTCCGTGAAAGAGAATTCAAATTAATCACTTCTTTCTCATCCTCACAGATGTTATTTATGTTTCTGTCAGGCCCAGCTTGGTGAAAAAACACCATTTTAGGTGCTATCTGGAAAAACAGCAAACAACAAACCTGGCAATCCCCAAAAGTCATGAAACTCCATCCTTCTAGGACACAGAAGTTGTCTGGTTTTGGTCCTTTATCAGATTAGCAATTCTGGAATAATTACTTTGGTAGGAACATTTGCATTCTAAAACAAGTGTCTTTTTCTCCTTTATTTTAACACAACTTGAAAGACAATTTCTCCATACCAGTATTGAGCAACTCCTCACCAAGGTGGTTACACACCATCATGCACAGTAATATTTCCTTCTGGGGCTGGATCTTACACTCCAAGATTTCCAGGTCTTTGACAGTTCATAGCACCTTCAATGACATGATTAATCTTGTTTACTCTCCTTCATAGAGAGAGGGAGAAACTGGTGCAGCAGCCCAACCTACAAGAGGACCCAAAAGCACAGAATCACAGAATTCTTTAGTTGGAAAATCTCAAGGATCATCAAGCTCAACCATTCCCCAGCACTGCCAATCCCACCACTAAATGATGTCCCCCGAGTGCCACATCCACACAGCTTTAATTCACTCCAAGGATGGTGAGTCCAGCTGGTGGGCTGGACCAGGGCTGGACAGCCCTTCTGGGGAAGAAATGTTTCCTAATGTGTTACCTGAACTTCTCCTGGCAGAACTTGAGGCCATTTCTCTGTCCTAAGCCATGGTGTTTGGTTTGTGCGAGAGCCGCCGCTCCATCTGTTCCTGCAGGCGTGGCCGTGGCCTGTTCGGGGTCTTGGGGAAGGACGAGGTTGAGGAGCAATGATTTCCCCACCCCTCTGAGCTCCCCATGCTGTGCCAGGTGATGTTTTGCCTGGTGGCACGTGTAAATACAGGCACAAAGCAGATGGAGGAGGTTGCCTGCTCTGACTGAGCACAGAGCTCTGTTGTGGTGCCTGTTGCTATAAACACGCCAGCGATTTGCACAAGTATGTGACATTGTAAAAGTTCCTGAAAGATTTTATCTGATTGGTTTTGGCTCAAAGTCCTTTATTCACATAGAAATGCCAGGTAGAAAGACAATATGTGTGTATCCATGTATATATTTTCAACTTCCTAAAGGCCATCAAATTGGAAAAGGAGTGTTTGCTTTACTCAAGAGTTGAAGACAAGGTAACCCAGGAAAAGCCTTTCATCTTAAAAATTACAAATTATAAATGTTGCTTCTTCCTGTACAGATTGTCTGAGCAATCTGTAACAATCTCTTGTACTTCTGAGTTATTTTGACTTTACAATATTAGTTCATAACAAATCTTGAGTTGTCAGAACTAAAGGATTATACAAAATAGCTTCAAGGTTACATAAACAGAGTAGCTGGGAAACAATTAGGCAACACATATTCATTTGGACAGCAAAGATGTTTATTTTTTAAAAAAATTTTCCATCTGAATACTGACACTCTTTGTTTTGGGAAATATTTATTTAATGGGATTGAAATACTTTGTGACAGGAAGAGGAGGGCAAATGGCAGAGAAGGGAAGAGAGGAGCTGGGGCACCAATTGCCATAGGTGTGTTTAAGGAGGTTCTTAATGAGAAGGAGCTGGGGAGGGGTGGGAGCTGGGAAGGACAAGGGGTATAAATTAGGATATGCTTGGGTGGGGGGGAAATAACTGGGAGCAATCAAGCAGAGAAGGTAAGTGAGAGCTGCTGAAGGTATAAAGGAGCTGGACAGATCACCTAACAGGAAAATCCAGGGCCAAAAAAAACAGATATGGGTCAAAAGGATGGACCATGAGAATAAATCTGAGGGGGACTGGGAATGGGTTCTGGACTTTGTGCTGGAGGGGGGAATGGATTAGTTCAGCACAGGGCTCTTTTGGAGACAGTGCGTGGAGGAGTGACAAGGAAGAACAGACTCCTCTGCAGTGGTGAGGGGAACCTATTCCCTCTGTCCTGGCTGGATTTGGGATCCAACACCTGTGTAAAAGAGAAGGATACAGGGTATCCCTGCAGCTGGGTGTAGAAAGGAAAGACGCTGGTTATGTCTGATGAGCTCCCAGGGCTCCCAGGGAAGGAAAGTAGTGGGTGAAAATCAGAAGGAGCAAATTACTATTTCAATATGATATGGAGGAGGCTACACTGGAAGGAGTTGTTGGAGTTTGGGGTGAGAGAGCTCTGCACTTAAAATTGCTGTGCTAGAAGGAGGGGCTGGAATGGAGGTGGCAATAGGAGCAGGAGAGAATGTGAGTGTGAGAGCATAGAGCCTGTGGTGAGCACAAGGGGGGAAAGAGGGAGGAGAGGGACAAAGAGGAGGACTGTGATGGGACAAAGCTAGTAAGAGAACACCTGGCAAAATTCTCCATCCTTCGAGGCCTTATGCAATAGCCTTTTCTTCCTGGAACAGGAAATCTTACTGCACCAGGGCACATGCCAGAGGGAGCTGCCCCTCTCCCCAAATGTGTATGTTATACTGCTAAAGTGGCTGGGATCAACAACAGGAGGTGCCTCTCACAGTGCCCCTTCTGAGCCAAGGCTCCAGCTGCTTGCTTTCTTTATTATTTTTCAGGACATTTTTTTCCCCAGCTGCAAATCTGCATTCATTAAATCAATGTCAGCATAGCTTCCTAGATGCTTACAGGAGTTGTGTATTCACACTGACCTTAATTCAGCAAAACATTTAAGCACATGTCTGACTTTGAGCAACTGAACAGGGCTACTGTGTAATTAAAGCTAAACATAACTTGGTGTCTCGTTTATTGAGGGCCTACTCAACTAATTAGTTAAACCTTCCATGAAAAGTCACCAAGATCCTTAGTGAAGCAATGCTCCACAAACAGCTGCTGTGGGACTCTGCCCAGGTCACATTATCTTGTTTGCAGTTCAGATGCCTGAATTTTTTTTTTTTTTTTTTTAATGAGTGTGGAGTTTAGTGTTTGAGATACCCTCCCTCCTTCCACATTGAGGTACACTAAAGCCACCAAACATTAATTGATTTAAATCCACATGGCACCTACCAGGTAGATATGGTAAATCACAGTTGTCAGGTAATTAAACACAACCCATAAATCACATTGGAGCATGTGAACCAAGCATTCAGCATCAATGCTTTTTAATTAATGTTGTAAAACAATATTTTGGGCTTAGATCGAGTGTAGGGGGTGGATAACATATCAAATTATGTCTAATAAAGCATGAGCAGTAGGAATGGCATTAGGAACCAGCAGCCTCTGTGATCTGAAATACCCCAGTTGCACCCCAACAAGTGGCCCTGCCTTGGGAGGCGGAATGCAGTGTTATTGCAGGGGGATTAAGGCTGGGCATTAGGCTCTCACTGCTCTTGTAACGCTGGATTAATTAACCAGAAAGCAGAATTATCTGCCCCCAGATCCATCACCTGCTAAAATGTACCAGCGGGTCATGGAAGATTAGTCTGGGGAGGGAGGGAGGGGGCTCTGACTCTGTCCCTCCTCCAAGTGTCCACGTCTGTGTTGGCACTGGGCTCCCCAGCCCCGGCAGTGGCAGGAGGGGCATCCTGGAAGAAAAAAGGAGATTTATAATAGGTAAGGAAAGGGACAAATTTTGAAAGTAACATGAAGGAGTGGGGTGTTGGTGGGTGAGAGACTTCCTGTGACCCCAGAAATCGAACCATGACTGGAACTCATCCCACAGCATGGGCAGCACATGAGGGGAATTCTGCCCATCTCCACTTTTAAATCTAATGACTTGACACCCCTTTCTTTTCTCAGGTTTTATTTCTTCTATCAGCCTTGTTAAATACATA
>JAOTQP010000944.1:7048237-7063739 GCA_026413545.1 Cichladusa arquata
CAAAGGCTGCTTTCAGATGCTTCTCACTCATCTTTAGGGCTTGTGTCAAATGATGAATATACAGAAATAAGTCCTAGCTGCCTGAAGAAGAGAAAGCTCCAGGGAAAACTTAAAGCCCCCTCCAGGGCCTGAAGGGGATCCAACAGAAGTAGAGACAGACTTTGGACAAGTGACTGGAGGGACAGCACAAGGGGGACTGGCTTCACACTGCCAGAGGACAGGGTTAGATGGGATACAGGGGAGAAATTCTTTCCCATGAGGGTGCTGAGGCCCTGGAACAGGGTGCCCAGAGCAGCTGTGGCTGCTCCATCCCTGAAAGTGTTCAAGGCCAGGTTGGACAGAGCTTGGAGCAACCTGGGACAGTGGGAGGTGTCCCTGACCATGGCAGGGCTGGGACTGGAGATTTAAGATTCCTTCCAGCACAAGCTACTCCAGGATTTTGAGTGTGATACCGTGTTCAGAAGGCAAACTCTGGTGCTTTTGAAAATCCTGTGCTTATTTTCCTGCCAGTCTCAGATGGGTCAGTGGCTCAGAGCAACTTTCTGCAGCATGATGGGGTGCCCAACCTGGTTCAGCAGCACAGGAGACACTCCAGGCCCCGATGGGTGCCCGGGATGCCGAGGGTGAAAGTCAAATGTTGAGTGGCACATCCCAAATCCTGCAAACCCCTTTGTGATGTCCTGCCCAGGTTACAGTAAATCCCCTGCTGTGCATAGGGACTTTGAGGTGGATTAATGAGTGGAAAACCTTTCCTTAGTGGGTGTTTGCTGGGGCAAACAGCCTGTGACCATTTATGGTCTAGACATCCCACTTGGTACAGGAATGCTGGGAGTCTGGGATAATTGAATTAGGTTGCATTTGAGAATTATTGGGCAATCAAGATGAAAAAAAAATTTAAATGTCCTTTAAGGAAAAAAAAAAAGAATGCTCAATGTTAACAGCCCTGATTTTTCACCAAAAGATTCCTTTTTCAAGCAGAAGTCCTTGCTGATAAGTCAGTGCTTTGCTGATAAAGCCATTAGCTATAACTTTTTTTAAAGCCACTGATGTAGAAAAAGCCTCAAATCTTGAAAAAGGATCAATCTGAGCCCTCCAAAATGCTTAACTTTCATATTTTGATCTTCTTTTCCCCACAAAAAAGAAAGAACTTCATCTCTAAGCCAGTTACTAGTTTCCTTCTGTCCACCTCCAAACTCTCCCATGCTTGAAAAACCTGTTCTCTTCCCACGGAGCATTTTAATTCCATCAGGCCAGCATTTCCCAAAATAATGAGCATTTCTAGGGGCTGTTATGCTGGTCTCCTATTTAAATTTGCATCTAATTGATTTCCTCATCTCTTCTTTCCTCTTCTCACTCAGCCATTTCGTTATTAAAAGTATCCTGATAGTCTTTATAACCCTTTTAAAATTTTATTAAGGATTTATTATGTAATTTATTAAGGATTAAGGTTTACCTAAACCCCACTACTTTAGTCACATATCCATTACATCACTCTGAATTTGTCTTAGAAGTGCATTTTGGCTTGCTGAGCTCCCTGTGGGAGGAAGCTTAAGTTCAGACCAAATTTATCGTGTCCTAAATGCCTGGTGGGAAGGAACCAGTGCCGTCACTCAAGATTTCCAGCAGATCCCTTTGATTTAGCAGGGCTTAAAGTCCACCATTAAAAATTCTCAGGAATTTATTGTGCAAGTGAAATCCTGACCCAGTTATGTTCGTAGGTAAATTTTAGTTGGTGGCTCAGGAGTGGGTTTTGAGGCAATGCAGGTCCTTTGGAGTCAGAAGGGATGCAATGTGTCCCAAATTAGAGTGGGCTGTTTTGGAAGGGACATGTCCAGGAATCCTAGCTCTGGAACTCTCCTCTTCCCTCCCTGGCAGAGCTTTGTCCCACCTGCCCTGCTCCTCACTCCTTTTCCTTTTCTCCCTTTAAGTAGCAGTTCTGGGTCATTGGTTTTCACCCTCATTCCTCAGAGCTGCTCAACCACTCCTCCCACCTGGAAGGCAAGTGGGAACAAAAAGGCTTTGTGTGTTTTCCAGAGGACTGTCAAAACCCCATGGCATAAATATTATTTGCCTGAAAGGGAAAAGGACTCTAGAAAAAAAGGTAAATAAATATTTCCTCCTTCCTCTCTTACACCTTTGTTTTGTTCCTTGATGTGTTTGTTGTACAAGCCCAGTGCTCACTTACTGTTTGTCTTGCCAAGGGGTCTTGAACCATTTTCCTCTTCCCTTGACTTTTTTGTTTGCTTATTCTTTCAGTGCCCTTGGGTGACGAAAAGGCGAACTGTCCTCTGGCTTTTGAAATTCTTCTGCTGGCCAGGCTGGACAGATCTTGGAGCAACCTGGTCTAGTAGAAGCTGTACTTGCCCATGGCAGGGGGTGGAACTGGATGGGCTTTAAGGCCCCTTTCAACCCAAACCACTCTTGGGGATACTTGGGGAGGCTGGCCAAGAGCATTTATATTTGAAGAGCTTTTCTCTCAGGTTCACTGCTCACCTTGATTATGATGCTGCAGCTGGATGTTGTAATTAGGAGGTGTCGATTGAGACACATCCTAATATTGAGGAACAGACAATACAGGGCTTGAAGAAATAAGTTTCAGGTTGTTTCCTGCATTTCCACTGTTCCTTGTGCTGTTCCAGGCATATTTTCTAATTTTTTTTTTCCATGGGCACAAAAGACTAGAAAATAATTGTGAGCAATAGCTGCTTTTCTCCTTTCTTTCTCTCTCCTTGCAGATATGAAGGCTGTCTGCTCCCTCTGCGCTCCTCCTCTGAAGAGGGATTTGCTTGTTTGGGTTTGTGTTGCCTCCACGCTTGGCACAGAGCGTCTCTAAGGCTCTATGGGCTCCACAAGAAATACCATAACTCATAGTGCTCAATGCTCACACAGCTCCAAGAACTGGGGTATGAGGAGAACCCCTTTCTGCCACGAGCTGAGCAATGCTGTCACAAGTTATGGCAGCACCACTGCAGAAATGTCAGTGATTCTGCAGCAGAAATGTCATGCTGGAACCTCTCCTCTCATTTCTATTCTCCTCCATTTTCCTGCTCCTTTCCTGTCTTTTTTTTCTTGTTTGCTCCACATCCCCTGCCAGCAAAGCAACAAAATAAATCAGCCCTGATGGCATTTTCTCTCTCCTCAAGAAGTGATGTTAAACCTCCTGAAACCTACCAGTTCGACTCAAAGGCAGCAGGACCTGGGTCTTATATTTAAACTGCCAGAGGGCAGGGTTAGCTGGGATATAGGGGAGAAATTCTTCCCTGGGAGGGTTGGTGCAGGTTGCCCAGAGAACTGTGGCTTCCCCATCCCTGGAAGTGTCCAAGGCCAGCTTGGATGGGGCTTGGAGCAATCTGGGATAGAGGAAGAGAGGGGATGAATCTGGATGGGCTTTAATGTTTCTTCCAACCCAAGCCATTCTATAATTCTATGTTGCCCCTTCTTAAAAGGAGCGAAATGCCCAACTACAGGTTGGCATTAACCTCCTGTGCAAATCCTCAGGGTAGGTTCAATATCATGACAGATTTTTATTTTATCTATTTTTTTGTCCCATGAGTGAAAGCAGCAATTTGGGGCTGCTGGAGGTTGTGCACGACTCATCCCCTGCGTGTGTCACACCATGCCTTTCCAACTTCCATCTGCCATAGGGCTGGACTAAATATCTCACAGAGTTTAATTGTTCTTCCACAGCACTAAATAATTCACACTCCAGGGCTTCATGGTTCCTGTGCACCAATTTCCCAGTTGCACTCCAGGCCTTCCTGTGGATTTTGTGGGCACTGTTCATGGAAACGGAGGAGTAGGGACAGGGCAAGAGGCAGTGACTTTTCCCCTCTCCCTTCCCATTTCTCAAGTTTTTCTCTTTCCAGGCACACATGTTGGGACAGTTCACACTGATCTAGGTGAGGAGCTGGCAGAGCAGAAGCCCAGATCTCAATTACCTTCCTCCTCGTCCGTTTGCACAGGATCCTTATCTCTCTCTGCGTAACTCTCTGTATTTAATTATGCATAGTGATAATACTTCATACACTAACTGCATTATTAAGCAATTCCTAAGATAAGTAGCTTTCTGGATCCCAAATTATGATCAGATATTGGCAATCAAGCTGTCTTCCACTCTTCCTCTTGGGGCTGTCCTGCCAAAGACAGGCTTGCTTGGGTAGGTGAGACACGAGACCTGTGTGAGAAGAAGAAATTTAGATAAGAGACTGTTCATGGGTAAAAGGTTTAGTTGGCCACACAGGGCTCCATGAAGCTTTTTCAGACATGGATTTGGGGTTGCTTTGCTCTTCCAGGCTGGCCAGGTGCAGCTGAGTGTCCTCCACAAGTGTTGCACATTCTAATCCATCCAGTTGTGGTGGCCACAAAGCTCTTGCAGCTCTGAGGTTTTGTGGTTTCCCATGCAACCTTTGCCATGGCGGGCAGGATGGGAGACATTTCTGGCAGCCAGGTTGTGGTGTTGGATTTGTTGCAGCTTCACACTCTGAAATTGAGGATCAGCGGAAATTAGTTTCTTCCATTTCTTTGCATAGTTTATGTTCCCTGGTCCTCTGACCATGCCTGTTGAGCTCCTCTGCTCCCTCCCAGTATATAGATTCCTAGAACAATTTGGGTTGGAAGGGATCTTAAAGAGCACCCAGTTCCAACCCCCCGCCATGGGCAGGGACACCTTCCTCTGAGCAGGTATCTCCAAGCCTCGTCTTAGCAGTGCTGGGAAGATGAACTGAAAGTTTTGCAACTTGGTAAAGGCTTTGGCAGCACAGAATGCTTTTGTTTTTCTGTGGGGGTTTCTCCTTGCCTTCCTACTTTATCTGTCCCAAATACAGCAGGGGCAGGTGGGCTGCAGTGGCCCAGAGGGCTGCCAGAGGA
Organism: Cichladusa arquata; assembly: GCA_026413545.1. Lineage (NCBI taxonomy): Eukaryota > Metazoa > Chordata > Aves > Passeriformes > Muscicapidae > Cichladusa > Cichladusa arquata. Next base: position 7,053,104 of record JAOTQP010000944.1, read on the forward strand.
GCTCCTTGATATCCAGCAATGGGGTGTGACCAGGTTCTGTGGTCAGCACATCTCTTGTGGCAGTCTTCCCTCTTTTGCCAACAGCATTTCTGGTGCCATCTCAAGTTATCTCTGTGCAGTTCCCTCATCCAAGTGATCCCCTACCCTGCATGCACACATGGGATCACTGTGCTCCAATGACCAAGGGATTATAGAGACTGCTTCCAAATCTGTGAAGGAAAATGCTGTTTGTAAGTGTAATTGAGAGGGTGGCTTTAGAGTTGATGACTCTAAGCTCATGTTTTAGATGTATCATGTTTCACCTCTTTCAGAGCATTTAAGAGCCTACCAGAAAAACAAATGTCATTGCTCAATCTGTGAAGTGTCTATAATGCAACTTGCTGCGTCAGTTCCTTCCCTCCAAGACACAGTGGAAACAGATTTCTTTTGCTTTCCAGGCCCTCCATAGGTGATAGCTGCCCTCACCCTCAGTGTTAATGCATACATGTGTGTATTTGTGTGTGTGTGAGGTGCATGTGTCCATGTACCTGCTAAGAGCACATTCATCCACTCTCCAAAGATTCCTGATGGAACAAATGTTTTGTCTCAGCTGTTTGTAGGAAATCTTAAATCTTAGCTTTGCTATATATGTGCCTGTATGATCTGCACAAGGACAGATTGGCTCAGTGCAGCTGAAGAGTCTGTAGAGCAAGTTTTTTCCCCCCACCTTGATATTCAGTCATGATTAGCTCAGTCCTGATATTTGCACTTGAATGTGTGGGAGCAGCTTAGATAACCCCCAACTTCTAGAGCTTTCCGCCCTCTGTTGAACCGTTGTCTCATCTGACTGTAAAAAAGGAGTAAGAGATTCTGAAAGAGGGTGGGTCTAAGTTAGATATTGGAAAGAAATTCTTCCCTGTGAGTGGGGGTGAGGCCCTGACACAGAGAAGCTGTGGCTGCTCCATCCTTAGGAGTGTCCAGGTTGGGCTTGGAGCAACCTGGTCTAGTGAAAGGTGTCTCTGCCCATGACAAGGGGTGGGACTGGATGAGCTTTAAGATCTCTTCAACCCATACCACTCCAGGATTCTGTCTACTGAGGTTGTCCAAACTTTAGAGACCTATGTAAATCAATTGCAGTGGTTGCAGCTAGGAAGTATTAAACAGGGATTTGGGGACAAACCCCTAAAATGTGATGCAGAATTCGCTGCTTGAAGATGATTTACAGATTTGGAAGTGAAGACATCTGGCAAAGATCAGTAATGTCCATGGTAAGGCATTTCTTTCTCTCTTGAGGATTAATTTTAAAGCAGGAGAGCCCTGGTCTGGCCATGTGTTTATCCCACAGACAAGACCAGGTCCTGCCAGGCAGCTGAGCTCTGCTCACCCAGCACTTTGTGCCCCAGCACCAGCCTCTCTGCTCCGTGTCCTCCCGCAGCTCCGGCATTACCTGCCTTAATGAGGGAGCTGTTTGCTGCCAAGCAGATCATCAGGTTTCACACCCCACTTCCCTTTGGGAGGATAACATTTGTGAAACAGCAGGGAAGGTGAGAAGATAGAGCTGAAAGAGCTGTGCTACTGCTCCCCAGAGTGCCAACAATAATACACTTTTTGCCTTAATACCTTGCATTTTGCCAGCGCATTTTGTTGCGCCTCTCACAGCATTCTGCAAACGTTAATTAATTACAGTCTCATTATATCTCTGTTAGATCCATATAGTAATAGATGGAGAACTCTCCGTCCTCAAGCACTCTGGAATCTGTTAATCACCTGAAGGCAAACAGCAGGCCTGAAGAGATGAGCTTTGCCATGAAAATGCTGGGAATAAGCACAAAGATGTTCTTGTGAGCAAGGCTCTGGGTTAGGAATTCAGTTGAGGCTTGATTCCTGCTTCTGCAAATCATGTCACTTGCATCCTGCCATGGTGTAAATGCTTTTTTTGGAGAGGATGATGGTGCTCTGTCCCATCCCCTGTCCAAGCGCTGTGATGTGCTCTCCTAATGTGCTGTGGCACAAATTAAAAGAGATTCATTTAATCCACAGCTGGGCCAGTAACTTCCCGGACCACTGGTTCATGCCAGGCATGATAGTCTGTGTGAAAACATCCTTTTTCTCTCCATCTCTTGTTTTGCTCTTTGCACTGAAAGGTCTTTGGGATGAGAAGAGACCATTCCTTATTCTGTTTTTCACAGCAGGGAAATAATTTTGGATTTGTTTCTCCATGGCACCATTTGATGCTTTAGTCTTCCAGCTTTGAGCACTGGAAGTGCAGAATACCAGTTGGAGAAGTTTTGGTTGATGGTGAGCAGTGAGGCAGGCAGAGGTAACAACAGGATTATCTGGGTTGACTTTATGTCATCTCCTTGCCACATGAGTTTTAATTCCCACATCACCAGGGCTTGTTGAGCTGCACAGTGCAGCTGCATCTGCAAAGGACCCCCAGCTGTCAGACTGGGCATCACTACTGAAATTGGGAACAGGTTTAGCTCCCACAGTATCAGGTTGTGCTGGAAGTTAGCTGACCTGGTATTACCCTAATGCCCTCGCTGCCCAAGAGGTTGGATCATTACATGGACATATTTCTCCAGGCTCTGGAGAAGTCCCTGGAGAGAAAGCAAGCTGGGAGATAGTGGGATAAAGCCAGCAGCACACCTGGGAGCAGGTTTCCACGCAGGCAGGGTGGTACCCAGGGTTGTCCCAAGGACTGGGCAGAGCTGAGGGTCTGGTCATGCTCTCACTGCCCCCATTTCCAGCCTGGTTCTCCTCCAGCAGGCCCCAGTGCAGACACCCCGAGAGGCATCACAGAGGAGCAATTAGCTCCTGTGAAATTTTCCACCATTAGGAACAATGGCTGGCTTAGTTCTCATCTGATTGAATTAATGATATTCTAACAGGTGACGCTTTTTTCCTTTTAAATTCTCTCATTTGGAAGGAATTGCTTGTCATAAATTACACTTATAAAAATTAGGCTGGTGTTTTGTATTGTTTACAACAAGCACTTCAGGGTTATGGATGTTACTCATTGATTTATAATGTTTAATTCTTCTCCCTTTCTTTCCCCCTCCTTTGAGCTGTTCATAAATCAAGCAGCCCTGTCAAACCTGTGTCAACATTTCACTCACCCTGCAAGCTGCAGGCAAGTTGGGACAGTGGATCTTACAGAGAAGGTTGACTCTTCTCCTTCACTGTCTCTCCCATTTTGATGAAACAATAAAAAGGTGAGGCTGGCACTTACCAGTTATTTCTGAGTCACTTTTCATTAGGCCTTTTTCAAACACTCCAGAGAACAATGTTTGAGGCGAGTGATCCAACCAACTCATGTTCCTGCTTGTGCACTTGTGGGTTAGGGCAGCAGCTGCAGTGGAATTACACTGGGAGGCTCAACAGGTGTCTGATGGTCCTGGACCAGATCCGGATGATGTCAGGCAGCCTTATCCTGGAAGCCTCCTCTTCCCCACCAACCTGGGGTCATAATTTCAAAAGCCTGGGGAGGTAGTTGGATTTTTTTAAAGGGTTCTCCAAGAACTGACAGGACTTCCAGGAGCGTCCAAAGTCAGGTAGAGTCCCTGGGGATTTGCAGGTGACCCAGAGCTGGTGCCTGGGTAAACCCTGAGAGAAGGAGAATTTAAGGGGTTTTAGTGACCAACACAGAACCCTAGATTGCAGTGAGTGGGAAGGGACCTCAAAGAGAATCTAATTCCAACTCCCAGCACTGTGGTTCCAACATGAGGGTTTCAACACTGTGCAAGGGGTCTGTAGTGTAAGGGACTGGCATTTGAGGGAAATTAATGGGAATTAGAGACTGAAGGTCCTCTGAGAGCCTCTGGCAACAACTTGCTTAGTCATAGGATAAATTAGCTCCTTTGGAAAACTGGGAAGAAAACCTTCCTTTCCCCAAACATGCTGCTAAGAAACAGCAGAGGTCTGGCAAAGAATCCAAAGATGTGGATGTGTTGTAAAATTCCCTGAACCAGGTCAAAACTGAGCATGTTCAGCCCTCTCCTCGGGTCAAATATCAGGGAGCTGCTATACCCTCAACATTGAACTGTCACTGTGAGAATTCCCAGTGTCTGACCTCCAGAAGTTAAAAGGTTGGTAGTGATGCTCCACAAAATCCATCCTACAGGATGAAGACAGATGTTTCTACTGGGATTGAATGCAAAATGAACAACCACATCAGCAGGGATGGTTGTCCCCTGTTTCTCCCGCCCATCTGCTCTGTACTCACGACATCACCCGTTCTTTGGGAGGAGCAAGGTGTCACATCAAGCCCGAAGTGCCTGCTGGATGCTTGTCTGTGTCTCTGTGTGTGTGTGTGTGTGGATACCTGGGATAATTCCTGCCCACACCATGCTTACACCAGGCAATTTTACCAGCCAGCCCCTTTGCTAAGCAGTAGGACTCACCCAGCTGTAATGACAAAAGTAAATAAATACATTTTAATGATCCAATGGTGGTAATTAACAATGCTGAAATACAGATGTCTCCCTGAAGAGCTCACGAGGCGGCCGATTGCATAAGCTGCCCTATTATGTGGATATGAGTTGATTATTAAAAGAAAACATTTAGCTAATGCAGAACAGGATATTCATCTGCTATTACATAATGGTAATAAGCAACTGGATCCAAGCAGAAATAGTCTTCCAGCCCTTACCGAATGCCGAGTGAAGCGCATTTATGGCCTCCGCTGTGAAATAGTCCTCCTTGTTTTTCCAAGAAGAGGAGAGATCTTTCAAGAGATAATAAATAAAATAGACTCTAGTTGCTTTAACATGAAGCAAGATGAGTCCTCGGGATTAGTTTGGATTAGTCTGTTGCCAGTGGCATGGAGCTTTGGCACACAGCCATTTATTCACCTAGAAGACGTACAGCTAATTGGAAAAGCACCTGTGAGGAGATGTAGCTCACCACCTGCACTTTGCTGAAATAAAATAAGCCTACATAATTGCCTATATTACCTATTAATGTTATGAAATTCCCCTGAGGCATTTTCAATATTATTATTAATATTGTTATTATTATCATCTCCTCTCCCCCCTCTTCTTCCTGAAGCTTTTATGAATCAAACTTTGGTCTCTTGCTGTTTCCTTGGAAGTCCCAGGATTGTGCTGCTGTACCAAGACCAGGACTGCTCTGACTGACTTGCTTCTCCCTGCAGGGGAATCCTAGGAAATTAATCCTCCTTGATAGGGAGATGAAATAGTCTGACATTTCATTCCTTTTTCTCATGGGACACAGCTTCCTCCTGGTCTCTACCTTTTCCCCCCCAAAAAAGTCTGGTGGGAGCCTTTTGAGTGCCCTACTGGTTGTTGAGATATCCCAGAGGCTCATGATGATAAAATAACTCCTTGTTGGCTTTTTTGTTGACCTTGGCCAACAGCATAGGATGGACTTTGCCCAGACACTGTTGGAAGGAGCTGTTGGGAGCTCGGTGTGCTTGGCAGGTTCCCTGCCTCGCAGTGAGCGCACTGGGACACAGATTCATCACATGTAGGAGAACCTGGTGCTATAAACTGCAAAATCTGTGTGTAATAGAGGGTGACAGGCAGGTGGTCACAGGGACTTCCATGCTTAGGACAGCCCTGCTCCTGGCAGTGCACTAAAAAACCACACGGGGAAACCTTTGCTGCTGCATAACTGCAAGGGAAGACAGAGCTGGGAAGACTCATGGAGAAGAGCCATCAGAAATTCCTCCTTTTTTATCTTCACCTCCTAGAAACTTTGCCACAAACTTGAGCCACAGGCTCAAATCAAACCATCTCAGTGTGTCCGCAAAAAAAAACTCCAGAACAGATGAAGAGTTTCAGGGTATTTCCTTGGCTTTTGCACGTCCTGATTAGAGAGGTAGGAAACCTACTGTGGTCAGAGGCACCGTGCCAAAATGTGGGCCTGATTTCTAAAAATTCAGAAATCTTGTTTGTTCCCAAGTAAGGCAGTGTTTAGCTTTGCTCCAATCATGAAACCTTCATCCTCATGGGCTTCACCTTGACTGAGCAAACCCAGCTGTTCTTTGCCATTTCACATCAGAGGGAGGAAAGTGCCTAATTACTGTCCCTGGTTGTTAATTACTGCAGTTCTGTATCGATAATTACTGATGTTATTGCACAAATTATTGTGTTACTTTTGGCCAAAAATCATCAGCATCAGTGGGAGGATTGTTTTAAGCCCTTTTAGGCAGTGAAAGAGAGTAAGACAGAGAAGCCTCTTGCTCATGGCATGGAGCGTATAGGCAGGCCTGAGGATGGTGAGTTTGGAATGTGAGAGAGGATGCAGAGTGGAATTTTGGGTTGAAAACATAGCAAACACATTTCTGCAGACACCTGAGCTCTTTGAAGCACTGTACTTGTTGAAGTGGCTACAGTGGGTGCCCAGAGAAAATCTGAAATTTTTCCTCTCTTGCATTAGGAAAGAAAGGCTTCTCTGCAAATAAATTATTTATCTGTGAACAGGTCAGCCCTGGCTGCAGAACCTAGTTGATGTACTCTTGTCCCATGGGAAAGGATCAAACAAAGTCCCACCTGTTGACTCACTGGTTGGACCAAGAGATGATCTTAGTGCCCCTCTTTGAAGCTGAGAGGAGAGCTCCAGTGGGGAAGAGCCTCCAAATCCAGACACCTGCATAAAGGGTTATTGCCACATAGCCTGAGAAGTCCTAATGCGTGAGGGGTCCTCTGAGATGAATGATGCTTAGGTGTGCTTGCTGGGGGTCTGTAGGGGATTGTAAGATGTCTGTAGGTCTGTAAGATACCTCTTCACCTCATCTTGTGCCCAGCCACTGGCTTGGCTCTGCCACTTGTTCTGCTCTGGACGGGGCCATTCCTGGGAGATGCTTGGAGGTGCCCTTCTCCCCAGGCATGTGTGCATGAGACAAACTCCAGTTTGGACCTGGATTAAAACATGCTGCTTCTCATGTCCCTCCAAGTTTGCATTTTGTGGATTACACCTAGATGTAGTACCCAAGGACACCAACAGGATGCCCAGGGGATCTGCCTTGCACAGGTAATCCTATCCCAGATATGTGGGCAGGACTCAGAATCACAGGATGGTTTGGGTTGGAAGGGACCTTAAAGCTCAACCAGTGTCACCCCCTGCCATGGGCAGGGACACCTTCCACTAGCCCAGGCTGCTCCAAGCCCTGTCCAGCCTGGCCTTGGACACTTCCAGGGATGGGACCACCACAGCTTCTCTGGGTACTCTGTAAACCACAACACAAGGTGCTCAGCATAGGTAGAAGGCACCAGTGGCATCCCAAGGTACATCTAGGCAGGAAATCAGAGGTGATTAAACTTTAACAGCGCTGAATCACCAAGGTTCAGTCTGAAGAAGACTGCAGGGAGTTCTTAGAGGCCTTTCCAGTGCCTAAAGGGGATCCAAGAGAGATGGAGAGGGATTTGGGACAAGGGCCTGGAGTGCCAGGATGAGGGGGAATGGCTTTCCACTGACAGACGGCAGGGATACATGGGTATTGGGAAGGAATTCCTCCTTCTGAGAGTGGTGAGCACAGGTTGCCCAGAGGAGTTGGGGCTGCCCCATCCCTGGAAGTGTCCAAGGCCAGTTTGGATGGGTCTGGGAGCAACCAGGTCTAGGAAGGAGTCCCTGACCATGACAGTGAGTTGAAACAAGACAATCTTTAATGTCCCTTCCAACCCAAACCATTCAGGGTTTCCAGGATTACCAGCAGGAAGGTGGCTGCAGCAAATCCATTTAATCCAGTGTTTGCATTTTATCTGTGGGACAGTGAGGTGCTCATTGCCAGCGTCCACCTTGCAGCAGACCTGCTAAATTGCCATGGCTCTTCTCCATCTTTGATAACAGGATCTCACCTGCATCTTGGGACAGATCCACAGCTACCAGGAACTGACTTACACACACACACACACGCAAGTTCAGCACTTCATACTAGGGAGACTAGAAGCAACCACTGTGGGCTAAATATTCCATAACTCAACCCCCTGCCTTTATTGTGCTAGTCTTTTTCTTCTTGAGGCTCCTAAGTATTTTGGCTCTCATTATTTTAATTTACCTCTGAAAAAAGAATGGCATCAAAACAGGTTGCTGAAGTTATTACTGTGTTATGTGCAATGAGTGATTATTTTATATGTCAAGAGATATAGATACATATAAACTCTTTTTTTTTTTTCTGCCAAGGGAGCAGTTCGATAAATAATTAATGTTTCCCAATCCTGTAGTTGTTTTTCTTGCTGTAAAAAATTAATTGGTTTTCCATCATCTGTTTCCCTCTGACCTGGAGGTATCTGGCACGGCGGCAGTGCCCCTGCTTAAACATGCTCCTTGTAATCTTTGTCATGCCCATGGTGCAGAATCTGGGGAATAAACAAACTAATCAGAGATATTTGAGGCACCTCCAGGAAGATTTAGTCATCGTAACACTTTGCGCTTATGCAGCATCCATCCGTCTGGCAATAATTAAGGCTCTCAACCCCTGATGAGGTAAAGGCTGTGCTCACTGCTGTGGTGGCTGGTAAACAGAGTCACAGAGAGGTTACATGGCTTGCCCCAGACCACACAGAACGGCAGAATGGTCCTGAGGTAGAAAATGCTTTTGCACCTCCAGTTTACAAAAAGTAACTGAAATGTGGAGGTGGATGAGGCGAAATGATTAAGAGATCCCAGACAAGCCTGCAATGAATTAAGGACTAGCTTCTGCTCTCTTGGCTGGTCATGCACCTATGACCTGACCCTCTGCCTGCTCTCCTTCAGGGGGAAACCACCAGGGAGGATGGATGGGCTCTGTGGGAGCGCAGGCCCTGACCCCCTCCTAGGGTTAGCAGGGTCAGTGTGCTCATGTCACACAACAAATCCCCCTCACAAGCCCTTGCTTGAACCTGGGGCCTATTTGGGCTCCACAATTGGAGCCCATTGCTGTTGAATTCTCCCACTCTTGGCCCCAGTCCTGCACCATGGCAACTCGTGCGAGACCCAGGAGCAGCAAGGAGCTCTGGCAGGAAGGTGGCATTTGCTTACCAATAAGAACATTTCATTTCATTTTTTTAGAGAAAAAGGCATTTTGGGAAGAAAAAGGACTTGTTCTTACTGCCCATCAGCTTTTTTTTCAATGCTTCAGGGCTGCTTTCGTCCCAGCCTGCTCCCCAAAACATCTCTGGTCCCTATTCTGGTCCCCTTTGTAAACACTGTCATCCTTCTGATCTTCTGTATCTTTTACCTTTCAACCCTTTTTGACCCAAATTTTGCAGGTTAGGTGAGAGAAATGGGAATCCCTTAAAGTTTCTCAGTGCTTTCTCTGGCAGCCCTCAGGTGTTTGCTGCAGGGTGACTTTGAGATGTGCTTTCTCCTCACCTACTTTTCCTCTTGGCCATGGGCAGATGCTGAGCATCTCCTCCAGCAGATGGCATTCATAAATCATCCCCAGGCACTCCTGCCCCTCTCTCAGTAGCACTGCTTTGCCTGAAGCCTTTGCATGCCCTGGAGCATCCCCTGGGTGGAGGTCCTGAGAAGGAAGAGGAGGATAGCTTGCTGTAGCAATGAGCTGCTGCCCCCATTTAACAGGGAAAACCGTGGAACTGCAGGGAGAAACTAAGTACTGGAAAGCTGGGAAAAGTTACATTTGCACCTAATAATTCATTTCATGGCTGCTTTCCATCACCTGGAGAGTTAGTCTTGGGGTCCAGTGTCTCCAATGTCACAGCCATCTCCATCTCCTGTGTTTGCCATCACTACTGTTGATTTACCTGTGTCATGGAACGTAAAAATGGGATGAAAGGTGCTATTTCAGGCTCCTGTAGTCTTGCATTAGCTGGTGCTGTCACTCCCACTTCTTGTGGGAGACTGGAAGGCTGAACTTGCTGCAGTGCCTGGGCTGAGGAAAGCAGCTCACTGGGTTTTGCCAGGGAGATTCACTCGTTGTTTGGGCATGGATTGAGCCTGAAATAGTTAATTGATGGGAAACAAGAGCCAGTTCAGCCTAGGGGAGCCAGCAAGTACAAGCATTTTCCTAATATGAAGCTTTGTTTAATTACATCTGATGAAGGTTTCGGTGGGAGCCACCACTGCCATTGCGTTTTCTGGTGCAAATTCCTTCCCTTTGATTTGTAATCTGCTTACATCCCTACCAGCCAATCTTGTACAAACAGCCCCATGGGCTATAAAATTAAATGGAAAATGTGGGCTCACTTGGCACAGCTCAAGTCTGAGCTGAAAGGGCAAGACAGGGAGGGCAGGGAGGTTACAAGGTAAAGATTTGTGCTCCAAGTTGTCTCTGCATGTGTCCAGACTGAACCCTCACAGCTGTCTGGAGATCAGGTCCAAAGCCCAGCACCTCTGAGACCCACAAATTCATCCAGATGGTCCCAGGGTCCCCCAGCCCCACAGGAATCACAGAGTGGCCCAGTGTGGTGCTTTATGTCATCGCACACAGCAAACTTTCATCAGCCTCATCCCTAAAGCAGAGCTTCAGCCTGAGACATCTCTGTAAAGCTGAATCAGGAGGGGTTGAGGCTGAGGCATCAGAGCACAGATGTGGTGGTAGAAACACGAACTGGTTTGGGTTGGAAGGGACCTAAAAGCTCATCACATTCCAATCCTCCCCTGGGCAGGGACACCTTCCCTGTCCCAGGCTGCTCCAGCCCCAGTGTCCAGCCTGGCCTTGGGCACTGCCAGGGATCCAGGGGCAGCCACAGCT
>JAOTQP010000944.1:7063839-7077581 GCA_026413545.1 Cichladusa arquata
GGGTTGGGGGATGGGGATGGGGTGCTGCCAGGGCAGTGTCTCAGCTGCTCCATCCCCACACCACTAAATATTTGGACCTTTCTCCTGCTGGAGTGTGGCTGGTTTTGGCTCCCTTGAGAGAAGGCTGCAGCCATCTCCATCTCAGTGTGTCCCTCCCTGGCAGCCCAGAGCTGCTCCATTCACACCAGACCCTCATGGTCCAACACAGGCACGAGCAGCAGGGACATTTCATGGAGCTTGCTGGGTTTCCTGCTGCCCTCCAGCTTCAGGCTCTCCAGCCAGGTGCCCACAGCCCTGGTGATGCAGGAGGAGCTGGCAGGGAGTGCAGGGGGAGCGTGACCTGCCTCACCTTCCCAAGGGCAGCTCTCGCTTCAACAAGCCTTGGGCAGTTCCTGCAGCTCCCGGTAAGCCTGTGCTGGAAGGCACTTCCTTCAGACCTGTTAATTGTTAAACAACACTGGGCTCTAATTAAAAAAGAGTCGAGTAGGTCACAGGGAGAGCTGGAGGTTAACAAGCTGGGCAAGGTCATCATCTGACCTGCTCCTCCCCTGTCCTTCCTCTGCCCTGATGGGACTGGGAAGGGCTGTGCAACCCCAATGCTTCCCATCCCTCATAAACCAGCCCCTGCAGGCAGGAGCTGCTGTGCCAGGGACCCCCACACCCAGCCTGAGCCCCTGACCCTGCCCAGGACAGGCAGAGGGCACGGGGAGCTGCTGGCACTGCTCCAGTGCTGGGGAAAGAGTCATACTGGGGCATGTGAGAGTGCAGGCAGTGACCAGGGCGAGGGTCAGCGTGGCTCTGCAGTGGGCAGGGAACGCCTCAGGGAGCTCCTGCTGCCTCTGGAGGCACCTGGGGAAGCAGTGAGCAGGCTGAGGTGGGCTGGGGAAAGGTGAATTCTCAGGTGACCTGTGTTCAGGAATGCTCTGGCTCTGTGCAGGGCTGGCTGGGTGCTCACGCAGTGCCAGTGCTCCCCTGTGTCCCTCCACCCTGCTGGGTGATGCTGCAGGTCCCCATGGCCCCACCTTGCCCCCTTCTCAGGGCTCTCCTGGAAGCTCCCTCGAGGCAGGAACCAGCCCCTTTCTTCCTCCCAAGGACAGAAACTTGCCTTCAGAGAGGTCTGCACCTCACCTGGGAGAAGAAAAATGAGATTTGACGGCTCCTAAGCTGCTCCTGTGGAAAGCCCAGTGCTTCCCAGTGGGCTTGGCTGCAGCTCCCAGGAACACAGAGCAGCAGAGCTGAGCTCTCACTGTCACTCTGTGCTGCAGGCAGGGAGCTGAGTGACAGCCTGAAGGTCAGGGAGGAGAGCAGCAGGACTGTGAGCCAGGAAACCACCCCAGGCTGGCCTCGCCATCTGAGCACTGGGGGCAGCCAGCCTTTGGCCAGATGCTGCTCACCAGCCCATCAATAAGCTGGCAGTCAATACCAAATCTCTCCAGATAGAATTTTGTCGATGACATAAAGATTGGCAGAGTGGTGAATAATGAGGCTGTCACACGGAGCTGGAGCGCTTCCCTCGCTGGGCCCAGTCCAAAAAAATAGGTTTTAATAGCTCAGATGCAAAGCAGAGCAGGGCTGGGGCTGGGCTGGCAGGATGGGAGGCTCTGGAGGTGGCAAAGGCGGGAGTCACCTCCTGGGATGGGCAGAGCCTGGAATTGCTACCTAGAACCAGAGTCAGGAGAATAAGGCAGGTATTTATTAAAGGCTTTCAACAGAGACACCTTGAGCACTGCAAAAGCCTCCCAGAGGCTGCACCCAAGGTGGACAGTGGTCATGAGTTTTTCAGACAGATGTGAGTTTGGTCTATTTGCATATCAGGGGTTAATTGTCCAATTACAGCTTCAGGTAATGAAGTCGCTTTTGTTTACACTTTTTGGGGCCTGAGGCAGAGGGTTCTTGGATCTCAGGCCTGGAAGGATTGTTTTGCCTGACCAACATGTGGAGAGAGCTCACTAACACTCCATCTGGAGTTCAGGATTATACACTAATGCAGTACAGGATCTGAAAAATATATAAGCTAAAATCTTAAGGCATCACCACCTCCCTGGGGAGGTGCTGGGACAAAAGAACTCCTCAAGCATGAGAGACCACTGGGTCTGGCTGCATGCACCAGCCCTGCATGGGAATCCCAAATCCTTCTCCCTCTCTACTCTGCAGGCAGGAAAAACCTTTCTTTAAACAATGTGGAGCTCCTAGTGCTCAGCCCTTTGGTGAGGACAGCACCAAAGGAGGAGTGAAACAACTGGAAAAGTTCTCCAGGAAGACCAGGTCAGGTTCAGGACAGATGTCAAAGTCCCCATGCTGGAACCCCCTGCCCTGCTGTCCCCACCCCACAGCCTGCAGCCAGCCCAGTAGGTTTGCTCAGCATCACCACAGACATGTGAATGACAAGGGAAATGGGTTTTCTTTTAGAAACAAAACCCCAAAGCATGTTACTGAATCAGGATGCTGGTCCCAGTGCAAGGAATCCTTTCTTGGGTCTGGTGGATCTCTATTCCCATCACCACATCCCCACAAGTCCCCAGCAGCCCTTTTCCCAGAGCTCACAGGTTGCTCCTTTCCAAGAAACAGAAAACTCCAAGATCTTTTGTCACAGAATCACACAATCCTAGAATGATTTGCATTGGAAGGGACCTTTATAGGTCACCCAGTTCCATTTCATTCCACCCCCTGCAAGGGCAGGGACACCTTCCACTAAACTAGGATTTTTCAGGGCCCATCCAACCTGGCCATGGACACTCCCAGGGCTGGGACAGCCACAGCTTCTCTGGACACCCTGTACCAGTGTCCCAACACCGTCTGAGTAAAAAATTTATTCCTAAATCTAGTCTAAATCCACTCCCTTTTATTTTAAAAACATCACTCATTGTCCTGTAACAGCAGACCCTACAAAAATGTTTGTCCCCATCTTTTTTATCATCCCCTTCAGGCCCTGCAAGGGGCTCTGAGCTCTCCCTGGAGCCTTCTCCTCTCCAGGTGAGCACCCCCAGCTCTCCCAGCCTGGCTCTAGAGGGGCTACAGCCCTCAGAGCATCTCCATGGCCTCCCCTGGACTGGCTCCAACAGCTCCAAGTCCCTTCCATGCTGAGACCCCAGAGCTGGAGGCAGCTCTGCAAGTGGGGTCTCATAAGGGCAGCAGAGCAGTGGGGGAGCCTCTGTCATACAGGATGAATTCCAGCACATCTCTCATCCTGGAGCAGGAATGTTACAGAGATGAATGCCCTTTTCCAGAACAAAGAGAGCAAGAGCATTTACAGTATGGGGCACCTGGGATGGGCCACTCCCCTCCCAGAAACAGGGCACTCAGAGAAGCAGGTTTGGACCAGCAGGTTATAAACAATGGAGTTGCTTGGACCACCAGTTTATCATCAGTTTACAGGTATTTCTTGGCCAGCACAAGTCAGACAAGCCAAAAGTTTTTAACTCAAAAGTGCACAGATTACTTTTCCCTAAGTGCATCAACGCTCCCCAAATCACAGATGACTCTGCAATCCAGTGGTTGATATGGTCACACTGGTTTCACAGCCAGAGTTGTATGAAGCAGAGTGACCCAGAGTACTAAAGCAGGTGCAAAGGATAGACACTTCATTGCAAAAACCAGGCCTTTTTAAACAGTTAACCCATTATCAGTTACAAATACAACAAATATAACAAATACAATTCAACCAACCACCATAAACCACGATGTGAGCACGTAATGGCTATGTAATTTTAATTCTATTCCACCTCTAATTCAGCTGAGTCACTTTCCCATAGTCCTTTTCTGCTTAGCTGAGGTAGCAGGCCTGAGCCATGATTTTACAAGGGTAGCAAGGCCCTTATTTTATACAGCTTTAACTATATGCAACAAGAAGCAAATGTAATTGGCATTAAGAACTTCTTGCTCAGCTTAGACCGGCAAGGAAAAATATTAATTCTTACATTAAGCCTAAAGCTTTGAATTAATCTATAGTAGCACATTTGAAGAGAACATTTTTCTGGAAACTTGCAGAAGTACCTTGTGCTACATGAACTCTTGATTACTGAATTACTTTGTCTTTTACCACTTACATCTTACTGCTACTGCTGCTTCAGTTTTTTGTCCTCAAGGGACTTGGATCATGATCCTGCATGTCATGAAGCATGAAGACAGCAGCATTTGCTAGTAGGAGCTGAGGTCACAGCATCATGGGAAAACACATCTAGGAAACTTCACCCAGACACAGAATTCATAGGATCATCCCAGATATAGTTATATGTTAAAACATAAGCAGAAATGACATATGCTCACATGAATAACTGCATTCTCTCATTACTCATACTTTGCCTTTGTATTTTTTCACTTTTTATTGCTGTTTTACAATAGTAGTAGAGTAGTAGCAGTAAATCTACAGCACCTCTTTCTAATTACATCTTGATTTAATTATTGCCCTTCTTAGTGTCTCCATCCTAATGAGGTTTTCAGGTTGTGACAGTTGATGATGAAGTGGCTGGAGAGGTGTTATCTGCTCTTCACCTGAACAAGAGCCATCCAAGCCAGAGACCAGAGAGGGCTCTTGACAGGGCTCAGCCTCGCTCTCTCTGCCTTGCACACACAAAACAATCCGCATTGTGAAACGCCTGTTGGAAAGGCAGATAAAGAATTTGAACAGCCACAGGGCACCTGGGTTGGTGGATGGGTTCCAGAAACATTAGGTCATAGATTAATTTTTTTCCCCCTCACTCCCAAAATACACTCCGGCACTTTTCCAGCAATTATCAAAAGTCACTTTTTATAGCAAGAGTGTCTTCTACAGCATAGTCTTCCAGATTCTCATCCATTTGCTTTGTTCTCACCAGATTTCAAAGCTTTTCTTTATTTATTTTTCTTTAAGGTGGAATGGCTTTAGATGCAGGCTCACTTATTTCCCTCCAGCACCCCCAGCCCAAATGAACACCCCCGAGATCAGTACATTACTACCAGAAGAAATTGTTCTTTCTGTAAGTGGGATAGATACCTTGCTATGCTTGCTTGGTTCATGCTTTGGCCTCTGCCACTTTGGACTTTTTTTCTGTTGACATCCCAAAGGCTAAATAGCAAGTGGGGAGGAGTTTTCTCTATGTAAATAATTATTCCCTTGGAAAAGCACAGACCAAATTAACAGTTATTGCAACAAAACTGTGGAATTCACCCATGGTGCATTACCACACCGAGCAAAATCTGTTGTAAATGCAGAGCAATGAGATTCCTTTCAGCCCAAATGCTGCCTGAACCAGGAGCTGTACTGAGCTTTATAATGCACCTCCAGTCTGGAAAGTGGGAGAAGGGAAGTGGTTCGACAAGTGGTAGAATTCAGGGGAAATCCGCCAGTAATAGAGCTGGCAATGATCTCAGAGTTCACTTTGGGTGGCACTGCAGAGTCAACAGTCTTGTGCTGGTGTGTAGGAGCAACAATCTCATTTGTGGCTGCTCATAATTCGTTCTGTCCCTAATAGTAGGGTGACATCATTCAGCTCGAGTAAGGAATCACATTCACAGACCAAATACATCACTGGCTGTTTTGTTTCAGAACTTCTTCTAAAGTCCAGTGAAGATTTGGGGTCAGAGGCAACATAACCACCCTAGTTCTTATTTCTCAGCAACATTCCTGCTGTGTTTTCCTACTTTAATGACAGATCAAAGGAAAGAGGAAGGCTGCTTTTATATCTGCCATTGACTTCAGCAGTGCAAGATCTGCAGAGCAGTTAAGAATATGTCTAGCTATAAATATCCCCTTCAGTCCCAATATTGACAGTGTTGTGGCCAAATGATTTCTTGCCAATTTATGAAGCAGAGATGGAGAGCAGCCTTGAAACACCACATAACATACCTGCCCCATGTCAGACACTTTTGTCTATCCTATCCCTAAAACCCATCAATTGTTCAAATTCTCTATTTTCAAATCTTTTCTGTTTCTTCATTATACTTAGATGTTTCTCAAAGTTCAGTCTGAACCCCTTTGTTCCATTTTCACTTATTTCTTACTCAACTTATTGAGTGTCAATAGAATTTATTTCACTACCCCACTTAAATATTTTTGCATGGCTTTAATTAGCCCTCCCTGTCTAGCCCCCCTTTCTCAGCTGAGCAATATCATCTTACTCATTCTTCAGATGTCATGTTTTCTGACTGCTCACCAATACTTTGTTGCACAAAACACACAGATGATTGTCCTCAATCTACACACTGAAATTTGTTTAAATCTAAGTAGATAATTGAGGCTTGCTGGATAAATATCAGGCAATGATCTAATATATTGACTAGAGATCTCTATCTGGGTAGCAGTGGGTTAGTCATCAATACATGCAGGAATGACAGGGCACCTGTGGCCAGATCCAACCTGGGCTTACACCATCTTATCCAGATCATCCACATCTGTGATTTGGGTTCCCTCTGAGTCCACAAGGACTTGCCCAGGGATGGGAGTAAACCAAAAACTGGTAAAAGGCTGTTGATGTCAAAGATTATCAGCATCTTGATTTGAATTTGAATTTTGCAGCTTGAATTACCTCCTGTCCATCTACTGCCTACAAAGACAGCCCAAGTCCTGGGGTTAAGCAGGGTAGCATGAACCTGGTGAGAACCATGGGATTTGGGAATGCTTTCACACCTAGCAACAATCTTCCCCAAAAGTCCCTGTTCCTTTCATCCTTAGTCTGGGCTGAGCAAAGTTCATTAAGAACCTTTGCAAAAAAGTTGTGTTGCATGCTTAAAACATCAAATCCAGGAGCTCAAAAGCCACAGGGTATCTTCTGCCACCTTTAGTTGGTGAGACATGGGAATCTGAACACGACCCAAATAGCCTGAGTTATACATGATGTGGATTTAAGAGAAGGAAAAAAAAGATATTAGCACACAAAATATTAAGTCATTCATACTTTCTGCAATTAATTTATCTGTCATCAATAGACTCATAAACTATTTGACTTTATGACAGCTTGGAAAGAGAAGATGCCAACTTTTCCTGCAGGTGCGCATCTGTTTGGGAAGACACCAGCAATTGTACGTGCAGGGAGAGAGATGATAGGAGAGAAACAGAGGGGTTGTGAAATAAGATGAGACTGAAAGGCTTGGCAAAAATGCTGGCTTGCTGCATTTGTCCTCCTTGGAGATGGGAAGAAAGGGTTTGCAAAGCCCTGGCTTCAAGCTGTGTTACCAAAAGTAGGTTGAGATCCCCTTACTGTGCATTTTTATTGATCTGGCTTCAGGAAATGAACATATAAAAAGAGCCCAGGGCACTATAGAAATGGTTCAGCACATTTCCTATATTCAATGTGATACTTCAAATATTTATTGAGGGATGGACACCAGGCGCTAGTGCACTGCTGTGATGGTATGTCAGACTAACTTCGTAGGATGTGAAACCTTTCTGGGTTTTGCATAATTGCTCTTCAGAGCTTCTCCCTTGGCACCTGTGGGGCTATCTCCATGCTGGCCCTCTTTTATGACCATGAACTACAAGGCTTTGGGGCTTGGGAGATTGGGAAAATTATCCCAAGCCAAGGCAGATTTGATGCATCCTTTTAAAAGTCAAGCAGGGGTGGGTGAGATGGATGTTATAAAAACACTAGATCGTATTGTGACTGAGCTCCCTCTCTCCTACTAGGCTGAAAATATGCAATAATCCCAGAATATGCTGTTTTATCTGATTTCCAGGGTTTTCTCTGTGCCAGGGCAACCTGGTTTCAGGGTGATGGGAGATGAACATGGTCAGTGGCTTTGGGGTTTCCAAGTACCTCCAGGTGAAACTCCTCTATGACAGCAGCTACTAGAATGTGAGTCAGCTACAGGCTGCCTTTCCTGCAAGAGCTGAAAAAAAACCTGGTAGACAGGAAGTTTCATCCCTTTCCAGAGTGAAAACTCCCCAGACAGGTGATGGAGGAGACCTCTGGGCTTGGAAGGGGGACCTGAGTCTACTCCTTCCCCTGCTTGTGCTTGGCTGGAATTTGTGTTTTCCAGATCTCAGTAAGCTGAAAGTTCTTATAAAGGTAATTCAGTGGCTTTTGTGTTGGGGTACAAGTTTCTTGACCTCCTTTTCTCCTTTTATTGAAGTTAATTAACTTTATTAATCAGAAAGATTCTGGTCCCCACACTGGGTTCACGTACTTCCCTCCTTCCCTGGAGGCAAATTGTGAGGTTGTGGCAAGTTTTCGTCTCTGGCAATTTTGCTTGCATAAAGTTCCAGATAAACACCTGCTGATTTTTTTTTTCCATACTTTTATTTATTTTTTTAAACAAAACTGGTGTTTGGATGAATCTGATGCTCAGAAGATTGAAACAGTTCTGCTCTCAAATGGTAGAAAGCCATTCATTGCTCACTTGGTGCAAAAGGGAGAAAAAGCCAAGCTATTACAGTCACAGAAAGGAATAACTGGTGTGGAAATGTGGAAAAGTCCTGATTTGAAAGCACTGTCAAGAAGAAAAGTTGGTAACGAGTCTCAAAGGCCAAGGAAAAACTAGTAGCGAGTAGTGTCCTTGCTGTCTTTTAGCAGAAGATGAAGGGGGAAGGTAAGAGGTAACTGCTGGGGTTTGGATTCCAGAATGGGGAGACAGGAAAAATACACAGTGAGAAACAAGGCTAATAAGATTTGGGCTTATGAAGTAATGAGGATGCTTCATTTCTACTGATGCTCAAGCAAAGCTAAGGGTGCTTTAAAGTGAAACCCTCAAATAATTTGAGCCTGTGTGGTCTTTTGACAAGGGCCTGGATTGACAGGACAAAGGGGGATGGTTTTAAACCAAAGAGCACAAGTTTAAGTTGAATATGAGAAAGAAATCCTTCCCTGTGAGGGTGCTGAGGCCCTGGCACAGTTTGCCCAGAGAAGCTGTGGCTGCCCCATTCCTAGAAGTGTCCAAGGCCAGATTGAACAGGGCTTGAAGCAACCTGGGCTAGAGGAAAGTAAGAGCACTCATGGTCCCTTCCAACCCAAACCATTCCAGGAACCTCTCCCATTTGTATCAGCCATGGAAATCTGCAGGGAGCCACTGCCTCCTTCAGTCCCCTCAGCTCTAGCAGCACATCCCACCCTCATAAAGGAATTCAATAAAAATGTGGGGAAAGGGGGAAAAGTGAGGAACCAACACAAGGAATTTCACTCCACAAATAGGGAAAGATCTTGAACATGTCACTGGCGTGTTGCTGCAGACAGCTTAAGCCGAGAGAAAATTCTTTGGCAGTGACATCAATTCAACAGTAAGTAATGCATTTTCTAGGGCTGAGATTCAATTTAAGGTCTCTCCAGTGAATGGAATGATTGACTGATACTTGAAAAAAAAAATCCAACAAATGAGACTTATTATTAAGCTATTGTCAGCCCATAAGTTAAAAGTGGAGGGTTTTACCCTCTTTTTCCATTGAACTGTAATTTATGTACTGAAGTCTGCTAGAAGTGCCTTGAACTTGGCTTCCTCTAGAAATCACCCCCATCCACCAAGCATAGAAGTTGACAAGAATGAGTTTAGTGCTGGGTGACTCATCCTAGGCTCTGAGGATCTTGAGCCCCTCCACACTCACCCCTTCTACTCACAAGCTGAGACCCAGCAGAAATTGCAGATTCACTGAACACCAAGAAAAGGGGCAATTTGGGGTTGTGCATCTTTGAGAAATATGGCACTATGGCACAGAACAATCTTTTTTTCTTTTTCTCTCTTTTTCTTTTTTTTTTTTTTTTTATGATAAACTGTGCAGTTTTCAGAAGTCAGTGTTTTTCAACCTCCCTAAACCAAAATCTGCCTGCAGTGCTCTGGGTTTAATAACCCCCAGCAAATTTCTCCTTCGGAATTTGTCACATTTTTTCCCTCTACAATTAAAAAAAAAAATAAAATAGAAATTGCTATATTTTTACAGGGAGCTCTCACTGCCTATGAATTAAAAACCAGCCTGAATAATGCTCTGGTGAAAAGGCAGTAAAAAATAGTTTCGTGTAATCAAGGCAAGGGCTTGAAAGTTTATTTTGTTGCTGAGTGACTGGAGTTAGGCAAAATCAGTCCCCAAAGGCTTCCTTGCTGGTGATGCAGCTCTGAGGTTTGCCAAGCACATACCCAACAGAGGACTACTTTTCTAAAAATAGTGATTAGGTCATTAACTCTATCCCCCTGTCTTGGTCCAAATGAGTCTGGAGTGGTGGGAAAGGCTGAGGGGATGCCACTGAGCACTTCTCACAGTTCTGTCCTCTTGTCTCCTGCAGATGATGGCTTGGAGGGAACCTGCTGTGACCTGTTGACACCATCATATCATTAAATATGGTGTGGTTTAGGCAAAGGGGTTAAATTAGGAGAACCTCAGATTTGGGTTGTTTTGGGGTGAATAAGTGTATATGATTTTGGTGTTGGGTTTGGAGAATGTGCTGTGCTATGTGGGTGATCAGAGTTTGCCTCTGGCTGAGAAATGGAGTTTCATTCTCATTGCTGTTTGAAAATGAGCTCTTTAATCAAAAGTGGTCATCTTGACTGCAGCAAAGCAGGGGAGAGAGAGAGAGGTTAAGCCTGAGCACATCCTGGATCTGTCTGGCCATGGTGAGCTCATCCCTGGTGATGCTCAGCGGGTTTCATTCCTCTGGGTGTCTGCTGGTGGATTGAGATGGGTTTATAATGGATTCAGATGTTTTGAGGTGGTCTGCAGGTGGATTGAGAATGGGCACAAGGTGTGTTGGAGGTTTTCCCTTAGCATTCCCAACTGTACAGTGACATCTCTGTGTCACTTAACCTCTGAGCAATGTAAGACCTGGCTACTGAAGGCTTCTGACCTTGCAAACTGTGCCTGAAAAATTAATAATCTTGGTCCAAGTCAGAATCAGAAGTCTTTCAGGCAGGTTTAGGAGGGCCTGGTTCAGAGCCAATGCAGCCTCTGCCTTTGGAGAGGGTAATGTGAGGTACAGTTGGAATGATCTCTCCCAGACATGATCCTTCAGGTTGAGGTTGGAGCACTCCGTGGGACAGGATGTAGAAGCAGTTTCCATAGCTGAGCTGCAACCCACTCCCAACGTGCCTTATCTTCATCTCTCCCTGTATCTATTCACATGCAATCAAAGCAGAGGGGTTAGGGATTAAACCTGCTCTGACTTACCCTGGGGGAAGCAACAGCTGGGTGTAGAGTGTTTGTTTTGGGTGTTTGTGCCATGGCAGAGAATGAGGAGACTTCAGTATGAAGTGGCTGCGAGGTAAAGCAGAACCCAGCTTCATGTCGGGGCTCAGCTTTGCTTGACAAGTCATCTCTAATCCTTCCTCGCTTTGCTGGTGGCTGCTATGAACACTATAAGTGGAAATTCTGGGCAAAAATTATAATGCTACTACCAGGATTAATTCAAAATAAAATAAGAAAATCCCATTTAGGAATCAACTGCCACTTGTTAATTCATCTCGTTGCCATGGACCCCATTTTTCCTGCCTCGTGCTTCAACAACTTAAATGTCCTGGTTTGTGGAATAATTTGGATGAAAAGGGGGTGGGATGAGGGACGGAATCTGCTTTAAAAGTAAGTCAAAGGCTCCAGCATGTGCTCTAGGCGGTTAAATTCAAGATGAGGGTTTTAGGCTTCCCTGGGGACCTCCCTTTCACAGCTCCCCCTAATGCTGTGGAAATCGCCTGTTGCCTACAGCTGTTGGGTGACCAGATGAACTGTTTGCTCAGTTGTTCCTGGCCGTGCTGGCCCGGGCTGTCTCAAAGCTGCCGCCAGCCCTCGGCCCGCTGCAGCCGCGGCCGGGGGAGCGCGGGCCGCGTGCAGGCCTCGAGCGGCTGCAGGGCCGCCCCCGCCGCTCCGTGCGCGGACAGCCCCAGAGCGGCCGGCCGGCAGGGCGGCTCCGCGGTGAGAAAACAATTACAAATCAAAGAGAAGATTAGCAGAGGCTGTTGCGACAAGTGCTGCCGAAATGGTTTCTGGAGCGCCGGCGGCCTCTTCTAACAGGAGCGATCGGCTGCAGCTGCCGTCGCTGTGGCGGTGCGGAGAAACGCGGGGCCCGCTGGGATCCCGGAGTGAAAGCCTAAAACCTGGCACACCACAGCTCAGGGGGATGACATGACCGACCGGGGCAGCTTCACGACTTACAAATGGACTGGTAATTAACACAATTTTTTTCCCACCTTTGTCTGCCCCCGCTCCTCCTCCATCCCCCAGTCAGAAGTGTTCAAACCCGCCTAATAAATGGATCACAGCTGCTGAAAGATGGCTCTTGGCTGTGTCTGGGAATCCTCAGAGTTCACATTGCAGTGGATCAGAGTCTTCAGCCTGTCTGAGATGTCATGAAGTTCCTAAGTGGTTTGTCCTGGCTTCAGGAAAAGCCCCATTTCAGTTTGCCAAACTTGTGGCTATTAAACCAAAAGGTTAGGACAGCACATCACAGTTATCCAGAAATTCTGGGTGTACAGGACATGCAGGAAAAACCTTGATGGTCTTCAGATGAGACCCAAATAGCTGACTATTCATGTAAGGATGGGAGATGGCTTTGGGAAGCTGTTCCTGGTGGGCGAAAGGCTGAAGGCATCCCACACATCTGCCTGTGCATGGAGTATTTGAAGGGACAAGAGGAGCTGTTCTACATTAGGCTGTTCAACTCCTGGGGTGGTTGACTTGGAGGGTAAATTCACTGCAATGGCCGAGGCAGTAGTGCCACATAGTAAACAGAAAGGTCACTGGAATGCATATGCTGCTGAGGATCTCTGGAAAGCTAAATGTGGGAAGTGTGCAAGCAATGGGCTTTAGTGGCTTGCAGAGAAGTGATGGAAAACAGAGAGCTCGGCGATAGATCTGGAAGAGTTGCCCCAGCTGAGCATCCCCTTTTCAGGCGGATGCTGCATCCCTGGAACTGCCCAAGTTTGGATGAGGCCTTGAGCAACCTGGTCTAGTGGAAGGTGTCTCTGTCCAAGGCAAGGGAGGGGAATTAGATGATCTTTAAGGCCCCTTCTAAACCAACCATTCTGTGGTCCTGTGACTGAGCTCTCAGTGACCATGCTGACCCTGGGAGGACAGTGCTTCACACATGAAGGCAGAGCAGCAGAACAAGAAGAGGCCAAGATGATAGGATCCTTGTCTTCTCAGCCATCCAGCCCTTTGCTAACCAGAGGGAATGACAAGTTGGGCTCTGATAATACTCTAATCATCAGCTCTTACATTAGAGGCAACATCAAAATTTTCTCTCTACTCCTGGAGCTATGGGGAAGCTCTGCCTGGATGGCCAAGGCATAGCCAAAGCTTGGTTATCCCATGGGATTGTGAGCTGCTAGTGTTCCTCTCTTCCAGATTCTGAGCTTTGCCCTGGTGAGCAGAGGTGTCACCTGTGTCACTGTCAGAAGTGGTGAACAGGAGAAATGTTTTGACGAGATGTGCTACCCTTTGGGTTCATAGAGTCCTAAAATGAATTATTTGGGTTGAAAGGGACCCTAGAGATCATCTTGTTCCAAATGCCTCCCCTGGACAGGGATACCTTCCACTATGCCAGGTTGCTCCAAGCCCTATCCAGCCTGGTCTTGGACACTTCCAGCGATGGAGTAGCCACAGCTTCTGTGGGCAACCTGTGCCAGGGCCTCAGCACCCTCACAGAGAAAAATTTCTTCCTAATAGCCAATGTAACCTCCTCTCTTTCAGTTTAAAGCCCATACGTCTCTGTTTCCCCCATTTGGGACTTCCAGCACCGGAGAAGGGGCACTGCAGCACCCTCTGCTTTGCTTCCCCCCTCTCCAGTTTCTGAAGTCAAAAGAAATGTACAACCTCACCATGTCTGCATCCCCCTCCCAGCCCCCCTCCTCCTTCCGCC
>JAOTQP010000944.1:7078118-7145851 GCA_026413545.1 Cichladusa arquata
AGAGCATCAGCCGATCCCGGGCCAGCGCAGCTCCTTTTCCCGGCCGAGTGGCCAGGCCAGGACAGGCTGGCGCTGGCGCATCCCCGCCTGGCACTTTGAAGCGCCCGCCCGCGCTCGGCAGGGACAGCTGGGCCGCGCCGCAATCCCCTCGGCCCTTTGGGCTAAGCCGGCCGTTTTAAAATAGTCCCCCCTCCCCTGCCCGGCCGTGACAACTGCACAATTATTTAATTATTTCAGACGCTGTTTATGGATGCGCGGCGTAACCGGAACCCGCGCGGGAGGAGTGGAGCTGAAGGGGGAGAAGGCGGCAGCTCTAAGTGGCTTTCACCCTAATTAGCAACCCCCTTGTTTCTCACCGGGAGCTGGAAAACTCATCCATGCACGTCAAACCTGCAGCAGCCAAGAGATTCGTGGTGAAAACTGGCATTTTGTCAAAATCCTTGTTTTTTAAAGGATGGTTTGAACCCTTTACGGTTGTTTCAGGGCTTCCCAAAAGGCAACTCTACCTCCTTTCTGGAGAAGAGAAGCTGCCAGGTGGGTCGGGAATTGCCTCGGATAATGCCTCTTCTTGTGCTTCAGTTTGCAAATTGGCAAAATATGGATGTGATGTCTGGTATGACCCCGGGCAAGTGGGGGAAGGACCTGGGACAGGGCTGGTCTTCCGGAAACCAGCGCAGCAGCCCAGCTGCTGGCCAAGTGCCTTTGGAGAGGAAGGAATGTGACAAAGTGACACAAGGAGCTTCTCGCACCCGGAGCAGGGCTCCCAACCACCCCCAAAATGGGGTTGCAGCCCTTCCCCCCCAGCCCAGGCCTTCACCCTCGCACGCCGGAGCATCCCTCTGTGATTGAACGGGATCCTTTCCGTGAGCCCTCAGCACCACCTAGTGTTCCCAAATACTCCCGGGGCTCCGTCCTGGTCACCGTGTGATAACTGGTCCCCAAGGCTGGGGCAGCAGCCCGTATTCTTACGTCCACAAGGAACCCCTCCAACCCCCAATTCCCACCTCTCTTCAGCCATTTAACATCACAAATCCCAGTGCAAGCTCTCAGGTGTGGAGGCTGCTCCCAAAAACTTCAGCACCTGATTCCCAAAGCATCCTCCTCTATGGGGGTGAATTTACAGGGAAGGCTGGATTGCTTTGACATTCAAAGTTGCTTCTGCAGAGAGTGTGGGAGATGCTGGTTTGCAGCACATCAGAGCTGTGTTTCCATTGCTTAAAGGTCAATAAATGCCAGGTTTTGAACTTGTTCTTCTTCCCTGACCCTAGGTATGTTTTCTCCTGGTATTTTTTTATGGTAATTCAACTTTTAGGATTGCAAATTAAACAAAAGGTAGTAGAAGTTATAAATGTTTGCTTGGGAAGCATAGTTGGGGCAGGAGTGGTGGAGAGGGGGGAAGATTGTAAAAATGATGACTACAAGGAAGAAAAACAATTAAATGTCAGTATGGATGACACTTCCCAATTCTAATTTCAAAAGCTAAGGGCTCAGTGTTAACATGTCAAGGTGATGAACGGATTTTCTCTCTTCTCAGATGAAGCTACCCACGACATCCGAACCTTCTGGTCCCTCACAGCTTCATGTTCCCAGTAATCTCACTGTCACTCAGAGACATTTCTTCTGGCTCCAGGTGTTGAAGATGAACGAATTCCTGCCCCCGCCCCTCAAATACCTCTTGCTTTGTTAGGTGATCTGGGTATGGGTAGCAAGGCTGAGCCTGCCTGAGGAGGTGATATTCCTCCCTCTGCCACCAAGATGTGCCCTTGCTCCATCACTGCTGAATGGAAGCTGGATGGAGGGGGAAAATCTCCAAGCCAAACCTCCCGGGATGTGAAGATTAAATTTTGCCTGGCTCCCAGGGACAATGTTGATGGCACAACCCTGAGGACTGCCCAGCTGCCCTGCACCTCTCCTGGATGTGTCGCTCTCCATGTGAGGTGTTTTAGGGGAGCATTTCCTTGCCTTCCCATTTTTTTTTTTTTTAACTGCTGATCACCTATGAGTTATTTTTTTAATCCTGTTAAAATTTCCCACAGAGTTTGGCCAGTGTGATGAATAAATCCTTCAGATGGAGTTCTGTTCTTGCTCCCGCTCCTGTCCCTGCTGCCGTCCCCGATCCCGTCCCCGCTCCCCCGGGCGGGAGGGGGGCGCTGCCCGTGGCTTCGGCTCCGCACTGGGATCTCGGGCAGGGCAGGTGGTTTCACAGGGATAAAAATTCCAGGGGACATCCCCCTAAGAAGGTTTTACAGTGGTTAAAGTTGTATGTTTCTATAAATGTTCCCAGTTGTCTGTAATGTTAATTGTTAATGTTAAGTCATTGGCCTCACTCCTTTTCGGCCCCCAATTGTCTTATCCCATATCCCTTTCCCCTCTTGTCGGGTTAATGCCCTCGCTGCCTCCCCAGAACGGCGCCTGTGACAGAGGAGGAGGAGTGACGTCAGCGGAGTACATGCAAATGAAGAAAGGCACAGAGAATGCTGGGACACCATTCAGCGCTAAAACCCCTAAAATAACGAGCCCAAATAAATCTAGGACTGAAAACAGTGTTTTCCAGTTGAGAAAAAAATGGAGAAGGCAAATTCGCCATCTGGAGCTGCTCTTTTCTGTCGCCGTGACCTAAGAGCACCCTACCACCATGACCTGCCCTTAAGACAGGGTGCTGTTTCAGTTTGTGTAGGGACCTGTGAGAGTGGGGGGCGCAGGTGTTCCCGTGAAGATACAGCTGCATTCTCCGGGCTCCGTGTCAATCTTCAGGTACCGCAGCTGTTCGGCCCTTCCTTCCCCCCCGCCAGACCTCGTAAAAAGGCCTTATAAAGGAGCAGGTTTCCTGGTCGATTTATTTCACCCACTTTGTGCTTCCTTTTGGGTGCTGCTCTTTTCATCTTTAACCTTCACCAGCTCTCCCTCAACCTCTCTCTCTGTTTCCTGTCTCTTTCTCATGCTCTGCCTTTTCTTTCTCCTCCTTTCATTTTGTCTGGCTTCACAAATTTCCTTTTCTGTCTGTTATTAATGCTTTTGCCATATCCAAGCATGCTACAGTTCTGGCATCCAGCTGGGACTGATGCGGTTGGAATCACACCAGGGCTGAGCTCTCCCTGCTTTTATTTAATTCTCACCTGTTCTTACCTAGCTGGAATCTTGGATCTTTTCACAGGATATGTAACAGAAACACTTCTGCAGTTTGTCGTTGCTTAATGTCACTTTTTCTTGCCCAATTCTGCCCCAAAGCAGTCCCTTTTCCTCCTGGCTGTGCACGGATGCTATTTGGTCTCTGCAGATGCAGATGTGCCATATTGGATTTATTCATCTCCTTCTGTCACCTGGCAAACTCCTTCCTCGACCTCCTTGTGTGGGAGCCGGGCGTTTGAGAGAATTAGGTCACATTTTGGGCAGAGTCTGGTGGGTCCCTTATCTCCCTGGGGCACTTTGCACTCCCCATCTTTCTCTATGTGGAGACTGAAGCGGCCCTCAGAAAAGAATAAATTTAGGTGATGGTTCTCTGGAGCAGCTACAGGTTTCTGCCCCTTCTCCTGTTCCAAGGTACTTCAGGATGACTGGAAATCTGTGTTGCACACAATGGGTGAGCACTCAAGTGACAAACAACACTGAGATGGGAGGATGCTGTGAGGGATCATTCCCTGGGTACCAGGAAGGCTTAGGAAGGTGCCACCAGGAGGTGGCTCACTTAGAAATGGGAGCATCCTAAGTACAAAACCTTTTGCCTGCATTACACAAGCAGGTTTTGTGGGTGCAGGAGGAGAGGAAGGAAACGAGACATCATCATTTTGGTTGGAAACTACATTGATATTCCAGCAAAGAGCAAGACAAATATCTGTGTCTGGCCAGCTTGCTTTCCCATTTTCCTGCCTTTTAAAATTGCAGGCAGCCTGTGCAGCTCCTCTCTCCGGATATGTGGCCACATGGCAAGTAACTCCTTCAACTGTCCCCCCTGCCAGCACAGGAAAACGAGGGAACTAATTTCCTGGCTCTGACACTCCATCATTTCCCCCATTTCTCTGAGCTGTTAGTTCTGAGCTCTCTCTGAGTATCACTCCCACAGCACACTCCAGCCTGCATCCCAAGCTGCATGCATGGAGACTGCAAGTATTGTCTAGCCAGACAGCATACTGAGATGATTTCCCAGAGAAGCAAACTCCTGTTTTCTTGGTCATTGCCAGCTTTGCATGTGGATGTGAAGAGACTGCCAGATCTCCTGTGGATATGTTTTGGAGCTGCAGCTCTGTGTGCGATAAGCAGGGAGAAAATAAACATCAGGAGGTGGAAAATTAGGGATGGGCAGGACACAAAAGAGTTTTTGGGGCCTCAAAAATTTCTAAAATAGAAATTCTGTGTAGAGACAAACAGGAATTCCCAACTAGGGAATGCAGCCCCTGCTCTGTTCCCTGAGTCACCCGTGCTCTCTCCTGGTCAGTCAGACTTTCGGTCACTCCCACCCAAGTTCCCTGTTGGTCCTCTAACCTGTAGCACCCCCGTGTCCTTTGATAATTGGTCCTTAAGGATTTCCCTGCCTGTTGAGTTTATGTACTTTAGCCTGGACTCTCAAAGCCCTTCTGCCTTTGTTTCCCTGATCGCTGGACGGTGCAGGCGTGGCTGAAATAAACATCTTTGTAAAATCCCTGCTAAAGCCTCCACTCATCATTTACCCCAATCAACATTTAAAAACAACAATTCTGAAATTTTTTTCAGGACTGATTTCATGGGAAGGCAATAGCATTTAGAAAAGTTGCTGATTGGGACTGGTTTTTTTAGGCTGGATGTGCTGACCAGAATTCCCACCTCCAGTGGTAGCCCTGTGCCTGTGGATGGTGAGAGCCTGAATTGGACACAGGTTTGAAGCATTTACAGCCTTTGTATGTTGTTGCAAGACTGTCTAAGGAACTGTGAAGGTTTTAAGAGTGGTTGAGCTCTAGGAAATTATGGCTGCAAGTTGAAGGTGACATCAGGTTTTTACGTGTCTTATCAGGAAATGATTGTTCAAGACCTCTTGGAAATGAGACATTCTGCTAGGGTTCTGTGTAACCCCAGATCAGGGAGCGTCTTTACTACAATAAATACACCCAGAGAGGTTATTTGTTTCCTTAGAGTAAGATCCAACCCCCTACACACCCGTGATTTTATTCTGCAAATATTTGAAGGTGCAAATTTCCTGGTAGCCAAGAAACACCAACATGACTTGGCAGAGCTTTGGGTGGGAGCAAGCTCCCATTTCAGAGTCAGGTTTAACTAAAGGTTTAGTTTTTAGCTAAACTCAGCCTTTCTTATATAACAGCAGCAGCAACTTGATCACTCATGACCAAGACTTTTCCATGGCTTTTTTGGGGGTTTTCATTTCCAGTTTTGGACATCCCCTGGGGTTTTTTTTTGCCAATTTGTAGCAACTCCAAAGCTAAATAATTCATTTTTCTCAGGCCCTCCATCTAGACAGTTGTTTTCCTTTCATTTATATTCCTCAGCCTCAGTTTTGGGGGTAGTTTTCAGGGGGTAAATCCTTCTATGTGCCTGGAGCAGGGTGAGAGTAAACCCCCTGATTAATTCTGATTTATTCCAGGGTTTGTGGGACACAAAATGTCATCAGGCTCCTGGGACATTTGTGAAACAATTTAATAAGAGACAAGAAATGCCTGCAGCTTGGCTTTTGCCTCTGGAAAATTTGAATTATCCCACCTGAAAAACACAGAGGGTTTGGGCATCCAACCGCACCACTGATAAAGGAGAGGATGACTGTGGGATGCTTCTTCCTTTCCAGCAGCACTTACCTCTGTGGAAGGTAAGAAAGGATGGATTAATTGATAATTATTTGTTATTTAAGAACTCATCTGTTTAAACAACACTGTGGGACGAGGAGAGGGAATAGATTTGATGTTATTATATTACTATTTCAATAAATCAAAATAGTAATATAATAATAAAAGAAAAAGACAGGTTTGGCAGCCAGCTCTTCTAAATCTCAAGTCGTTTATAAACCAGGGTGGATATATTTCAAACGTTAAAATCTGGCTTTCTTACTACAAATTCCCTGTGGCAGGTGTACTTGCTCTCAGTGCTGTACGTAGCTGGACTGCTCGCTAAAAGTGAGTAAAGCCCAGGGCTGAAGTGCAGAAGGTCCTGCCAGAGCTTCCTTTACAAATAGCCATAATAACGCTTCCCTCCCTCCCAAGGGTGTTATGAGGATTAATTATTTAACATTTGTAAAGCACTTGCAGGACTGGAGATGAAAGTGGAAAGTATTATTACGGATAAACTCAGCTTTATAGGAGGCCTGGTCAGAAAATTGCATTTGGATTTGAAATATGGGTTATGAGTGGGGGTCCTAGGAGGGGCATCCATCAAACCTGGGAAGCACAGAAAATGGAAAATGAAGTGCTTTGAAGGAGTTAATCCAGCTAATAATTAATTCAGTGTTTTGGGCATGAGGGGTGCGGGCACCTGGGAGTGGGGAGGTAATGCCCACACAGCTCTCCTGTCCCACCCTGCATGAGGTGGGTAATGGGGAACTCTGATGGAAGGAAATTTGATCATTGTACAAAATCTGAGAAAATTAAGATCTGGAGGGGAAAAGCCTTGAGACAGCCAGAATTCAGCAAATCATGGATTACTTTTGTGGGAGAAAACTGCAAATTAAAGCAGCTGGTGTGCCCAAGAGTGGGGGATTTATGTGTCCAGAGTCACCTTTTCCTCCCAGCTGGGGTTTGGGAGGCAGGGAGGAGGCAGGTGAGGCGGGTGCCACAGGCAGGGGAGGAGCACAGATCACCTGGGAGCAGGTGCAGCACCAGGATCACCAGGACAGGTAAGGCTGTGCTGGCACAGGGAGGGGGGTCTGTTGGGAAGGGGCTGGCATGGGGAGGGGGGAGGTCACCCCACACCATGGGATGGGAAGGAACCCCCTGCCTGCCCTTTATGGACCCCTCAGTTTTGCATCCTAGCTCCACAGGGAGAGAAGAGAGGGGTCAGGGTGGGTGAGGCACTGCTTCCCTCGGGAAAGCAAATCCGGGAGAGACTGAAGTGTCCTCAGCCCGCTGGGTGCCCCCTGCTCTGAGGTCCCTGAGGAGGGGCTCAGAGGGGATTGGCTGCTGTCCCTGCTGGGCTGGAGGCGATGGGACAGCCCAGCAAACCTGCAGCAACGTTTCCCGAGGAGGAAGTTGAAAAATAAACACGGTATGTGAGGCGCCAAAGCAGGCAGAGGTGAGAGTGGGTCAGCCTGGAGGCAGCAGGGCCCCAAAACCCCCTTGCCCCTCTGCAAGGAGCCCTTGCTGGCTCCCTGCTCCACTCCCAGCCAAATTAAATGCAAACCCTCTGCCTCACAGCCAAACCGAAATTGCTGCTGTGTGCATTGAACCAAAAACTCCCTCCCCACCTTCTTCTGCCCACAGAAATGCTTAGAAAAGTCACTGCTAGTGCCTAAAACCTCGTAGATTGGATTCATAGAGTCCCAGAATGGTTTGGGTCGGAAGGGACTTTAAAGCTCTCCCGTGCCACCTCCCTTGCTGTGGGCAAGGTCACCTTTGCTGCAGGGGAAGGTTTTTTCTTTCTTTCTTCCATGCTTTCTACCAGCTTATCATTAAAAGCTGCCATCCCATCACCTTGGCCGTGCACAGTGCCAAGGCCAAGGCTCCAGGTACTTGTGGAGGGGGATGTTGTGGGGGGTACCCAGTGCTTAACCTGTGTCACATTCTGGGGCAATTGGGACAATTTGAGGACAAATATTCATCTCTTTGGAAAATGCCCAGAGAAGCTGTGGAATCCAGCAAAGCTGGGGCTTTCCCACCCCTGGAAGAGTTCAAGGCCAGATTGGATGGGGCTTGGAGCAACCTGGTTTAGTGGAAGGTGTCCCTGCCCATGGCAGGGGTGGAACTATATTATCTTGAAATTCCCTCCATCCCAAACTGTTCTGTGATTCTAGGATTCTATAAATACTGATTTTGGTGACATTTTTGATGGTGATAATGCTGGATTTGAGTCTATTTTGGGTTGGTACCTGTGAGGAGTTACTGGAGTCAGGGCTGCCCCATCACACATTATGGAGTAAAGCTGACAGTTCAGGGCAGAGATGGCACCCACCCCTTTAGAAAGCAAATCGCTTTACCAATCTCATTACCACCACGTAGAGGCAAAGAAAAATGGCTTTTGAGATGGTGAAGTGCATTTCCCCCAGCAGATAATTTTTAAAGTCAGACCTCACTGTTTTTAAACCACAAATAAACAAATGCAGTTCACAAGAGAAGTAATGGCAATGTTCCCATTCGGAGTGCCTGTAGTTAGGCTTTGGCTAATTGATTTTATTTCTCAGCTTTCTTTGTTGGGATGTAGCTTCTTGCTGCTTCTCTGATGGCAGGGCTCAGAGCAAGGATAGGGATGGACAATCCAAACCGGGGGCTTATAAATGGAGGCAGCATAAGGAAGAGGAAGCAGAGAGCTGTATAACCTCTCCAACACTAGCTTTTGTATCTCTCTCCCTCAGTGTCTCCTTCCGGGTGGATCCATTGTGTCTATTAAATAGACCTCTAGTCCAGCATCCTGAATTTAAAGCTTTCATCCCTGTTTGAACTTGGACGTTGAACTTCCCCATTTCAGGAGGATGGATTATCTCAGTTTGTGCTCTCTGTCTGCCGCCACTGTGTAAGCTCCTGCAGTACCTGATGGTCCTTCAGATAGGTACTTCCTGGCAACTGAGCCTAATAGTTTCCAATGATGATAATTTTTAACATAAGTCCAAACCCCTTAAGGATCCTTTAGAGGCAGAAATGTTGCTGTCCTGCTTTTGCAGCTGCAGCTGAGGTCACTAGTATAAGGAAGATGATTGCTCAGTGTCAGTGTTAACACTCCCTGGTGTGGGCAAAGACGGAGGGAAAAGAGAACCTGACAATTATGGGATGAAATGGTTCAGAGTGAGGTTTTAGCCTGACATTAATGCATTAAGGATCCAGCTCCTGTGGGAGCTAATGGAAGTGCTGCTATAAGTGCCTCTGCAGACAAATAAGACAATGCTGGTAATGAGTGAAGCAGCACAGGATACAGGAGAGCTTATCACTTTCAGTGATGCCTCTGCTGATACCTTTCGGGTGTCTCCTGCCATCCCTCTGTCCTCAGAGGCAGAGATCTCTCAGCCCCGTGTCTGGACCACTGCCACCCCAATCAGGTGCCAGATTTGGGCTGTGGGGTTATATTGTACTCAGGGAGACACACAGAGGACATGCAGGACAGGGAAGGGCTGACTGAAAATGATTTTCTGAGCATGGCACCTCAGCTTCTGTCAGTCTGTAGGTCTGGGTTTGATCTGCTCCTGCAGCTGCAGATTCAAGACAAGAGCCTCTCTGGAAAGCTGGAAATAGCTTCATTATTTCCAGACACACATCTCAGTTGCATTCCCCACCTCAACCTGAGCTCAGCCTGAGTGGTTTTTTTTGCAAGTCAAGGCATTTCTCCACTTCCCTGAGTCAGGTTTTCCCTGGAGACCATCCCTGTCACCCACAGATGCTCTGAGAGCCAAGCACAGGTCCTATGGTGAGCTGTGGTGTGTCTGAACTGCCTGATTCACACAGGTTGAAGGGCAAAGTTAATTGTAGGGGTGATGGCTGTCAGCTCCTCCCACTGGTGAACTTTAGACTGTAATTTCCTAGCTGGGGAAAGTGGAAGTGATGCCCTGACTGAGACACTATCAATGGACTTTTAAAAAACCCAAAAACAAACAAAACCTCTCTGGAAACCAAATGCACATTTGGAATAGTAAAATGACCCAGGTTTTGGCTAAAAAGAGAGATTGTGGCTGCCAGGGTAGTGTGAGACGAAAGAAGGGAAAGTCTAATTTGGGCTCTCAGGCTCCTTACCATCCTCCAGATGCCTCCCCAGGTAGTTGGTTGCATTAGCTATAAACCAGGATAAAAAACAGCTCCTCTGGGAGGTGATAAGTGCAAATGAAACAGTAAATCATTAAGCAGACACAGCATAGGGCACCATAATAAACAGGGGCAAAGAGCACAAATGACAAGCCAGCAGGAACACAGGGGTGTTGCCAAACATGGCTGGGTGATGAGGGAAGGGACAAAGTCACATTCAGCAGGGATGCCCTGGGATGGTGGATGTGGCCACCAGTATGAGCACCCGCTGGACCTTCAGCTTTTTCTTTTCCCTGCTGATTGTAACCATGTCTCATTTCCTTTGGAGCTACAGGGATAAACAAGAGCTGTTTGCCCTAGGGCACAAACATAACTGTGGTTAGTTTTTTTTCCCCCTGTGCTCACCCTTTGCATGTTTTCAGAGGAGGAAGAGAAGCAGGAGAAATAGTTTTGCTGGTCACATGGCCCAGGTGAGCCATGTGCTCCCTGCTATCAGGCAGGAATGGAGACCAGCAACCCCAGAACAGTCCCCATCACCTCCTGAGCTCAGCCAGATCACATCAGCACGGTAAGGTGGCTGTGCGTACCCCATTTAGCTGATCTTTTAATTGTGATTGATCAGTGTGTCCTTCAGATCATCCCAGTTTGATTGCATTGATCTCAGGTGGAAAACCATCAGCCCCCACTTTATATCAGCCTTTAATATGTAACTGCAAGAGCTACATCAGTTATATATTTGACTGAATAATGCTGTGGTCATGTTATTACTGTAGCATTAATACAGCATGTTATGGCTGGAATCCTTCTTGTTGTGGTATTCTGGGATGAATTTGGTTCTGCTTCCAGTTATTACACTGATATTTAACATCCCTCCTTGTACCTAATCTAAACTTCCCCTCTCAGTTTAAAGCCATTGCCCCCATTTCATGTATATGATGAGATTCTCTACTCACCCAGAAAACAGATTTTTCAGCCCACTCCATGGCTTGGGAATGTTGCTTGCTTAATTACAGGGAAACAGGTGGATGCTCCCATTCCCCAATTGCCCCTTTCAAAAGACTACAAAGATGATTGTATTAACCCACTGGACTGTGCCAGCCCTGCTGGTAAACAGCATCTTGCTTTGATTTTCTGTTTAATTACCCAATGCACCCATTGTCAATAAATCTTTCCTTTTAAGTCATGAAATAAGGCAGAACCCTGCAGTGCCAGTAGTGACCTGCGAAGCTGCCAACCCACACCATGCCCCTTTCCATGCATAGCTTTTCCACTCTTGGATTAAATCCCCCCTAAATTCATCTTCATGAACCAACCAGGATAGCTCAGAGGAGCTTGGTGAAGACAGGATGGAAACCAGCCTGGTGGCACTGCAGGGACATTGGTCCTGTGTGCTGCTACGTGTGGCTGTGTGTTCCAGAGTGGTGTTTGCACACGGAGCCAATGTTTGCTCAGGTTGAGCTGTTGGATTAGCTGTTTGGTTAAACCAGCTCAGATCAGGCAGGTTGGTTGCAGGGATTTAGGAGATTAGTTTTAACCCAGTGGATTTTCCTGCTCAGGGACAGACTCCTACGGGAGATGGTATCTGCACCAACCATGGACTTCACGGGATGAAACAAGGTGTCCCTGGGACAAACCAACCTGAAATCAGATAATAATAAAGCCAAAGAAACAACTCCCTTTTTCCAAGGCTGACAGCATCAACTCATGTTTAACCTCACATGCAAATTATCCCTTGTGCAACAGCAGAATAAGAACATATTTGGTTTCTATTTTCAGCAAGTGGGGACTGAAGCCCAAAATGCTGCTGGGGCAGGTGTTTGCAGGATAATCAGGATGTCTGGAATGGGGAGGTCAGATCCAGCTCCAAACCATGCAACTTCTGTTATGTGGAGGGACAGCATCCACCCTAAAAGGGAGACAATTTCTTCCCAGTGTTAAGTGTGGATTGGCACAGATAAGTTACTGAAGAGGAAGGAAGTCCTGGGCACCAGCAGCACGGCCTTTGTTATCAATTAAAACATTCCTAATGGCCCAGCCTGGCACCACCTCACACCAAGGCAGCCCTCAAACATATGGTCGAGCCCACATGAAAGAGCTGATCAGTTCTCAACCTAATTAAGCAAACAGCAAACAGGAGCTGGCTGGGTTTAATTGCTGTAATTCTCTCAGGAAATGGGTCCCCCAGCATCTGCAAACCACGTGCGTGTGCGCTCCAGCACAGAGGCTCCAGCAGCTTGATGCAAGTCCTGGTTTAGGGATGCTCGAGAGAGGGAAGAAAGAGTGTGAGCAGGTCAGGATGCAGGGAATTACTTGATTTGTTTGCCCAAACCCACAATGTTTTGTTTCCAGCAGCTTTTGGGGTATTTTGAAGGTATATTTTTAGCAAAATGCTTTGGTTTGTGGAATAGATACAGGGTATTTTTCACCTCTTTTTCACCTCTTCCATGGCCTGAAATAATTCCAGAAATTTTGAAAAATTTTGGACCTCTGTGGCTGTTCATGGAGCTAAAGGAACACTCTGCTGTTTACCCCTAGACATTCCTGTTTTCCCTGTGTATTATCTCTCCTACCTGGCCCCAAAAAGACCACCCTGCCCTGGTCTGCAGCGGATCCTTAAACTCACACTTGCAGAAGAGCAAGAAAAGCAAGACCTACTGCTGAGAGGGATCCTTGTAATTAAAGGTTCAGGCTGAGATGTGTCAGACATTGCAGCGGATTTGGGGCCTTTTTGAAACAACTATGGCTTTTTTAGACATTTCCTAGTCTTGGGACAAGGACCTCAGAGAGTTCCCAGGGCTTCCCAGTGCCCCTTCCTATTCCCATGTGCTTGGTCAAACTTACTCCAGTCCTCCCTGGAAGAGAAATCCTTTTTTTTCCCAGTGTTAAGCCAAATAACTTGTGTAAATTGAATAATGACATTGTTTTTCTTTGCCTTATAGTCAGAGGAGGTTGACAGGATGGCGAATTTTAAGGGTCACGCACTTCCAGGCAGCTTCTTCCTGCTCTTTGGGCTCTGGTGGTCTGTGAAATACCCACTGCAGTATCTCAGCCAGAAACTAAATAAGAAATCACACAGAACTCATTATTTCCAGCGTGTGGATGTCATTGAAGGGGGAATCAAAATCCTCTTTTCGCTAATAGGTAAGGGTTCTATTTCACTTTCTGTGCCAGTATTCACCTAGCCTGCAGTGGTGACTGTACAGGAGCCCTGACTCCAGAGCAACTGGTCTAGATGTGGAAGGATCAGAGAATGTTTAAGGCTGAAAAAGACCTCTTAGACCATTAAGTCCAACCCCTAACCACTACTAGGTCCCACCATTAAACAATGAACCTGAGCACCACATCTACATGTTTTTGAACACTTCCAAGTATGGTGATTCCAGCACTCCCCTGGGCAGCCTGGAGGCATTCTTGATGTCCCTCTTGACTTGATCTCTGGCATAGTTTGATGTGGAAAAGCAAGACTCATACCCCTTCCCAAAGCCAAGCTGCCATTAAACACAGGCCTGATTTTTCCATCCAGTCTTTTCTCCCTAATGCAAACTCGCCAGCTCCTGCTTCAGAGCCCCTAGTAGCAAGGAGCAGTCTCAGCCATTGCAAATGAACCCCCAGAAACTCCATGCTCTTGGGTGTCCTGCAGGGATGCTGGCGGAGCAGTTTGTCCCCGATGGTCCCCACCTGTACCTGTACAGTGGGGAGAAGCGTGACTGGGTAAAGCTGATGAACTGGCAGCACAGCACCATGTACCTGTTCTACGGCCTCTCCGGGGTGGTGGATGTCCTCACCTGTACCTCCCAGCTGGTGCCACAGGGTCTGGATCGCCTTATGTTGGCCGTGGCCGTGTTTGTTGAAGGTTGGTAGAAGGTGGTGCTTAATTTGGGGAAGGACATTGGGAACCAAGGCAGAGAAGGACTCAAATTTGCCTGACCAAGATATGGCTCCAGATGCCTCTGGAGATAGGACACGTTGTAAGGGATATATTATGGTAGGCTGGGATGGAATGAGATGGGAAATACAGTCACAAATAGGTTCTGGTTTGGGATTTCTGGGGCTACTGTGATGCAAAGCAGCAGAATGAGGTTCCTTGTTATGATAAATGGCTGGTGGACTCTGCCTTCCTCTGCCATCCACATGCTGTTCTCCCACCTCATGTTCCCCCTGAGAGCCATTAATTGCACTGCAGGCATCATTAGCCTCATCTGCTTGCGTGGCACGTGGCAATTTGAAGTGATTTATTTTGGCTTCAGCACATCATGAATATCATTCTGTCCTCAGGCTGCCTTGCAAGTCACCAGCCGGGATTCCAGACCCCTCTTGGATCATAGAATCATATAAAGACTTGGCTTGTAAGGAAGCTTAAAGATCATCTGGTTCCAACACTCTCCCATGGGGAAAGAAGGTCTTGTTTATACAGAACCCTCCTTAATGAAGGCACA
The DNA here is from genome assembly GCA_026413545.1 of Cichladusa arquata. NCBI lineage: Eukaryota > Metazoa > Chordata > Aves > Passeriformes > Muscicapidae > Cichladusa > Cichladusa arquata. The sequence continues at coordinate 7,092,409 of JAOTQP010000944.1, forward strand.
GCTCCTGTTATTTTTCCCTTTCCTGATCACAGCAGTTTTTGAGGCAGCAGCAGCAGGGGCAACTCCACATGCACAGTTTGGCATGTGAGACCAGGAAATTTATCATTTGCAGCTCCCAAGAAATCGTGAAGTTTAGCAATAGGAAAGAAGGACACAGCAGAAGCCTGGCTAGAAGGGAAGGGTCATCTGAAGAGGTGATGGCACAGATGTGGGAAGAAATCTACCCTGTCCTTGGTCACTGTATTGCTCAGGTCCTCCTGCCCCAAGGCTGGGCATCTCATCCTTCCAGGATGCTGGGCTGCCAGGAGGCCTAGGGGATGGTGCTGTGTGGAGTCCCTTCTTTCCATGATGGCTTGTCTCAATTTGCCGTCCAGGCAGGTGATTTATTCCACTTGGTGGCCACAGCTGCTGTTGTTAATGCTGCTCTAAGCAGGGCTCATGTTTTGGCAGGTTGTCTCTTCTATTACCACGTCCTTCACCGCCCCATGCTGGATCAGCACATCCACTCCCTGCTGCTCATTGCCATCTTTGCCGGGGCTGGCAGCCTCCTGCTGGAGGTTTTCCTGCGTGACAACATCGTCCTGGAGATGTTCCGAGCCAGCATGACCATTGTCCAGGGAACATGGTTCTGGCAGGTCTGTTCTGCCTTCCCAGAGCAACGAAGTAAAGGGAAAAGAGGGAAACAACTTGTACATCGCATATCAATCATACACCTCCCAAGGATTATTTTGCCAGGCTCACTTCATAAATAGCTCATAACCCAGAATGAAAATTTACTTATCACAGGTCATCTCTGATGGCTGCTCCTGCTGCAAGAGCTGATTGTTTTAGCTTATTGCTTCTCCAGTGGGAAGAGCGAAAGCAAGTGAGCAACACTTTGCAGTACCTAACGATCAAGCAGTAATTGCTTAATGTGTCTAATGCTCCCTGCAGCCCTCCCTCTGGTTTAGTGGAAAGATACAAACTCCACCAGCAATAAAGCAGATGAGTTAACATACAGCCAGCTGCTTGCTTTGGTAGGAGTTGGGAAAGCAAAGAAATCAGTTGGAGATAACTGTTTTCAAAACTAAGCTGTTAAAGAAAACCCCAAACAAGCAAATAAAGAAACCAAACAAACAAACAACCAAAAAAACAACCAAAATAACCACCCCAAAACCAAACCACTTTGTTTTTTTGAAAAAGAACCCTTCTCTTTTTCAAGGCTGCGCTAGCTCAAACCAGCCTTTATTCAGAGGGAAAAAAAAGTGGGTGGAGCTTGTAAAATAGTAAATCTGGGTTTTTAAAAGGATGCCTTGGAGTTTGGAATGCTGAGGGACAATTTTGTCTGGATATTGAACAGAAAAAGAGATATCTTGGGCACAGATTGCCTTTATGTGGTCTCTCGTTGCAAGGATGGACTTCACTCAGCAAAAACCTCTATCCTGGTCAGGACTCGGGTTCCTCAGTCACCAGATGAATAAAGGTAACTTTCTGTGAAGGTGATGAGGCTCTGGCACAGGTTGTTTAAGGTCCCTTCTAACCCAAACCATTCTGGGATTCTGAGATTCTATAGTGTTTTTCCCAACATAATTGTTCCACCAACTTCTTGTACTACCCAGATCGGTGTTGTGCTGTTCCAGCCATGGGGAGGTCCAGTGTGGGATGAGAATGACCACAGCAACATCATGTTCCTCACGATGTGCTTCTTCTGGCACTGGGCAGCTGCTGTGGCCATCCTGGCTGTGAACTACACCCTCGCTTACTGGTGAGGCTGGGACAGGGGCTGGGACAGGAACTGGGGCAGGTGTGGGGGAGGCAGGCAGGGTGGACTGTCTGTAGTGACAAACAGATGAAATCCAGCCCTTCCTGCAGTACAAAATCACAGCTGAATAAGCAGTCCCAGACTATTGCAGGTTTTAGGGCAAGGTATTCGTTGAGTGCACAGAATGAAAAACAGTGTCAGTGAGAGACACAGGCATTAAACAGGGAGAATGAAACAACTGAGTCTAGAGGTGCTCCTGGCAGTCACGCTGCTTATTTTCCTCTGCACTGAGTGCTGAAGTCAAACTTTAATTTGATAAAGACATCAAAGCATTACTAGGACCCCCTGACACTTCATCCTCTGCCTTGCAAGGACTTCAAAGCAGTTGAAGGTCACTGAATTCTTCAAGGTACAAAAACTAAGACATTACCAGACCCTAGTTTGGCTTTTCCAAGGGGATGGGAAGATTATCCCACTTTGAGGGATGCTCTGAGGGATGCTCTGTGAGCTACAGAATGGATAGTTCAGTCCATGCCATCAAATAGACTTTATATAGAACAAAAATCACTCAATCCCCCATCAACAGCATTTTTGGAACTCTAGAATTAGGGTTCTGGTGAGTGGCATTAGGTGGGGATTTTTCTAATAATGATTTATTGCCCCTGTGCTACAGCTGTCTCCAGAGGTTCAGAAGAGGCAGTGGAGAGCCCTACATCAGCCTGGGGGTCCGGCAGAAGTGTGACAGCAGCTCCCAAGCTGCTTTCTTGAATGGCTCTGATGAAGAGTGAAGAGGGTGCAAACTCCTGCTTCAAATACATGAACAGTCTTTTTTCCAGAAGAAGCAAATCTAATGAAATATTTTTGTTTTGAAAGAGTGAGAGATGCCCCCGTGGTGCTGCTGGGAGGAAGGCTGAGGACACAGGGGTGGCTGCCCTCCATCCATACCCAAATATCTCTGGTTCAGACACGGTCAAAGCTTGAAGTGATTTTTAGCAGCAAAACAAAGAATGGAAATTCAACATGACAAGACTACTTCATCCTATGGGCTCCCCCATGTGTTCCCATAGGGATGGAGGGCATCCTTTGGCCAGCTGACTTTTCCAAGAGCCTGGAGGCTTTGACCTGCCGTGACTGAAGTCAGGGAAATCTCCAGGCTGGGGTCATGCACCTCTGGAGCAAGGAATCAGCCCAAGGAGGACAAGTAACAGAGTGTTGAATGCGAGATTATGGCAATGTTTGCAACACCAGGGCTTGATTGCACACAATACAAATTATTGAATCTTTGAAGTAAAGAGGGGCTTTGTTAATTGTTTTCATGTTCACTTAAAGGCTAAGAGAGTAAATAAATGTGAAATAAAAATCATCATTGAACTGATATCCTTAAATTTAGATAAATTATAGAGTGTGTAATAATAGCTTAGAAAAATCCATCCCTTGGACCTGCAAAGCCTGTAAGATACACGACTGTGCAGTAGGGATTCATGAAATGTCCCAGTTTTCCACCAAAAATAAACCCCCTCAGCTTGGAAAGCAAGATGAAACAGGCACATGGTTTGTTTTTAGGCTGCCTTTACTAGCTTATTTCTTGCAAAAAGTGACTAGAATTGTCACCTCCTAGACAGGATGAAAATATGCTAGTAGTATGGGGATTAAGATATATATATATATCCATCTATATATATGAATAAATAAAATAGCCACCAGCACAAGGTAAATTGCCATTGCTCATGTCTCAAACTCCAGGGTTGGAAGGATGCTCTGCAGTGAGATCTTCTCCCTGCTGTGCAGTGGGGGATGGATTGCAGGAGCTTTTTGGGATCATGTTCATGACTGCACAGAAAAGCAGCTCCTGGCAGGTCCAAGGGAAGGCAAAGCTCATCCTTTAACCCTTTTCCCCTTGTGCAAAGAGCCAGTCGCAGACTACAGAGACTGCAGCCTGGATTTTATTGCTTATTAACAGTACTATAAAGAACAGATTTCTTTGAATGCCAGTTTTCCTGTATATCCCCTGATAAGCTGGTTTATTTTGCAAGGCTGGATACTGGGAGATGCAAACAGACCGGGCATGATGAGAATGAAGCAGCAGAGCTGCATCTCTGTAAATCCATCTCATAAACTCATGACTGGGTCTCGTGAGTCATAACCACTGAACATGAGGAGTATTTTGTAGATATCTTTTTTTCTGTCAAGGCAGAACAGTTTTTTAAAATGTCACAAATTCCTCTGGTTGCTGTGGGGAGACACAACCCATTCTGTAGATGCCACTGCTAGTGGCAGAGACCTCAACCACAGTGAGGAAGGGGACAGATCAAGTTAATAGGAGTGCTGCAGTACAGGGATGGGTTCACTGAAGAGCAAAAAGGCCATGTATGAATTATTTCTGGTCTTTTGTGAATTATTTTCTTTTAGGAAACAGCCCAAGCATCACTATTCCCATCAAACAGCCAGGGGAGGGCAGCAGCTGCAGTTGGAGTAGGAACAGATCCAAGCTGGATGCAGTCATACTCCTCCTTCCCACCTGCAAAAGCCAGAGGGTTTTTCCATTCCAGGGCACACAAATGACAGCTGACTTTGGTTTTTAAAAGCACTCCTTGCTTTTGGAAGTGGGATAGGGTTTATTTAATTCTTCACAGCTCTCAATCAAGTTGCTGTCTCCTTTCCCCCCTCCTTTCTTTGGTGCCTGTCACTGTATGGCAACAGAGCATCTTTTCCCTCCACAGCACCCGGTGTCTGGAATAGTTTCTGTTTGCCTCATTAACTCCCTGCTCCCACAAACATCCCAGGACTGCCAGCAAAGGACTCACTAATTTGTTTGCCATCTCTGGAGCACATTCTTTTCCAAGGCATGAAGATCAGCAAACGAGAAGAGATCCAGGCTATGATTAAGGAAGAAAATACAGTTTGAGTTCATTTCCGCAGGAGAATTAATGGTTTTCATTTCAACTAAAACCAGTTTGCAAATAGTTTAGGTACCCAGACACGGTATGAAGGCATCTGGATCAGTGGTACGGAGATGGTTTATTATATAGAGGTGCAACCATAAGCCATCCTCACACTTATTTCTTGATTGATGGATATTTTAGGACAGTCCTAAATGAAGACTGGCTTTTAATACAACATTAATATCAAACAGTTGTTCTGGATCATGTTTTTCAGCATACAGTGTTTATGATCTTGGAGGTTTTCTCCAACCTAAACCATCCTATGATTCTATGAATTGAGTTAAAGCATCTCTGTACTGGACCCATTGGCCATGCAGCTGGAGTGGGCTGGGGGTGTGTTTGTATCCATACCCACACTGATTTTAAAAAGAGCAGGATGCCCTTGTGTAACTGTAGCCTCATGTTCGATTTTGTCACTCGGGGTGTCCTGCTTATCCATGGCTGGAAGGAACTGCTGATCCCACCCTTCTCTTCCAAAGGAGCCCAGACAACACCCCCAAAGGTCCTGGCAGCTGCTCTTCCTGCAGCTGGAAAGACAAACCCTTAATTTCACCAGGAGCCAGCACAGCCCATCCACGAGCCACTCATTCCTCAGAGATTGCATCTCCTGCTGCCACCCCACGCTGCCACTGCTACCTGAGGCTGAAAGGAAGGTGTAGCAGCAGAACAAGCCCTGCCTCTGCTTTTACCACCTGCTTTACCTCGTGATGCCTGTTTATGAAATCTGGTCTTAGCATTCGTCATAATAATAATAATAATAATAATAATAATAATAGTACTTTGCACTTCCCAAACAGCCGTCCATCTGCAGCACTCAAGCTGCTGGCAAACCTTTAATTAGATTGTGCCTCCCACCACCCCCAGGAAAGAGACAAACATTATCACATCTTTTCATTAGCACTGGGGCTGATGAACCTTCAGGGAGAAGATGTTGCAATCACAGCTGAGGGAAAAAGAAAAACCAAAAATATGAAATCAAATTCAATTCAGGGTTTAGCTTGAGGAGCTGGAGGGGGTCAGACACAGCTCTGCCACCCTCAGTATTTTCCTAGGAGTAAGAAGGGGTATATTCTCTAAGGAACTGAAATGGAATCACACCCATTTGTGCCCACAGTGATTTTAGCATGCACGGAATGTCAGTGACCTGCTAAGGGATTTCTGGGGGATTTGCTATTTTTTTTCTCCTAACCACCTGTCAGACTTTATTCCCCATTTTTCTCATGAGGATGGTTTAAAAGAAACCTCCTTTTCTCAACTATTTAAGTCACTGAAAACTTCTTTCACTATCTGTACCTTAAGTTGCCCTTTTCATAGGAGCTTTCTCTCTGGCCTTTATTTGTTACTGCCCCTTTATGGAAAAAGGCACATTGATCCTCTATGTAGATACTTTCCAGCTGGGCTTTGTTTCCTCCCTTCACTCTCCAGCTGATGCACTCCCACCTCACTTTTTCCCACTTGCTCCAAGGGCTTGACTCCTACTTCTTGGGAAGCAGCTTCTTGCCCTTTGGGGTAGTGGTTTATGGAGGTGGGTGGTTGCAGAAAGGAAAACTGAGCTGAAAGAGGTTCCCCTTCAGTAGATGGTGCTGCTGCTTTTTTTCTCAGCAAAAAAGGTATGGTTTTTGTCCTGCATTATTTTCAGGGATAGGTCTGTAAGGAAGAATTCCTATGAGGGCTGTATTTCTCCCTATGCTTGGATTTAATGTGGTAAGTTTAGCTAAGTTCCTAAGCTAAAGCTTGGGTGAAACTGGATTTGTGGAAGCCCCTTTGCTACTGTGGGCTTCCCAGGACCCTTTTGCAGGTGTACTCATCCCTGTTCCACTCATCACAGGCACCGTTGGAAGTGAGCAGGGATGGGTGTATGGCACTGCCTTGTTTTCCTTCCTTCCTCCCACTTGATATGAAGATAATGGGAATAAAAGGCTGCTGGCTATGGTGGCTTTTCTGGTTGTGCTGGACTACAGCCCATCACCCTTGAGGAGGCTGCTTTGCTTCTGTGCTGCTCCAGCCTTGGGTTTCTGTGGGGTGCTGGCTCACGTGTGGCTCTGAGCAGGGCTGGTCCTGCAGGTTTGCTTGGGGTGGGTTTGGCAACATGAGTGAGGGAAATACACAACTTCCTAGGGGAACTGCTGGTTTGGGAATGTGGCTGCCCCAGGGCCAGGGGCTTGGGCAGTGCTCTGGGGTGATGCTGAATGTTTCTGCACCATCACCTCGATGCTATGAAAGAGCATGGGGACACTGGGGTGGCCTGAGGTGTTTATTTGCTGAAGCACTTGCCTGCTCACCACTGCAGCCATCAGTGGGATGGGCATCAGCTTCGAGGTGGCTCGTGCCAGTGGTTACTTGGAGAAGGGCAGTGTTGCGTATCAGAGAGGAAAAGGAGTGGAAACAGGCTGCTGTGTCCTGCCTGTCCATCTTTTGGGGGAGAGAGGGCCATGGCTCCCCACTTCTCAGCTGCTCTGGGCGTGTGAAGCTCACAAAGGCTCCGCTCTGGTTTGCAAGCTGCTGGCCCAAAATCTCCTGTCCTCAGGCAACTTTGATAAGGTTGGACCCCTAAAAGGGTTATTGTGTCCCTGGCAGCCCAGTTCACAGAGTTCCAGCAGAGCCCTGTCAGACCTTGCTGCTGCCTTATCTCTGCTTGGCTCTTTCCCAGTTGTCCCCAGCCCCATCCTAACAGCTGAATATACATGGTTGCCATGGGAACAGGCATTGGCTGCTTATCCTGATTTTTGTGGCAAACTCCAGGAGGGTTGTTGGCTGGTTTTTTAATAGCAGACAGGAGGTGGCCCAGGTTGTGAAAGGTGGTTGACTCAGGGTGCTTTGAACTGGCCCACGGAATGTTCAGCTCCAAACATCCTGTCTGAGGGGCACCTCCCCGTGGTGGCTTCTCCCTTTATCTGCCTCTTCTGAGTAATCACCTCCTTGCTGACACATCTCGAGAGGCAGAAGGACAGGCCGGAGCCACAGGTAAACTCTTCTATCCATACATTTGTGAACAGCTGTGCCGTGGGATGGACTTGGCTGCTGGAACTTGGAAGGAAGGGGCGTGGGGAGAACATCCATGAGAGACAAAGGTTCAGTGTGATGGCAGCTGTGGGTGAGGCTGGTAGAAGTGCTGCTGATGGTGCCAGAAATCTCTGGCTTTAGCCCTTTTTTAGGTGGGTTATTGTGTTTTGGAGCCACGTCATAGCGGGGGATGGGAGTTATTCAGCCTAAAGAGGAGAAGGCTCTGGGAAGCCCTTAGAGCCCCTTCCAGTGCCTAGAGGGGCCCCAAGAGAGCTGGAGAGGGACTCGTGGAGTGTCAGGACAAGGGGAATGGCTTCCCACTGCCAGAGGGCAGTGTTAGATGGGCTATTAGGAGTAAAGGTGAGGGTGGGGAGCCCCTGGCACAGGGTGCCCAGAGGAGCTGCAGCTGCCCCTGGATCCCTGGAAGAGTCCAAGGATGGAGGAGGATTCACAAAGAGAAGACCCTCCCAAATGTCTGCAGCCAGCTGCTGAGCTTGCCCTCTGCACACAAGCTGGCTGTCCTGGGATGCTGATGGGTGCTTGTAGGGAATGCTGCAGGTGTATCTAGAGGGGCAGCAGCAATCTCCTCCACTAGAGAAGGTGGGGTCGAAATCATGGATGGTGATGGATCTGGACCTGCAGTGGCTCCAGGGGAGAGCCTGGAAGCTGGGCAGGAATGCTGTCCTTTGCCAGCCCAGCCTGAGGAGGCTGCGAGCAGTCAGGCAGGCTCAGGAAGGACAGCAGGCAGCTCCCAGATGGCGATTAAACAGGAGCACCACAGCCTGGAAGCTGTGGAGGGAGAAGGGCAGCTCAGGCAATAACTTCTGTCTGCAGCCATATTTCAAGTGCTCTGACAGACAGAGCAGCTCCCAGGAGGAATAAATAACCTGTTGTCTCTGCTCTTTCCTGGCTGCCACTTACTTGGTGCTAAATGAGTTTTTATGTGAGTGTGGGCTCCAAAGCTGGAGTGGGGAAAGCCAGTGGGTCTGAGGTGTTGGGGTTGAGCTTGTTGGGCTGGGCTGGTCAAGGGGCTCTGTCAATGTGGGAAGTTGTTTTTCTGTGCTTCAAGTATGTGAGCTGTACAAGTGGACTGTTGCTTGGAAATGTCTGGGTTTTTCTGCAGAATAGTGGCTGTTTTATAAAAGGAGGTGGGATTGTTTTGGTTTGGTTTGTTTGTTGGGTTCTCTTTTTTTTTGTTTTTTGGATTTTTTTTTTGGTAGTTGAGTGAGTTACATGCAAACGTCTGCTTGTCTGATGGTGATTTGGGACATCTCTGCTACAAGAGGGATGCCCCAGAACATGGCTGGATTCCTGGAAATGTTCAAGGCCAGGTTGGATGGACTTAGAGCAACCTGGTCCAGTGGAACATGTCCCTGCCCATGGCAGGGAGTTGGAATGAGATGAACTCTAAGGTCCCTTCCATCCCAAACCATTCTGGAATCTGTGGTGGTTGTTGAAGGGCTGTTTCCAGTTGCTGGGAAGCAAAGGAGACTTGTGACAACTCCCCAGAGTCTTGCTGAATTAGGCTGCAGAGGGGTTGTGACGCAAGAGGGTCCCTGGCATTGCAAGGAAGAGCAAGGCTGCCCTGCTGGGGAGAGGGATGGTCAGGGTAGGATAGTCCAGGGACAGCTCTGAAACAGCAGGTTGGGGCTGCTGCTGACTCAGGCCACGAGGGAGGTGGGGGGTGGATGTGGGGTGACAGATCCCCGGGTTAATCCCAGATGCTGGCATGGCTTGGAGCAGTCTCTGGAGCTGCAGGTGGGACACATTTGCCATTTCTGGGCCCTGGAATGTCCCTGCTCTCCTCTCCTCCAACTTCATCGTGTCATATTAATGTTCCTGATTCGTCTCTTGATCAGGGTACGCTCCAACTTCAGGCTGTTGCCCTTGCAGTCACGAGTAGGACAATGGTCAAATTTGGTTATATATCACACAGTTGTGCTATGCTTAAACGTGCTTTATTGTTAGTCACTTCAGATGTAGATGTTTGTACAGGAAGTGTCCTGGCCAGGGTGCCCAGGGTATAATCAAGAAAGATGTGGGTTCTCCTGGGGCATCAGCCACCTCACCCTAATCAGGCACCCAAAACAGAGCAGAGAGTCATCCATGATCCCCAGCTCCTGGATAGGGCATTTCTCACCTACCTGAAAGGCTGTTTAGTAATTTCCATCCTGAAAGGAAACCTTAGGACAGATTGAAGCCTTTCCCAGATTGCCTATGTCCCAGAGATGCAAAGGAGGACAATGGCTTCTACATTCCAATCCTATGTTTGCCACATGGAGCTGAGCCAGTCTGATCCATGCTGGCTCTGCAGCCATAACCCGACTTGGAACGTCTGGCAGAGCTCTTCCTCACCTCAGGCACTTGCCACGCCACATCCTACCCTTGTTTTGCAGGGCCTAATTACTTTCTAGTGTGGGAGGACTTGGAGAACGTGCTGGAGTTGTTCATCCGGCCTTTGCTTTGGTATTTATAAACACAGTGAGGATGTGATTTGTGATGCAAGGGCAGGTCAGTGTGGAAGCTTTGGGATGAGTAATGCCTTCCTCTGTGCACATCCAAGCTGCAGAAAAGGACCGGAAAGACCATGAGGAGGAGAAAAGTGAGTCCTCCTTAGGTGGTAGAAGGTTAAAGAGAGCAAGGAGAGAGGTCTTTCTGGAGGGAGCAAGACCATCCCCAGGTAAAACAATGCTAGAAACACTTAGATCATTATTTATTCCTTTCTGTGCTTGCTAAACTGGGAATTTTCTAAGGAATTTTGGTATGGGCTGAAATACTTTGCAGGATACGAATTTGCTGTGCCTTTGCTCCACTCCATCCTTCTTGGTTGGTACTCTGGCATTGATCTGACTTAGTCAAGGCTTTTTTTATGACTTTAGTCTTCCAGCTCTTCCTATGGAAAGGAAATCTCTTGTGTCAAATCACCTGTGTGCCACACAAAGGTTGTGTGGAATACACATGAGGCTCTTTTTTCAAATGTTATTGGTTCTTGGGTTGCCTCCTCCTGCACAGCCCAGAAAAGCCTTCACGGGCTGGAGCTCTTAATCCAGCACTAGATTCACACCCTGGTAATTGCATAGTTTGGAGCAAGTTTATGGTCTAAGGAAATAATTGTCCTGTTGCTTTTTATTGGTAAAAACTTTGTTGTGTTTCCTCTTCTAGTAGCTGTTATGCCTTCTTGGGCACTACTATATTGTTTTCTGGCATGAAGTCCTGATGATTTATGTGCAGCCACATAAATACATATATACACACATACCACTGCACACAGTGGTGCACAGAGGCAGTTTCCCTGTGCTGATATCCCATTTCTGGTACTCCCTGTTTGCAGCTGAACCATGTGCATCCCTGGGGATGCTGAGCAGCCCAACAACTCCCTTGGGAATGCTTCAGGTCCTCAGGCACTGTTTGTCCTTGCAGGTACAGAGAATGAGCCCGATGCCAACAAGTTTTCTGGGCAGTGCCCTCCGGGGCACTTTCTTCTTGGCCTTTGGGCTGTGGTGGTCGGTGCGGTACCCCCTGAAGTACCTGCGCAGGAAAGGGGCTGCCGAGGGCCAGCCAGGCCGCGGGCGCCCAGAGCTCCTCGAAGGCGCCGTCAAAGCTTTCTTTGCTCTCGTAGGTAAGAGGGGGTGGCATCAGTCTCTGCCCCAGTATCTACTAGCACAGCAGCAACTCTCTCCCACAACACTGGGCCTGTTTGTAATGAGAAACATCTGACGTGGGAGGGCTTGGGGACATGCTTGTGGCACACCCTGGGACGAGGAGCTTGCTGTCCTTCTTCTGGGCAAACACCACTACAGTTTTACACCTGCAAAGGAAATTCCCTCAGGCTTGTTATTTTCGCATGTATAAGGAAAAGTGACTTGTCGAAGTGAGAACCAAGCCACAACAAAACTTTTGGGCTCAGAGTATTGAGGGTTTAAGTGGCAAGAATAAAGAAGTGGGAACAACAGAGTTGGCCAAAAACTAAAGAACTTTAATGGAAAATAAAACAGGGACGACGCCCAGAAACTAAACGCTGCATGGGGACAAACTCCAAGGACCCAAAACAAGGAGGGGTGACAATATGTACCCTCAGGGGGAGAACTTTCTGGTACTATGACCATAAGGGGAATGAGTAACAAAGGGGAATAGGGGGACAAAACTTGAACCAATTAACATAACAACACTAAGGACTGTGGGAAGAACACTTAGGTTTGCCCCAACTTAAACGTTTCCCAGGGCTTGAACTCTGTGCCTGGTTCTTTCTTGCCTGACTCTGTGTCCCAGCCAGGCGAGCTCCCACAGTGACTTTTCTTTCTTTGCCCAGGGATACTGGTGGAGCAGTTTGTCCCCACTGGTCCCCACCTGCAGCTGTACAGCCCCAAGACACACAGCTGGACTGGCCTCACCCACTGGCACTACTCCACCATCTACCTCTTCTTCCTCCTCTCCGGCATCACCGATGTGGTCTCTCACTCCCCTCTCAAGCTGCCCCCCGGCTTGGAGCAGCTCTCGCTGACCCTGGCTCTGCTTGTGGAAGGTGAATTGCACCTGGTCCTAGGGGAGGACACAGAATAAGGAATTGCTGCAGTGCTCATGGGTGTGACAGCTCCTGGGCAGCCTGGGGACCACAAAGACAGACCTGGACAGTGGATGCACAATGGCACTGGCTGTGTGACAAAGTCACCCCCTTCCCTGCTCCTCCTAAATATGGATCCTGCCATAGCTGGATGCCACAGGGGATGCTTGAGGGATCTGTGCTTCTCCTGGGGGCCAGCTCTGTCACTCTGGAGTTATAAAGAGTGTCATTCCCCCACCTTGGTTGGATGCAGAGGGACAGACCCTGACACAAAGCTCCCCACCATTTTCTGAGCTTAAGGTGTCTGTCCCTGTGCTCCTCCTACAGCCCTGGCTGGGACACAGGGATCCCCACAGGTACAGGGGATCCTCAGGAGCAGAGGCGGTGCTGGGGCTGCCTGGTCATTGTGGAGGGAAGGTGGTGACAGTAACTGGTGGCTCTCAGGTTTTTCCCCCCAAGAAAGATCATGGCAAGGCCTGGAGCATAAGAGTGAGCTTTCAGATGATTTTTTAAAAAAACAGATCCCAGATTGTCCTTTGCTAAAACGAGTGGATCTTGGCAGGTTTGCTCTTCTGTTTCCGTGACTACAGCAATGCTGTGCTGGACCAGCGCCTCCACTCCCTGCTGGCCGTGGCTATCTTTGCTGGAGCCCTCTGTGCCTTCCTAGAGGTGTTCCTCCGAGACCATGTCATCCTGGAGACCCTGAGGACCAGCTCCTTCCTTCTCCAGGGCTCTTGGCTTTGGCAGGTCAGTGTGTATCCAGAGTTCTCCTCAGATGTTCGCACCCAGGAAGGCAAATGCAGTGGGGTTGGTCTGCCCCTTTAAGCACATCTGTTTGGGTTAAATTTGTAGGCTGTTCAAATATCTTTGTAAATAAGAAGAGGAAATGAGGCTCAGTGCCAGAGCTGCCATCGTGAAGAAGTGCATGTGTAATGTAGCAGCATGGACAGACCTGGAAATGAATGGAAAATGGAAGTCGGAGCCCACAAGGGAAGGAAATTGCAATCATGAATTTTTATTAATTATATTAGGTCCATTTTCTTCCTCTGTTTGTTCCAAGTAACTGGAAACATCTCTCATGTAATCCCCCAGATTTTGGTCTAGGTGGAAATGCACTGACTGGCAATGTCACCTTTTTCCAGGATGCTGGGCTTGCACTGCAAGCCCTAAGGATTATATGCAGAGAATCCATCTCCAGACACCCTTGTATCAGTGGTTGGGGAAGCCAAGGGCAGTGCCCCAGGTGTCACTTGGGGTTCTAGTGCCTCTAGTCCACAGCCACCAGCTGCAGCAGGTGGGCTAAAATCAGGAGGAAAACAGAAGGGACGTGCTAAAGCCTGACTTCTTTTTCATCTGTGACCAGATTGGGTTTGTGCTGTCCCCTCCATGGGGAGGACCAGGCTGGGATGACAGTGACTCCAGCAACCTCTTGTTCCTCACCATGTGCTTCTGCTGGCACTACATGGGTGCTCTTGCCATTGTGGCCGCCAACGCTGCAGCATCTCGCTGGTATGAGGGGGTCCTGGCACAGTGCATGGGCTGGGGTGGCCAGGAGAATACCCAGAACCAAGAGTGGGCTGGGAGATCCATGCACGTGGGTGCCCATGCGTATCCAAGCATGGCTTGGCTGGAAAGGGTGGGCTCTGTGCCACCACAGGGCAGCCTTACCAAGCAGGGTGGAGTGAGCTGGTTGTTCTCGCTACCCACAAGTCCCTGATCATTGTCACTGTCTCTCCTGCAGCTGCAATGAGTCCTGCCAGCTGAAATTCGGGGACATCGACGTGGAGTTGGACTGTGGCTTGTGCCTCCACAGAGGGAAGAAGAGCTCCAGTGGCGCCTTGCTGCCAGAGAGCACCTCAGATGACAAATAAGGCTGTGGTGGGCATGGAAATATCTTCCCTGGTGGTTTAGAGCTCTTGAGATGAGGTTTTTAATTAATTGCAGCAGCACTTGACAGTGGAGCATCAGAAGCAGGAGGCAGGACCCTGAGGCAGAGCATGGCAGGGCATGTGAAGACCCTCCTTGTGCATCCCTGTGGTAGCCATGAGTTCTTAATTCTCTGAGCTGCAGCTCAGGCTGCAGACTGCAGGACTGGTTTGCTGTTGGAGTCCAACTGGTTTGGCAAATCTGACTATTTTTTTTTTTTTAATATTTTCCCTTCTGCTTCCTCAGAAGGGAGACAAGCTAGCGTTCAAAGCTCCTGGTGGCTGTCGCTCACTCTGGTGTTAGTGGAGAGGGTTTTGTACAAAGCTGAATGTACAGAGTATCTGTGATCACCAATAAAGTGCTTTAATACATCTCCTCCATGCATCTCTTGAACTCCATCCTGCAGGCTAAGGCAATGTCGGTTTCAAAATGGTTTGGGAGGTGGATGAAATCTGAGGGGTAGGACTGTGTATGATTTAACGTGGACAAATCTGCCCAGGGAGGGGTGGGTGGCCAGTGGATGGAAAGGATGGAGAGGATGGAAGGTAGCTGCTCTCCTGCTTGTTTATCATCACCATGAGCCAGAGGTTTGGTGCTCCTGAGAGATGGCATGCTTGCTGGGCAGGGGGCTCGGCTGAAAGAGAGACCCTTGAAGCAAAATGATGGTTTCAGCTGGCTGGGGGTGGGTGTATGGATGGTCTTGGTAAGTCTCTGAGACCCCTGCAGTGACCTCAGTTTTTGTCCAACACTTTTGTTCTCCCCTTGGAGCTGGTCACTTCCAAGCAAACTTTCCAGTTAGGGGTGCCTGCCTTTCTGTTGGGGTCTCCTTTTGCTTGAGCAGAACAAGGGAGATCCTTCCTGCGGGGAGATCAAGAACAAAACCGAATTTAAAAGATAGCATTAAGAGGATTAGTGAAAGAACATTGCTAATCATAGTCCAAAAGTTCATCATTTGCATCTAAAATGTTTGTGCCATGCGCTTGGCTGAGGGCTGTGCTGGGTGAACAGGGGAGCACAAACAGCATTGATTTTATTATCTTCCAACAACTTTACTATATTTCCTAAGAAATGCAAGAGCCAGTTTAGTCTGAACACATCCCTGCTGTTCTGCACAGGCTGGGAGGAAAGGAAAATTACTCCTGGCTCACACTAGTTGCAAATCCCAGCCCCATGGGAGCTCCCTGGAAGAGTGAGTACTGCCTATTTTATTTTTTATTTTTATCTTTGTATTTTATCTTTGTATTTTATTCCTATATTTTCTCCTTTTGGAGCAGGGCTGGAAGAAGACCAGCGCTTTGTGTGCAGGAGAAAGCCTTGAGGAGCAGAGAAAACCAAGGAGGAGCAGTATTTTGGGCTCCCATGTTTGGTATCCACACACAGCAGGTGGTTAATGGGGATTTGAAGCAGGCTGTCCTCCTGAGCAATGGCTTCTTCAGGATCTGGTTGCCTTTAAGTCGGGCTGATGTGGATCTCCAGTACTGGAGTGAGAGCTTGTATCGTGCTCCATGGAGGTGATGTGCTTCCTCTGTTAATAATCCTCCTGGGACTAGAAGTGGGGTCATTGTGTCAAGTTGTTATAGACTGGCTGCCCCGAATGGGAAGCTCAGTGCAGAGGTTACAACCTGGTACACTGAGCTCGAACTGAAAAGAAGGGGAAAAACAATCTCTTTCCCCTTTGATCAACTGATGTTACTTTTTTTTTCTGGATGTTTTCTGCCCAAATATTATCTTTACAGCACTGAATCTCCTACTAAGGGTTTTGCTACATAAAATGTTGGCTTTGTAGGTGACATTTCTTTCTTCTTTGCATAAATGTAAGTTAAGAGCAAATAGTAATCATCCTGCTGTGTGTTTTGACAGGTTCAGTGGGATCACGCTCCAAAGCCCAGAGGGTTTTTTGAGCAGGGCACCAAAATTATCTGTTACCATGTTAGGTGATAGAGCTGCCCCACATTTGAGATAAGACTAATGTTTGTCATGTCCATAGAGTAGGAAGAAGAGGAGGTTGTTGAGGCTGTGGCTGTGTTTGTTGAACAGCTCCCAGCTAGCCTGAGTGTGGAATTTATATTTCCTGCAACATCCCTCCCAGTGAAGCCTGAAGGGAATTAAACTCATTGAGTAGAGAGTCAGTCCATGGCAGTGGCTTGGAATGAGATGATCTTTAAAATCCCTTTCAACCCAAACCATTCTCAGATTCCATGACTAGACAAGGTGTAAACAATGACACAGACAAGGTGTAAGTGGTCAGTAAAGTCCCCACTGTCCACCCAAAACCATTGCTGGTCATGTGCTGTGGACACAGGCAACCCTGAAATAGGTGGGAGCTGGAGATGTGTTCCATTGCAGTCCCTGCCTTTCCAAGATGGGTTAGGATGTGTGCCTGGGTGAGTTTAATTACTAGGGACCTCATTATTTATCGCATACAGACCTGACAGATGCTGTTCCTGTTATTTTCTGACAGAACATTCAATACCTTAGGTAGCTCCTGTGTTCTGTCTGTGCTGTTGGTCCCCAGGGACATGCAGAGATGTGGATGATTTTCTTTTTCCATGGCCTATGGGCTGTGATTCCCTGAAAATACCTTGGCTGGAAAGTGATGCTCTGTCTCTTTATTGTTCCACACATTGTTAAGCTTTAAATGATGCTGCACAAGCCAGGATCTGAGGTAATTCTTACCTGCATTTTACCTTTTTTCTTGCCTATTGGCACACTGAAACACTAAGACTGGCGGTCTTGCTGCTGCACAGTTAAATTTGGAGAATTGATTGAGGTATCCAGAACACATGTGCTGAAGTGTTTGGAAAGAACAGGGACTTTTGTGCTTCCAGATTGAATTCACAAGTTTTCTCACAGAAAGGGCTGGGAGAGTGTCGTGGTAAGTTTTCCCATTTCCATAAATCCTCTGCTGCAGGTAAATATCAGAAACAAGCTTTTACCCTGGAGGAACTGGCCACAAAAGCCTTTGGAGGATGGTTGAATGTAATTTGGGTATTCTCTTGCCTCAGCCAGAGGGAAGAGAAACTTCTTGAGAACATATGGAAAAGTGCTGGTGGGTGAGCTGAGGTGCTTTACCAACCCTCAGTATTCAGATCAGTATGCAAAACCCTTTATTGCTATTGCTGAGAGATTTGCTGGAGATTCATGGGTTTAAGAGGAGTTGAAATTAGCACTTTAAGCGCCACTAAAATCTATTGTTTCAGCTTCCAAACTTCATGCAATTGCTGTTCAGAGGAAAATTGGATTTTCTAGGTCACTCATCTCTTCCAGAACTTAAAATTTTTCATTACTTTTTTCCTTTTTTAAAATCTTAATGCATTCCTTGCCTATTCACTCAAGTGATTTAAGAAACAACAGTCAGCAGTACATGTTTTTTTCCTCTGAGGATGCGAAACCTGGATTGTGGAGAGGCTGCACCTTGAATAGTGTGTTCAGGTTTGGGGCCCTCACTACAAGGAAGACAGCATGGTGCTGGATATTGACCAGAGAAGGGAGCAGAACTGGAAAAGTGCTGCCAAGGAGGGGGAAGTTTTCCAGCTCTGGCTGGAGTAGTTTTCTTAGGAGGCTGGAGGTTCTTGGATGTGCCTGGGGGGTGATCATGGAGTGTTTGGTGGAGAGGAGGCTGCCCCTGCTTCAAGGATGCTCTGGGTTCCAGCAAGAGTTAGGCTGTGTAACAGGGGTGATAAACCCATTGTTCATTGTTAATGGAATTTTTTAATTGTTAGTGTATTTCCACTGTACTTCGTAAAGCTTCAGACCAGCAAACAGTTTGCTGAATGCATGTGTATAATCAGATGCTCAAATATAATGAATCTTAAGAGTTAGAGTGGCCTTATTGAAATATATACACTTTTCCCCGGGATGTATCATCTGCGAAGTCTCATAGTGCTCCTATCACTCACCTCTTTTCTGCCATGTCTATGAATTCCTGGTAGGTATTTGTTTTCCCTGCCCTGCTTTGAAAATAGATATTGGTGACTGTTTTGTGGGGGGAAATAAAATCTTAAAATCCAGGTGTGCCAATGTGTTTCACCAAATAAATTTCCCTGTATATTAACATTAAAATAAAATTTATTTTCCCTGAAGGCCATGGGAAGGTTCATGCACTGTGTGAGTACTAAGGCTGATGTTAAGATGTCTCACTGTGCCCAGTTTCTGCTGGTTCTGTGAGGTGTTCTGAGTTCACTAGGAGCATCTTTTTCAGCACAGTGGAGTCTGGTGAGATGGTTAGTACATATCCTACTGATCTCCAGAAAGAAACTTGGAAACACCTTCGGTGCAACTGTTTAAATCTGGTGAACCTTTTGTCCTCAGGACACCTCAGCAAACCTGAGCTTTTCTTTGGAGTCTCTAACTGCAACAGCAGCCAAGACTTCTCTCTGCCTTCTTGCCTCAGTTTAAAGTTGGATATAAAGATAGGTTTTTCTAATGTTTAATATCATTATCCAATACTTTGGTTCGATTGTGTGTGCTGGGTAGAGATACCCAGAGATGGTGATAGTGTGGTGGGGGCTTGAGTTACCTGGATTTGAACCATGAGCTGCCAGCACTACTTGGAAACCTAGCTGAAGCCATCAACAGGACAGCAAAACCTGGAAAAGCTGCTCTCCAGAGCAGGTGCTGGGATGCTGAAAGAACAGCAGGTGCCTCTTGTTCACCTTCCTGCACTGGTGAGTTCTATTGCCCTTCATTTCTCAGGGTTATACTGTTGGAAAATAAAGTATGTACTTCTTGCAGAGAGTGCTGTCACTGCCATGAAAGGGTGGAAAAAATGTTCTTTCTTACTGGGTTTAGGTGGTTCTTTTGTCCCCCTGTGGGCTGCTGGCATCTGATGGATATGGTGAGGCTTTTGTTTCTTCCTTTGCTTCTTCCTCCCTGGGAGACTCTATTTGCAGCACAATGGACAAAACCTACCTAATTCTGCAATTTATCAGAAAAAAATTCTACCTGGCCGAGCTGCGGCACAGCTCAGGTGAGGGTAGGACTTAACTAACTTAACCTTGGCCCCCAGCAGTGTCACAGAAACAGAATTTTTTATTCTTAAATAAATGTAAAACTGACTCAGTTTCTCTTTAAATTCAAAGTATTTGTTTTAGATTGTGTAATGTTCTACACAGGGCCAGGAGTTTGAGTTTGTTGGGTTTTAAAGAGAGTTTTAGCTGGGTTTAAAACAGGGGATTTGGGTTTTGAAATAGAGAGCTTTTTAGATTTAAGAATTTTTTGTATTGTGCTGTAGTTCTGCTTTAACCTAATGTTGTATCAAACATTTTTGTTACAGAAGCCTTTGGAAGGTGGGAGCAGAAAACAGGAATTGGCCCAAAATCCTTGTCTTTCCTAGGGATCCAATAAAGAATGGAAGATGCTCAGCTGCTGGTTTTAATTCTTGACTCAAGGAAAGCAGAGTTACAGTGCACATATCTGCATACAGTTTAAGTTTCCTGATGTTCTGTAGCAAATTCCAGGTAAAATTTGGATTTAAATGCAAAATAAGAGCTAGAGATGCACTTGCCAGCTTAATTCCTGGAGGCATAGCTGTAGAGTTTAATTAACCAATTGATTAATTATCACTTGAGAACATGGATTACTTGATTGAGCTTCTGTAAAAACCAGTTTTAGCTTTTATAGCAGAGCTGGGGCCTCTCCAGACAGCATTGCATGTATAAACATGACTGTAAATGTGTTTTGTGGGCAAAGAAATTCCTGTTCTTCTTTGGGTAGAGAAAGTTTATTCTGTGTTTTGTGTTTAATTGGAAGAGGAGAAGCTTCACAAAGATGATTTAGACCAAGTCCATGGGATCTTTGTTCAAGAAAGACATGACACTCTTAAAATAATTTAAAAAAAATAAAAGTAAAAATAAAGTAACTTTTGCTTTACTTTTAATTTTTACTTTAAGCCTTGCTTACTTTTATTTTCACTTATTGTTATTTACTTTAATTTTTACCTTTTTATTTTTTGGGGTTTTTTCAGTTTTTTTTATATTCACTTCTACTTTTTATTTTTGAAAGAAATATGTATTTAAATTTAAAAAAAAAAAATCCAAACATCACCAGCTCCCCCCAGTCCTGTCCCACCCCAGCCAAAATTCAAACTGCTGAGAGAGGTTCTGCCCTGATGTTTATTACTGTAAAAATGAAAATTGCAGGGACTCCCCTCTGCTAGAGTTTCTACACTTAAAAAAAAATGCCCCTCCCAGGAGAAGAAGTAACACACCAACTACCTGGAAGCATGGTCCAGAAAAAAAATCACCATTATTTCCATGTTGAAGCTCCTTTATTGAGCAAGATATTCCAAATATACCAGTAAAGTGTTGTGGTAGATGGACACATCTCAGGTTATATATAGTATACATACATACGTGTATATATATATATATACACAAATATATATACACATATGTAATAGTCTGAACTTGAACATCCTCAAGTACCCCAGGGTCTTGGAAAAATATGAACTGACAGCACAGGAATAGATGCACCATCTAAACCCAGAGCCCAAACTCGGCCATTAGAAATACAAGTGTTCTCTGCTTTTTTAAAAATTAACTTGAGCAAATACACCTGAAATTATATTACAAGGACTTATCTCGTCTTGTGGCTTGTAGTTCTTGATCACCCTGAAAAACAAAGGGTGCTTCAAGGTCAACCCAAAAAGCTGGTTTTGGTGTTCACTCTTCAAAGCAAGGAGAAAGCAATTAGCAAAAGGTGAAACAAACAGCATGCTCAGAACTATGAGCAGAGAAAGGCACTAAACACATAATCTGTACAAAAAGGATTATTAAGTAAGTAAATGGAATAGCTAAAGGCTGGATCTGTGACCAAGCCTTGGGATAGTCCCAGTCTAGTTCTTGATTCTCAGTACCTGGAGTAAGCTCCAGTAATTTACTTGTGAGCAAGGGGTAAACCCAAAATTCAGCTCTCAAAAACCTCAAACCACTGGGAATCCATCCCAGGAGAGAATGGCTGGATCATTACCTGTAGTTTATATTTTCTAGTGACCAAATACTCACAGAGCCATAAGGAGTGTTTCCTTCCTTGTGCCTGCTGAAAACTCATGTCCATAATTGCACCTTCACAGGTTAACACAAAATCTAAAACAGGTGATCCTGTTACATTCAAAAAAGTGACACCAAAAGGTGGCACAGCAAAGGCTGAGCCCCAGAAAAAGGGCTGTACACAAACAAGTTTGCCCGGAGGAGGAAAAAAGGATATTTCCCTGCAGCCTGCTCTCAAAGTAGAGTAGGGATCCCCCTTTAGACTTTCCTGGCCTCAGATAATCACATAGATTTTCCTGCCCCAGAGCCCATGGATAGGGGCAGGAGAGCTGCTGTTGAAAAAGGCAGCATTACATTCGACCACCCAGAGACCTGCTCTGACCCAAGCTGGGAGTTCAGTGTGATGCTCTCCTGAAGTTCCTTCTAGCCTTCATTTTCTCCATGAGCCTGCACCAGCTGCAGGATTATTCCCTGCCACCACACTGAGTAAACAATGATTCCTCCCCTTGCATTTGGTGAGGCAGTGCCAGCCTCAGGAGGAGCAGCCCTGCTCTGCTCTCCACTGTGGGAAGCAGAGCCAACACACAGGAGAACAGCCTGTCCCCCCCCGTCACACATACACCCTGCAAACCCAGGCAGCAATACCAAAAGCCCAATCTGTCGGGCTTTTTGTCAACCAGGTTGCTCTAAGAACAGGCCCTCTGCCAGATGTTCACAAACATACCTGGAAGCACCAAGCCCAGCTCCAGGATGGCAGCTCTGTGCCAAGTCCCCATCCCAGCAGCCACCCAGGGAGCCAATCCCTCTGCTCAGAAGCCTTTGCACCACTTCCTCCCTGCAGGTGTTTTCTCTAAAGTGCCTGTGCTTTCAGCTGAAAAAATAAATCCACCCTGGCGCCATCCAAGAGACTGGAGTTGCCCTCTTTTTTGAGCTTGCCATAGACAGAGTCCTTCCTCTCAGGGACCCTGCAGGACAATATACCAAACAGCTGCTATGATACAATCCAGAAGGGATATTAAATCCAAATCAACCAACTGCATCTCACTGACACTGTCCAGAGCACCAGCACTAGAAGCACCCTCAGCCTCTTCAACATCAGAGCAGTCTGTTTCACAGGGAGAGTTTCTTCACAGCCACACACACATGGGATGAGCAGAAAGTTCAAAGTCAAAAGCAAACACATTCAAAGTCTCAGGTATTTCACTTCCTGCTGAACAGTCAGGCAGAGAAAAGCCCCTGGTGTGCAGGCAGAGGAGGAGATAGATGTGCTCCCTGCCAGGGAATATTCCCAGGGAGAAGGTGAGGAGGAGGAAGAAAGCCCTGCTCCCACATGAAACAGGTGAGATGCTCCTGGGAAGTCCTGCCTCCAGCCCGTGTCCAGAGGATGGATTTGGACCAGCTCATGTTGCTGTGGAGACTGCAAGGATGTTGAGAATGTCAAGAGGATAATTTGCAGGTAACTGACTCCCCTTGCTCCTTCTGCTCTCACATTCAGGGATCATACAAGGAAATTTAAGGCATGGAAACAGAATTTTGGCTAAGGCTCCTACCTTCCCGCAGCACAGCCAGGCTGTGGGACCCAGAGCTCCATGAAGCTCTAACATGGGAGGATGAAGAAGCATGCAGAAAACTGGGATATCCCCAAGCTGTTCCAGTCAGACATAGCAATTCAGGTATTAAGTTCCACAGACTCTGTCTCATCACCTCATCCATTCCCTTAAGAGTCTTTACCTCCTCCCACTGACACACACCATGGCAAGATTTTGGAGAGATGGGACCACTTCTCTCAGGTCCAGCCCCTCCCACCACCTTCAGCCCCACACTCTAAGCACCAGAGTCTGTTCACAAATGGGCCCAGGCAACGTCCCTGATGCTATCCAGAGACTGATGGTACTAAAACAACCAGCTTGTTCAGCCCACAGCCAGTTCTTAAATTGCTCTCAGGAATGCAGTGCTGCTGGAAATAAAATTTTTCATTAACCCATCCTGGCAGCATACACAGAGAGCCTCCAGGCCAGGGGTTAAGTGCTCCTGCTACAAAGCACAGTCTCCACACAGGTGGAGCAAATACACTGGTAAATACACGTGAGCAAAATGCTCACGTTTTTAGCCCACTCACTCCTGCAGAACCACATATACATGAATTTAAACCCTCAACTCTGTCAGACGCTGTGCTCAGCAGAATCTTCTCCCCGCCTCTGCAGCAAAGCTACCAGTGCCTGCTGGGATCAAAATGTGAATTTATGGAGAGGCACCCAGAAGATTAAGGATGCTCTGACTCCTGCACTGGAGAAACAGTTTTTGATCTTGCTGCTTTACAGTTCCCTGAGACTTCCATCCCATGACACTGCTAAGGATCACAGCCAGGTGATCTGAATGTGGTCCCACTGAGACCTGAAAGCAGGAACAGCTCCACGCACCCTTGCTTTCCCTACCTTAATCTACTGTGCCCCATAAAAACTTTGGGACAAAGTTTTAAGAGAAGTCTTTTTTTGGCTTATCACTGTTGCCTCTTGCTGTGCACATCTGGTAGCCTTTGTCACCACAACAAAGCCACTGACGCCATTGACTGAGTTGCACCTGCTCTGGAGACCACCCAAATTCCTTTATGTGGTACCAACTTCAAGCACCACACTCAGGCTGGACCAAAAGGACACCTCACCTTGAGACTTGCAGCTCTCAAACACCTACCTGAAACACCTCAGGTCAAAGGATTAGGAGGGTTTATATACCCATTCAGGTGAATGTCACCTTTTGATGGGGCAAGGGAAAGGCTCCAGGCACTGCATCACCACTTGCTTGAGCTCCTCGTGAGCACCTTTAATCTCTTCTGTTGGCCAGGGCTGAATGATCAAAACCACACTTCACACAAGTGTTGCTCTGCACATCAGAGACAAGTAAGGCTGGCAAAATCAATCCACCCACATTCCATCCACTTGTTCCTGTGCACAGAAGAGGTCTGACGTTCATGGCTGTGCCCTTGCAGGAGGGCTACAAACAGCTCCTGGAGACGGGAGACAAACTGACCAGTGCTTCCTCTGCTCAGCATTCCCAAAGGCCCATCTCAAAGATCCTGTTTCCTTACCAGAGAGCTATACTGCTCCTCTTAAAGCACTTTTTCTTTAAAATCAGTTTTTCTGTTGAAATGCAGTTCTCTACAACACACTGCAAGTCTTCCCCCAACCAACTGCTCCACTGTGCTCTGAATAATTTAATTTTAAGCACCTTATTGCAATGAAACTGATATTTACCCGAACCACCCTGTCACTTGTTTGCTGGGATCAGCCCCTCCACTTGCACAGCTGATACCAGGAACACTTGGGATGTGCCTTAGCATCCACCTTGAAGCAGCTAAGTTTGAACATGCCTTTTCAGAACCTGTGGTCAAAATCCATCCTAAATAATTGATCCCAAGCGCTTGGCAGTCTGTGCCAAAGCATGGAACAAACAGACTTTGATTCCAGACTGATGCATTTATTTTGCAGGACTAATAGAATTTATCAAAGGAAAAATCTAATACCCAAATTCAATTCTGGAATTCAATCCGCAGCCTCTGTAATTTGTTTCACTTGCAGGTCACCCTACCTGAGGGTGCAGTCTAAGAATGGCTTTGGGTTGCAGATAAGCTTTGGCATCATTTAAATTAAATTTAGTTTAAAATCAAAACTCTTTCCCAAGTAGTTGTGACAAGCCAACAGACGGCATTTTCTAGGACAGCATCTGCTCTTTCCTCAGTGTCTGAATAATTTAACCAGAATATGGAGGTTCCAGTGGAACCAAAGAGCCCATATTTAAGGAGAAACAGGACATGCAAGTGCTTCCTGTTCAAAATTGCTAATCCTTCTTGTTTCCTCATGTCCCTCTCTCCCTCCAGACCTACTGGGAACTGCACAGATAAATATGGAAGAAAATTAATTCTGTCTATTGACCTCAAAAATGACATTCAAGTGGCAATGACTCTTTGGACATTTCACTGAGATGAGAGAAGAGGAATCTGCTTGTGGTCACACCGCAAAGGAGAATAGAGAGGAATGATACATAGGAGCAGAAACAGCTTTGAGCTTTACAGGCTGTTAGTTTCAGGTGCTCTGCAAGAGAGACTTTAACCAGTTATTTCCCCTCATAAAACTGCAGCAGCAGTGATACAGTGAGCGCTAACCTCAATTAGCTGACTGCCCTGGGCTCTACGACTTCAATTATTTCAAATCTGGCCATCCGCAAGAACCACAGAAACTGTGTCACAGAACTGCGAGGTCTTTTTCCATGCCCTCGTATCTAGGAATTCTAAGATTTCCCGCTGTGCTTCTGCCCAGCCCCATTCCTGAGGCCAGCAGGTGTCACGGGCTCCGAGCACACAGCCAGCACAGGGTCCCT
Source organism: Cichladusa arquata (assembly GCA_026413545.1). Classification (NCBI taxonomy): domain Eukaryota; kingdom Metazoa; phylum Chordata; class Aves; order Passeriformes; family Muscicapidae; genus Cichladusa; species Cichladusa arquata. The sequence continues at coordinate 7,117,945 of JAOTQP010000944.1, forward strand.
GTGGCTCCCAAGGAAGTGCAGGTGGATGGCCAGGGACAGGACAGCTTGTCACCACAGCCAGCCTTGGCTCTGCTCCCACAGGCTGTGCCAGCAGCCACCTGCATCCTGGGAATGGGGAGAACCATCTGCAGGATCTTCCACAAGCAGCCAGAGGCAGTGGCAGCCCCAGCTCTACCCAACCTGCACTCCAGCAGCTGCTTTAACTCTACTCAGGATCGGGCTGTTGGTTTAGCATCCTGCCTCCTCCTCTCCACAAAGGTCATCAGAATCTGGAAAGACCACAAAAGACTCCAGGCATGGCTATACATCAATACCTGTACAGTCTTTCTCACTGTGAGAGAAAGGTCAGCATGAGTTCAGCAGGACATGGTAGGAGAAGGGGGAATTAAGAGCAAGCCCATGAATAAAGAGAAGAAATAGTCTGGAAGTTAAAGTGTTTATTGATGTGTTTAAACTTTATACATTCCCCACAGACCACACTAAGGAGTTTGCAGGTAAATCTGTGCATAGTGGGAAGAAACACGGAAAGGGGAAGAAAAAATAAAGTCACAGGAAAAATAGAAAAAATACACCACAGGTTACCAGAACCCCCAGATTTAAAAAAGCTGTGAGCATTAACACCAACTATACAAGCATTACAAAGACATGATGATGGTGAGTGGAACAATGCCCCTTTTGGTCTTGTTGGGGCCTATGCATCCCATTATCCTTAAAATAGGCAGCATCCCTTTCCCAACATGTCACTCTTTTCCCTCCTCAGTTGAGAGAGATCTCCGTGTTTGTCAGCTCCCAAGGTCCCAGTTACTGCAGTGATTTGTCACTTCTGGCCCAACATCATCCAGGGAGATGCAAAGGCTCAAAAACCTGCAGCTCTTAACTACTTACCATGTTGGTGAGGCAGGAGAGCTGGGGAAATTAGGAAGTAGTAGCAAGAGGGGCCTGTTAATGCCAGGTGAGTATTGAAGGAAACTGGCTGAGAACAGAGGATTTCAATTCACTACCAGAACTTCCAACTTGAGAGCAGAACTGAATCTGGAAGGGGAATGTGCAGACCCCAGTATGCACAAACCATGTTCTAAAATTCCACTAGAATAACTATAAACAGAGATGCTAGAAGCCTTTTAACTCCTTGCCTCCAGGGAGTCCTGATTCCAAGAGCCCGAGCTGCTAAGCAGCAGGGTGCACACCACTGGCATATGAAGAGGGGGGTTTTTTCTGTTTTTTTCTCTTTTTCTTTTTTTTTTTCTCGTTATAAGGAATTTTGTTAGTTACCATTCCCAACTGCTTCCTTGCTTATGCTGTAATAGCTCTTATTCCTAAATTAATCTCTTTGCAACTCCCAGTGAAATTCACTTAAATTAAAAAAAAAAAAAAAAAAAAAGATTAATGCTTTTATATATAAAAGCCGAAATGACTGAAGAGCCACAACTGTCTCCTTTGTTCAAGGTGGGCTGGTACAAATGACCCTCAACATACATGTGGTCTATCAGAAATAAAAATCAACATTTCCCATTTTTATATATATAGAGCTTGTATCAGACAACAGTACAACAGAACTGGTATTTTTCAGATTATTAAAAAAAAAAAGAAAACTACATCTCAGTCAAATATCTGCAATAGATCCATTTTTCCCATTTAAGGAGATTGATATATCATATTGTTATATTATCATTTCTTCACCCATTTAAAAGAATGGAAATTGCAACTCTACAGTAGTAATTATAGTCTTAATGATCCAGGAGTTCTGAATGTAAGATGAAGTCCTCTTGAAGCAACTGTTGGTCAGTAGTTGATCCAAAACATTGGACCACTTTGGCCCTTCACCCCACACCTTTTTCCGTCGGGGCTATTCTATCTTCATCTCTTTTATATCTGCATCTGCTCCAGGTATTTGTAAGTGGGATTCTCATAGCCATGGTTTTGCATCTTGCTCAGATGCCGCTCCTCAGGTGTGAGCATCGGGTCCACCTTTGGAAAAAACACAGGATACTGGTCAAGGAGACACTTCCAGGATTGATTCCACAGGACAAGAGGCAACAGACCAACACTGAATGAGTACTGTGGTAAGCAGTAAACAAGGAAAAAAGAGAAACTGCAAAAGCTAATTTGTTTAATGGAGCTGCTTGTTCAGGAGCTGATGCCTCCTGCCCACCCAATCCCTTGTGGGGATGTTCTCAGAAATCTGTCACTGCTCACTGCAATGACACTGCAAATCAGGGACCCACTTCTCCCATTAAAGAGCTTGTTAAGATCTGCATGGGTGGGACAAAAGGAAAAGCAGCTTTCTCTGGGCTCCATTAAGTTGTCATAAACATGTGCAAGGAAGGAGCTGCTCTTCCACCATTTGGCCAATCACATCTTAATCACCAATTAGCCGGGAAGACAAATTGCTATGGATTGACTGACTGACTGCCCTGCTAAAGATATTGCCTGAAAAGCTCATCCTACTCATGCTAAATCCTACCCCGAGCCAGCCAGGGAAGCCTAACTGAATCCTAGTAATAAGCAAAAGCAACTCTGAAGTGGCAGGTACCAGCACAGCACACCTGGAGCTGGCAGCTGCACACTGAGGAATGAACCACGATGGTGTCAGCAGGGACAGAGTTAATTCCTACTGAGCCAGAAGCAGAACTCAGAACTCTCCATGGCCTGGCAGCTCCTGCCACCCTCTACCCCCACACACATGTGATTCAACACTGACTATTTTCATCCTCAGTTATGGAGCTGTTTCTCACCTCCACAATTCCATGGCTGATGGTCCCATACTGCCTCTTCCTCAGCATCACCAAGCTGATGACTATAACAGTAGCTATGGCAACAGCAATCACCAACAGCCCAATAAGGGCACTGCTGCTGAAGCCAAAGTCATCACGAAGGGAGTTGTCATTATCCTGGAGGGAAGAAAAAGAGCAGGCTGAGGAGGAGCAATGAGGGAGATGCACTGCTGAACACACACCTAAACCATGGCCACTAGAAAGGTCTTGGACCATCTGTAGTATCGAGGTATGACCAATTATACACTAGACAGTGAATATATATCATACCTACGTATTCCACCCCTAAATATTTCACCTCTAAATATTCTATCAAAAGGGTAATGAACACAAAATTCTTTCCCCACTTAGTAGCTCTGGACAGACACTGGCCCATATCACTTTCCTATCCCACAAAACACTTTTGCAGTAGGAGTCAAGTTAATATCTAACGTGTGTTCATTGTTCACACGTTTATGCAGAAGGGCTGTACGGTGTTCCACTCTGCATGGGACCCAGAGCAGCGTCCAGGCACCAAACCCTGAATTCAGCAAAAACGGGAATCAAAATTTGGCTCTAGGAATTTGCCCAGTCCCTGGCTTCAGCAGGCACAAACATACCGGCTCATCCACCAGCCCTCCGACACGCTCTGCGTTGAAAATCATCTCCTTCACATCAAGGGTTTCATCGATTACCTAAAAACACAAAAGTGTTTTATGGAAGGATCCACACAAAACGGAGGAGAAGGAAGAGGACGACAGACAAGAGACCTTTAATGAACACTAGCAAAGGCTCAGGACCACTGACCATCTCCCCTCTTCTCTCAACAGCATGGATCGTTCTCCAACTCTTATACAGCCATCAGAGATATTATTACAGCTAATTACCTCCAGACTACCTCAAACTAAGGCCCCAAAGAAAAAAAAAATTGCTAATTTGGACCCAGCATTTCTGTTATGTAAGATCTAACCTGTGACTTTAGAACAGTATTGAAAGGAAACTCAAAAGCTGATGTTTAAATTTTTTTAAATCCATGGAACTGAGTGGCTGTCACTAGAACCTAGAGAATTGTTAACATTGTGGATAGAGACAACTCCTGCTGGGCTGCTCACCTTCAGAGGAAGGTGAGGCCTCCCCTGTCATGAAAAATAAGTGAGAATACAGATAGAACACACCAACATATATTAAAAATAAAGGGACATCAAACAGTCTCTGCTTGGGAAAAATGTTCCTAAATCAGAGAGTTCTGAGACTCAGAGATCTGAAGCTCTCTCCTTCCCCCCCACCCCCCGCCCTGCTTCTGATGCTAATCAGTATTAAGAGCCTAAAACAATCACCAAACTGACTCCCCCACACCATATGGATAATGAACACACTGACATTCTGTGAGCTGGAATGAGACATGAAAACAAGTCACTGCTATTAATTAGTGTCCATGGCAGGTTTAGCTTCACAAAATACGGTGGAGAGCTCACCACATTTTCATCCACCTTGTTCTTGCTGTTAATCACTTTTTCTTCAGCGCCAATCAGCCCATCCAGCTCGGTCATGCCAGAACCTGCACCAAAAGAGCAAGGAGAGCCCATCAGCCCTTAGGAACATTTTGGAAGGGTCACCTACTCTGTGTAGAGCTGCCATGGATCGTGTGTTTAACTGCACAGACCGCTGAGTATTAACCTGTCCTCATGCTGCTGTGTCAGATGGCAGCTCACAAGCTACAGTGACAAGTGATTAGGAGGGCTGTTAATGAGGGGAAATGAGGTGGCAATGAGAGGAGCGAACAGGACTCATCACCAAAATCAGGCTGAGGTGTCAATCCAGATAAACTGCACTGTCAAGTGCTTCTGTTAGATGGCCCCAGACAAGGCATAACATACAGTGAGTGCAGTAACAGCAGCAGGTGTCATCCCAGGTCCCCAACACCCCTCCGTGACCCTGGACAGAAGTGGACACACATCCATCTGCCAAGAGCCAGCACGCAGGGAATGCTTCCAGCATGGCCCATTCTGCTGGCATGAGGCACATCAGCAAGGGCTTCGGGAATGAGAATTCCAAGGTCACCCAGCATGGCTCCGTGATGAGCTGCTGTCCCATACCTGGCACAAGCCCAGAAACAATAAATCCCAGGGTAAGGGAGGAACAGAGAACTACACCAGCCTTTGTATCAGAATACTACCACCCCATTTCCAGGCTGGAACCAGCACTGGCTCAAGAGAAGAACATCAATTAGCACAAGGCTTGGCATAAACTGGTTTGATCCAAAGCGTTTATAAATAGATCAGATCAGTATGCATTCAGAGTTTGATGCAAACTGCCTTGACCTGATACAACACAACATTAGGAGAATGCCAGTGTTCCACTGGCGGTAGGGACAATGTAATGACCTGTGACACACTAGTGCAAAAGCAGGATAGTGAAGCCTCAAACCTGTAGTGGGATCTTTCCAAAGATGTGGGGGAAATTCTACAACAGCACTTCTGGCTTTGCTGGTGACTGCAAACTGCCTCCCCCCTGCACAAACTGCTGAGCTTGCAAGGTGCCCAAGACATCATGTCAACTGCTGCTGGAATTGGCAGCATGTTCTTTGACGAGATGCAAGGAAAGGCTACTTGGCTTCAAGGCAAGTTTTTACAGTGACAAGTTTGTATTGCCTGAAAATGCCACAGAAATAACATTTCACTATGAAGCACCTCCGATTTTACTGCATCACGTTTTTCTTTGGAGGCAGTAATCACATTCCAAGCACAGCCAAGACTGCCAGTCTGACTTCTCAAAACTGTCAAAGCAGGTCATATTATTATGGAAGTCAATTGGGATTTTCAGGAGAAACCAGTCACAAATTGTTGATACAGAACTACAGTATCAGCTTTTGGCCTATAGCTGCTTTATTCCAGCCTCAGGAGCCAACCCAGCACAGTCTCCAGGGCTGAGAGCTCAGCTGCTGCACTGAGCTCTGCTATTTGTCTGTGTGCTGTACCAAGTAACAGACCCAGTTCTATGTAGCTCAAAGGCATAGTTTAAATTATACACTTCACAGGGGAAAAAACCCAAAACCACACACCTGCATAAAATCCTCCTCCCCACCCTATGAACCCAAAACTCCTTCGAAGCCCTTGAGCAATTCAGTGAAAAAGGAGGAGAGTGCAGGAACAAGTGTTGGACAGTTGTTGACCCCAGGTCATCAGAGACTCTTAGATTTACCCAGACAGGGAGAACTGGCGCAAATTTATCATCCTCAAGTCAACAAAGCAGTTGTTCAACAATTTAATAAATAAAAAATCAAACTAAAGTCTGTCCCAATTCTTGTCAGAGCAGTCAGCACACTGTTCCACAAGAGGGATGAAGGTGACTTACGTTTGCAGAGAAACATGGATAATGAGAATAGTTGCAAGCTATTTGGCCTGCACCATGTTACAAAACTATGTGTAGTCACATGAAATAGTTATTTGCAAAATTTTTTGCTTTCCTTTGAGATCTACACAATATATTTTGAATCAAAGGCAGATTAAAACACTGGGTTTACTCCACACACAGTTCATGCAGCACTACTCTGCAAGAGTCTCCCCTCTCTACTGATCTTTCCCTGATTCCATATCACTAACACAGACATTATTTAATGCTAGTATTTCTAAGCTGCTCTTAAAGCCACTTTTTAGCCAGGCACTGAGCTACTGCAGAATTAATCCCAAGTTAAGGGAGAAATGGAAAACCACACACATTTTGCTGGTATGGAGAGAAGCTACATGTGGGAAGGTGATGGCAAGGAAAACACAAACACGGAGGAGGAATCTCCTGATTTATCTGTCCCATACTAGCTGTACTCCATAAGGACATTTAGATGGGAAACAGCCTGTGTCCTGAAGAACACTCATTCCTTGTTTAGTGGTGTCAGTGGGACAGGAGGCAGCCTCTGGACTAGTCCCCACCATTACAGCAGGGTTTAATCTGAGAAATGTCACACATGGAGAGATGGAAGGCACCACTGCAGACACTGGCCAAGGCCACCTTTCCCAAGGGCTAAGAGACACTCCAAGCACTCTGAGACCCTTGTAAGTAACAGGGAGGAACACATACACAATTAGATGCTCAGACTAGCTGGCTTCTTGAACACTAGGCCTAAGCAAGCGAAACTGAACATTACTGAGCTAAGTGAAAGCAGGGAAATGAAAATCAAGGTGAGAATGGAACTAAAATGAAGCTATCAAACACACTGAGGAGGTAGGAGAGTGACTGAAAGCACTGTGAGGGAGCAGCTTAGAACCAACCTTTTTTCATTGGATGGTACAAATCCGGCTGAGGATCTAGCAGGAGGGAAAACAAAAACAAAAATAGCAGAGAAAGGAGATTAAGAGAAAAAGGAAAAAGGGCTTGTGCATGATTTCTGACTCAGACCCTGGGAAAAGCTTTTAGTCTACAGCTTTAAGCTCAGGACTCTGTTCAAGCATTTTTAAAATAAATACAAACGCACACACCAGCTGTCAACACCCAATGATAGAAAAAAATAGATACACATATTAGAAAAAAAGGGAATTCCTTCAGCCCTTCAGCAGGTCACAGTACAAAGATTTAACATTACACAAGAACATTTCTGTTAAAGACTGAAAATTAATTCCAGAGTCAAGACACACTGTAAAAACTTAACACTCGCTGCAAAATGAAAAGAGAGGACAACTTTGCAAAAAAAAGAATCAGAAAATCATTAGAACAGCTCAGCAGACATTACTTGCAGCACTGCTTCTCCAGTAAGCAAGGGGTCCTGTCAGGGCAACTGCTTTACTCTACATCACCCAAAGGGATGGAGCTTTGTCTGTTCCAGCTGAGTCTACTGTCTACGGAAAACCACCAGTGAACCCAGTGTCCAGTTCCACATACCTTCACTTTCAGGCAAGGCTGGGAAGGTTTTCACCTGGAATGGGTGGAAAGGTTTGCCATCCAGGGGAATTTCTTCACTCTCCTCGGAGCTCACTCTGACATCCACCTGAGACTCAGAAATGGAGGATGTGAACTGATCCATGTCTGCACGCTGCTCCTGAAGCAGCTCATCTGAAAGGAGTAAGAGGAATTATTGCACAAACTGCATGAAACCTGACGGTGACAGAGAGGGGCAGATGGCTTGAATAAGGCTGAGGCAGGACTGCAGGGCAACACTGCTCTCAGGGCTGCCAGGTTATTTTATCTTGCATATCTCATCTGGAATTCTCAGTAACAGCGTTGCTTAGAAATATATTCAAATAAAGGCCAAGAGGTTTGATGTGGCATGAGGTTTTGGCAAGACAGGATTAACCTATAAAGGCAGAAAGCATCTAGGGGTCTTTTACGGATCTTTTTCATCTCCCTTAGAGAGACAACTTTGCTATTCTGAACACTGTTGGGTTTTTGGTTTTTTTTTTAATGGACAGTGAGAATTCTTGGGAACAAGCTATTATGACTGGCTATTTTGTAACATTCAGACAGTATCTTCCCTGAGCCAAGTTCAAGTACTTCTTGTCACGGGCACCCCCTCAAACAAGAGAGCTATCTTTTGGGAGCTCAGTGGATATAAAAACTTAGGAGTCTTCACACAGCAGCAGAGGGGCTGGCACACACACTCACCAATCTCATCCTGGATTTCTTCAGCCACATATGGCACCTTGTAGAGCAGAGACAAGCTTTGATTCATCCGTTCCTCAATCACATGAAGATGTGTCATCACCTGCAGATGTAAAAGTGTGTTGGAGTAAGCAAAAACTGTCAATCACTTCACGGTACCAGCTCTTTCCTTGCTCGATAAAATATCTATTACTGGTGGATCTGCCATGGCAGGCAATAGGGGACACAGATCCATCCAGCCCAATTCTCTGACTGATGCTCTCATGCTTCACTGGAACTGGCTGTCTATAGAAAGTGCGCTCAGGAGTTTGGGAAATGTTGTGAGTAAGAGAGGATTCAGTTGGCTCTCACTATAACCAGCTCTCCAGTGGAAACACTAAAATGCCACCAAAGCTGGCATTTCCCATGTGCCCAACACAGTCATAACTCATCTCCTGTAAGAGCCTTATTAAATGGATTATCATTCCTGACTGCTAGAAAAGATACAGGCAAATGGGATATCTTATCAGCTCTGGTTTCAGAACAAAGGTGCCTTTCAAACCAACTGTGGCATTCCATTTGTCCTATGCCCACTCACTGGCTGCAGTGCTCTCCCTTCCTTTGAGAAATACATCCAAGCTCTGGGCAAGCTCAAATCACTCCTCCCAAGCACATTAAATCCAGCGGTGAAGTCAGGCCTGACCTGAAGAGGGTGCTGCATAATCAGGGATCAAGGAGTGCAAGGAAAACATTTATATGGATGGCCAAACATTGCAAAAAGCTACAGAGTCAGATGGACCTGTTTCACAGTCTGATGTGCGCCTGACCTTTAAGAGCAAGGATGAAAACAACTTAATTTTGCATGTGGCAGCTTGTCAACCAAAGAAATCGACTGAGGAGCTTAAAGCGCATGTGAAAAGGGAATGGAATGGAAATTGAACTGTACCACCCACATCCCTCGCATGTTGATTTGTTGACACTGCAGCCTTCAGAATGAATTAAGGACTGTTTAGGGTTTAGCTTAAGAACACAGTTCACACACTCTCGTCTGGGCTGTGGCAGCAGCAGAACAAAGCGCTGGGCCAGGCTGTGCTTGACATGCCTCTGAAAACACGACCGCAAATTCCACATGGAGAGCCACGCATCATCATAGCCACCACAGCTGCCACCACTCCTCCTGGGGATATGCAGCTTAACAAGAATCCCACAGGCAGTGGGAGACCAGGAGGTGAACGTTCACCACCAACACCTAGAAACAAGGTGGAACCCATACAATCTGCCACCTTGCAGTGTGAGGTTTGCTTCTGGAAAACCACTGTGACAGCACTCTGCCCCTCACCAGAAGGGACAGCAACAGGCTCCAGCCCCTGTCCTACCCTTAACCCAGGATATTTCCACCTCCTGGTTATACAGCTTTTTATGCATTTTTTCCTCAGTGACTATTTCTTCCTCTTGGCAGCACTGGATGTGCTCCACTGCACGGTCTCCCTGCAGCTCTCCATTCCTTCTTCTTCTTACTTACCTTTTGTGCACTACAGAATTCAAAGGTGCGCCAAAGCAGCACACCAGCCACAAACTGGGACTAGGAAAACATTGCTAAAGCTGAAACAGGACAGTGAGTTCCCGCTGAACCTGAGAAAGTGCACACCCTTCCAAACAGATCTTTCAGTGTTAACAGGCCATTCTTAATTTGAATTTTAAATCAGTTGGGCCTTTAACACATTTTTCAACATTTTTTAAAAAGTGAAAACAAGTATTAAGATAATTCAAAGACTTTTGTGTATCTCCAAGTACTTTTATAAGTACAATGACCAGATTTGAAGAAACATATTTATACACACTACCCAGCAGAGGGAAAAGGATTTTCTGGCTGCTCAGAAGAAAAATACAGTGTAATGGTGTACAGGGTCCAGTGTTGGCGAAACACCAGTGCATCCACTAGAATTATTTACTCATTTTCTGCTGCAAGATAAGGATTAGGAGGAGAGCAAAGCAGGCTCAAAACTTTAAAGGCTATAAAGAAAACTTTATTAACAGAATTAAAAGAAAAAAGTAGTAAGAAATCAGAATAAACCTTCAGAACACTTCTCCTCCCCACAACTTTTCTTTCTTTTTCCCACTGAGAACGTCAAAAGACAAACTTGGTAATTTCAGTCAGTTTACCACCTTTAAAATAATCTTCCTTCAGTCCACTTAGGGAGAGGAGTCTCTCCTACCATGCCACGGAGACTGTTCCACAAGGAACAGTTCTCTCGTGGTTTTAATTTTCACAAATAGCAGCAGCCCGGAAATCTGCAATCGTGAAGTGCCTCCCACGATTTGGTAGTTTTCCCACAACTACCACCATGGGTCACTTCAGCTTATCGAGGTGCAATTTTAAGGATGAGCTGTTCTAGTACAGGAACAAAAGATTCTCTTCTTTTATCTTTGGGAACAGATTTTTTTCTTCTTCTATCTATGGGGCAAGGCTTCACATCTCTCTACTCTCTCTCTCTGTTCAAGCTCCTCATTGGATCACAGCTACTTTGACATCTGCTTGCTTTAACACGGGTGCCTCTGCTCATAGCCGTGCTTAGAGTGCTACATCCCCCCAATGCATCCCATGAGTTACAGGGAAGAAAAATAAATCTGATGTATCAACTATATCTTCACCACAGCCTTATAAGAGAATTTCAGTCCAAGACTAAGGCATCTCCTCAATCTCCTCCCATCTGGAATTTGACTCCTTCTCCACTGACCTCGGTGTCTCCATGTTTTTTTCTTTACGTGTCTTCACCTTTCCCTTTTCTCTCCCTCGAGAGAGGACTGATGGCTGCAAGTTTCAGCTGTGCACTGACAGAGTCAGGATCTGGCCAGGGCCTGCGCCCGGCCATGGGATCTCAGCCAGGCGCCCGCTCTGGCTGCACGGCTGTGTGCCAGCCCCTGCCGTGGGCAATTCCAGCCGCGCCGCTGCTTTCTGCATGGGGCTGCAGGGCTGCCTCTGTTCTTGGCCGCACGGCTTTGCACAGTGCCAGCAGGACACTGGGAGCTCGGCAGCTCCCAGCCGGAGCGGGGCCCGGCTCGGCTCAGCCCAAACCGCGCCGGCCTGGCTCAGCGGCCGTGCCTGGCACCAGCGGCAGCCGAATCTCGGCCGAGCCTCGCCCTGGCTGGAACCGGCCGGGCCGCGGCCGAGCGAGCCCGCTGCCGCCAGCGCCCAGTTACCTGCTCAAAGGCTGGAAGCAACAGAGCTTTTCCCGGGGCTTGATCGTTTTTAAATGTGATATCACAGAGGCACATTCAGCTCTCTTAAGTGGTTTAACAGGGTGTCAATATTCAAAACTAGCCAGCTGATTCGTTCTGTCGGGTCCAAAGGAAGTTGTTAGCAGCCCTCACAGAGAATCACTTCCATAACTGATGGATTTTTCTCTTAAAAATAGTACAACACAAACTCATCAAAACCAAACCTTCCAACAAAGCTAATGACATTGATAAAGTGCTTGGACAGGGCTATGAATCATGCTTCGGAAACCATGCAATAACTCTGCAGAAGCATGAGAGAATTCCCACAAACCCCAAACACAGGCACTATGAACAACAAGCCTAAGGAAAGAAACACGTAGACACTCGGAAGAAGTGAGGAAGTCTGTTCAAGACAACCAAGTTCTCAGCCAATAAATTTCAGGGGTGCTTTACAAACGAAAACACAGAACTGATACTGACCTAGTTCTAAACCCCTCAAATTGTTACTGTGACCAACAATGTATAAAACAGAGATTCAATTTTTAACACTGAGTCAGGCAGGGAGGAAAACCAGGCAGCGAGCATCTCTGGTGAAAGGAAGTGAGAGCTCCACAAGGATGAAGTTGCTGTAGTACCCAGCAACACACAGCTTCCAGAGCCTCCAACAGCCAGGGTGGGCAACAATGGCTCCCTTGACAGAAACTCCCTCATACCTGGGATTTCATTTGTGCAGCCTTCTCCGGATCCACTGCCAGGACGTGCTGGTAGTGGCGGATGGTGTGCAGCCTGTCCTTGTTCTCAGCACGGACGTAGCGCTTCAGGGCCTGCAGGATGCGGTGGGGCTGCAGGATGGGAGCAGGGAACAGGTCACTGGAGCACTGGAGTCAACCCAAACCCGCAGCTGAGAACAGTACTTCGGGTGTGAGCCTACTTTGGTGCTGGACAGATCTGACACCTGCACTCACCCCCTGGATTTTTTTTTTTTTTTTTTTAATTAAGTCTCTTTGACTCAGAACACTTAATTTTAAGTCTGCATGACTCAGAACAGCACACTTAATGAACGGTGCCTTACGGACACCCAACAAAGCAGAGTTCTTTTCCCCAGGCAGGAAGGAGAGGGAGTCAATTACAGACCCTCTGCTAAGTCTGCAGCACCAACTTCCACAATGTCCTAGGAACCAATTCTCAGTTTCTGCAAGTCACAGGCAACGTTCTCACCAAGACATTTTCACCTGCCATCCCACCCAATGCTATCCTACTGGAAAAACGCGTTGGGAAGAAACTCACACGTGGTGGGTCAGCCTGCAGGGCAGCCAGGTAGTTCTCCAGGGCGATGCGACGGCGATCATTCAGCATGGCTTCCACACGAGCCAGGTGAGTCTCCACCAGCTGCTGCTTCTCACTCGCTGCTTCTTTCTCCAGAGATTTCACCATGGCCTGGAAGTGCTAGAACAAAGAAAGTTCTGTGTGAAACGTACTGTGTCACCAACAACTCCTGAAACTCCTTGGGAACTAACAAAGACTGTCAAACTCCATATCCAATCCATTTACAGTTAGGATCCAACCCATTTACAGTTAGGAGAGAAAGAAGAACTTTGTGCTGAAGAACTGACACAATATACACTCTTTCCCTCGACCCTGCAATATGAGAACAGGATTGATCCCTTCAGTTTGAAGCCATTAATTTGAATTTGCAAAAGTTTACAATGGTATTGCATAGGGAATTTTCCATCAGCACACCTTCAGACCAAATCTCTCTGTATTCCTTTAGAAAGGTCAAAACCCTCATTTCGAAATCATCCAGAACAGTCCACTAAGTGTTATGTTTCAACAGAAGATAATGACAAACTTTCGGATCTGCACACAGTTCCAAACGGTGAGTTATGTTAAAAATGCAGAGGGAAAACTGTGTTCCAGGATAAAATTCAAAGTGAGCTTAAAAGCTGGAGTCAATCACTAAGTTGTATATTGGTTTGAGAGAAATTCACAGAGTTGTCACTGTCAGAAGAGTCTTCCCCTAATGATCCCAACACTGCAATCTCTCATTAACTTCACAGTCCAAGTGAACTCTCCTCATAAGGCACAAGATCAGTATTTTGGCACCAAACCAGCTTCATCTGCTGTCTAAGCTGTTTTCACTAAGTCTGCCTGAGCAGGAAATGTGTGTGCCCAGAGAGCCAGAGCTGACTCTGAACCAGGCTCTGAGGCCATTGGTCAGTGCAGAACAGGCCAAAGGTCTGAAATTACAATTTGGCTCCATTGTTGCTATGCTGGAGGAGCGAGATCACTTTCTACTAGTGTGTGTAGGAAAGGACCTGGCATAGTATCAGATCATCTCCAGTTTTAAGAACAAAGCAAGCAATTGAATCAAACCTTCTCTAAAAGGCAGGTGTTGACAGAGCAGGAAGACTGTTCTTGCATCTCAGCTCCCTTTTGGCTCTGAATATTGCAATCTCTCTCAGTAACTTTCCCCTTTAGGTCCTTCCACTCTTACCTGGATTAGAGTCTGCCTTTCTGCCTTGGGGAGATTTACAGCCTGGTGCTCCGCTTCCTCCCACTCCTTTTTCACCTGGACAGGAAAAGGACAGAACACATGAACAAGACACAAATTTAAATCTTATCTTTATGAGCTGATTTGCCTTCACATGCAGATCCTATCACAGCCTAGCTGGGTTTTGAAGGCACAAAAGAGGTGTTGTGGGGTTTAAGCCTAGCACATAATCCCTCTGAGTAACAAGTCAAGCTTCACAGAATCCCAGAAGGGCTTGGGCTGGAAGGCTTAAAAGCTCATCTTGTTCCACCCCCTGCCTGCAAGGACACCTTTTACTAGACCAGATGGTTCCAAGCTCTGTCCAACCTGGCCTTAAACACTTCCAGGTATGGGGAATACACAACCTCCCCTGTGCCAGGGCTTCAGCACCCTCTGAGTAAAGTATTTCTTCCCAGTATCTAATCTAATTCCTCTCTCCCAACACCAGAGAAATAAAAATCAGACTCCCATGGTGCGGTCATACTGAAAGAAACACACAGAAGGCTGGAAACTGGAAAGCAAGTCACTTCACCACCAATTTTTCCAGAAAAACAGGGGCAGCAACCCAAAACACTAACAACAGCACAGCACAAGGCCTGAAGGCTGACACTCACCCGGTCCATGCGGTTGTGGTGCCTGACCTCCAGCTGCTCCTTGGCCTTCTGGAAGCGGGCATGCTCATTGTCATCAGCAGGGGTTTCAAAATAGACATCCACATCATCAGTTGGCACTGCATGAAGAGGGAAGGGTAAGCTAAGCATCAGAAATGGAATCCTGGATTGCACAGGACAAGGAGAGCAATCTCCATGCCTGCCTAATTAATAGTCTGGCAAGCTGAGCCTATTGAACCACCATCTTTCAGAGTTCGTTTTGGAATCTTTACGGTGCCAATTTCCTGTCCAACATCAGCTCCATCAGCCCAAATGGCAGTGATGACCACAGCTCCCAACACTGTTTGGCCTGCACACTGCTGAGGTGAGCAGCACTCAGCTCCAGAAACACATCATCTGGCATGGCAGGATAAAGAACTCCTTTTCCTTTCCCTTCCATATTGCCTTTGGATGGTTTAAGTGACATTCTGTGCATTAGCTGTTCGCTGACAAACTGGCTCCAGACACCATTAATACGATTAGGGAGTTTGACAAATAAATCTGCACAAAACCAGTATTTTACACTTCAAACCTACCTTCCCTACCAGACGCACCATGCAGGACTTACAGGCAATGATATTAGACAAGACAGCAACAGAAGGACGCTCAGTGTGACAAAGTGACTTGTCCAATACACTGGATGGTTTGTAACTTCAAGACATCCAAATTCAACAAGGGGAAAAACAAAATTTCAGAACTGATAAACTTCAAGCATCTACAGAATCCACATCAGGGGCTCTGTATTCCACATACTGCAGTTCAGGAAGTGCTGAAAGTGCTTCTGCTACAGTTTTAGGAACTACACAAGCCGGAGCCTTGCTGAAAGTTCTGTGGCAAACATGATGCACTCTGTTGTTGCCCTTTGCCTGAGGGAAGGCACAAAGGGACAGTTCAAGCAACTCGTCATCCATATTAGTTATTCAGGTGGAAAAAACTCCAGCATGTCATTAAAGACGGCATGCTTCAGAAAAAAATTACCTGGCACTTCAGCACGAACACTGGGTAAGAGTTTTAGCATGCACTGCACCCACCAACCTTCCATCTAACTAGGGTGAAATAATGACAACATACAACACAGGCACTATTGCTGTGTGCAATGGACAATGTCATATCAGTCCCATATTCTGGCCCTGCTCCTGGCATTTCTGAACCAGGCTTGGACACAGAACTCTCTTCCCAGCCCCAAATCCTTCTGTAACAGGACAGTCTTTTGTACAAAAAGCTCCTGACATCCGCATCCTTTCTTTCACCATCTCAGTTAGATCAGCCCAATCTAAAGCACTTGCATGAAGCACATTTTGTAAACAGGATTATGGCTGTATAGTCAGGCTGCCAAGCCCCAGATAACACAAAAAGCCTTTCAAAAGCTTTAATGGTAGCTGAAGTGGAAGTGCTGGAGTTCCACAAAAAGATTAATAAGGAGGTTAAAATGTTTTGGTAGTTTTATCATCTGACATAAAAGCCAGTTGAAATTTGTGCCAAAAACCTTAAGCACTGAAAAACACAGGGATTGAGTTGTGATTTGTATTTCATACCAAGCTGAAAATGGGAATCTGAATTCTATACTACTAGTCTGGTCTTTAATTTCCAAAATTAAAATAGCAAGAAAATGCCTATTACCAGAACAGTAGCCTCCTTTTCAGGACCTACTGTCAAATATATGCATGGTAACACAACTGGAGAAAGCAAGGGCTCCTTTACACATATTTTGATTAAAAAGCCAGTTAGGCAAGAGGTCAGAGACAACCCCTGATCGCTGCTAAAGATCTGGAAGAGGACAGCTGAGCCCTCAGCAAGAGCTGCAAGTCACCAGGGAGCACGGACAGCATATGGTGAGGGGTACTTTCCCCAGCAACAATCACCTACGGACCTAGGGAAGCAGAGACAGGAGGAGACTGCTGCAAAGGGACAGACACCAGAACTAAAGGGATAAGCTACGGACGGACGGGTCCTCTATTGCCCAAGGGAAGGAGGAGGAGACACCACACGCCAGACAGACAGCGGCCAGCTGCAAAAGGCCAGTGGGAGGCAGGACTTACTCATCATTTTACACACAGCCATACAATACTCCTCTGACTCAAAATTGTTCCTGTTGCCTCCGCAGCCTCCATATATAAAGCGAATGCATTTTCTCTTGTTAGGATCGAAGTACCAACGAGGCATCACAGCCCGGCAGGGCCCTGTCATGGCCTCCTGGGAGCAGACAGCTGTGTGGAGACGGGTGAGAACATGAGCTGGTGAGGAGCACAGGCCTTGCCAAGCGATTTACATGATGCAGAGGTGGCTCTACTCCACCCCTTCCTCTGAGGCACTGGCCTCAGCATCGCTGCTGCACCAACCCAAGGGCTTCTGTCAGTTTTGGGGGATTTAAGATTCCAAAGCATCCATCACAAGCTGGTCAGGGAGATGCCTGCACATGGTGCTTTGGAGATAGCCAAGCAGCTCACTCTGTCTCTACATGGAGCTCTCACCCATGAGAGATTTCTCCAGAGCCAGCAGGAATCTGTTCTGCTGATGCCACAGCATTATGCCCTGGGTGTCCCAGTGGGAGAGCCTCCACTCTATAAAACCAACAGCATGGAAAGCCAGTAAATTAGGGCTGCTTGAAGCATCAAAGGATGTCGGTTCACAGCACTCTGCCTGGACAGATACCCCACATCTTACAGGGCAGGTGTAGGAGTAAGTGAAAAAGCAGGCTAAAGAAAGGGAGTGATCTCCACACCAGCCTCAGACACTGAGGTTTTAAGGTTTGAAACATCTATGCACCAAACATTAAAACTTCATGTAGCCATGGCACAGGGAATGCTTCATGGTGAGCCAGCAACAGCAGCTGGGCTGTTTTGAGGCAAGAGAGCAGATACAGTGTATAAATTAGCAACCGTTCATGGTACTCCAGGGAAAAAAAGACTGTATAACCCCAAAACAGACACCCCAATCATATTCTTCCAAGCCTCTTACAACACTTGCAGATCTGCAACAGCCCTGTACACGTATGAGCTTAGCCTTGTTTCAGCAAGGAAAATTATCTGCAGCATGCTGGCATTTTACCAAAAAAATGTGATAACTGCTGGCAATGATTCAGTGATCTGTAGATAACTGAATTTCATTCCCTCTCTGCTCCTCCCTCCTCTGCAGACACTTCTACATGCAAAGTGTAGGACATCACATAATGCTGAGGCACCACACCACGAGCCTTCTGCAAGGGCACCTACCACTCAGCAACAGCTGCCATCAGCACAGTAGATGCTACTACTGCAGAAAGTATACCTTAACATATAATAAAGTTGGGGCAGCTGTGCTGTCTTTCTTTTGTGGAAAAGAAATGTTTATGCGAGGCAGCACCAAGGACATTCCTCACCCTTAAATGACCAGATGGCACCTCTGCAGAGTATGGCTCACCACTTCAGTGTCCTCATTTTAAGCTGGTATAAACCACCAGATTTTAAATTTACCCCAAATGTCCCTTGAAGATTTTCCAAACTTTACAGACATGGCTTTTCTGACTCATCACTGCACCTGAGGTAGCACGTTCAACATGCCAAACACTGGGCTTCCTGCCAGCAGAACTGCTGTTTACTGCAGAACTGTATCTGGAAACATATGGCCCATGCTCTACAGAGTTAATTTCAACACTTAAAACAAGCATCATCAGCCTTCCTCTGTTTGCTAACTTATCTGGCAAATAAAACTTCCAAGTGGCACTTACTGACTTGATCAAAACCCCATTGCTAACTGACAGCCAACAAGAATGATGTTAAGGGAGCAGGAGGCCTGTGGACTAGAATGTGTCTTACATTTCATGTCACTGCTCACTTCTTTTTCAGCCATAGCCTTGTCACTGCTGGGCTCTGTGGGGGTCTCTTCATTATAGTCGTCAACCTTGTAGCTGTCATAGTAGTAATCATGGTCTTCCACCACGTCCTCCTCCTCTTCCCCTTCATCATCCTCATCCTCGTCTTCCTCCACAGCTGTTCCTGTGAAGTCTTCTACACCTGCCTCTGTAGGGAACTCACTGGAGGGACACAGATAAATTAGGGAGTAAAGTTAAGACTAATCACTTGGATGTACCAGAATAATGATTCTTTCCATCTGTTCCAGAAACACCAGAAATGGGAAAAATAAGTGTACTAACTATTGATTAGTCCATCACCCACAGCAAGGGCACATCCCTCACTACAAACACTCCTGTTGCTGCAAGCAGAGTTTCTCCATGGCTCTGGCTCCATCTGGCCTCTTTCCATTTTTCAGTAAGTAAAAGTCTAACCTTGGGGCAGGTTCCTACTGTAAAATCCAAAAATGGTTTGGGCTGGGAAGGACCTTAAAGCCCATCTTGTTCCACCTCCTCCCCTGGGCATTCCATTATCCCAGGCTGCTCCAAACCCCATCCAACCTGGCCTTGGACACTTCCAGGGATCCAGAGTCAGCCCCAGCTTCTCTAGGCACTCTGTACTAGGGCCTCTCCATCCTCACAGGGAAGAATTCCCTCCCAATATCCCATCCAACGCTGCCCTCTGGCAGGGAGAAGCCATTCCCCTTTGTCCTGCCCCTGTAGGCCCTTGTCCAAAGACCCTCTCCAGCTCTACTGGTGCCTGTTTAGGTATTGGAAGGGGCTCTAAGGTCTCCCTGGAGTTTTCTCTTCTCCAGGCTAAATGACCCCAACTCTTTGCAGGGATGAAGGGAGAGCAGGTGTTTAGCTCCTCCAGTAAAAGGGGCACTGCAAAGTCAATTGTTGTCTTCAGGATCAGAACACTCCTTTAGGAAACTCAGAAGCACAGAAATTTGGTCAATCCTCACCACAAGGGAGTTACTGTGTGAAACATTCCCAAGCAGCAGCTTCATTGTACAAAGCTGTCAAGATCGACACCAGTAAGAACTCTACCTCTTGTAAAGGTCGTAGTCTTCATCCTCGTCCTCTTCCTCTTTGGACAGAGCCTCATCCACAACCTTAGTCTGAGGACAGCATACATATTCTGTTCCGTGAAACTGGTCCACTCCACAGGGCAGCAGCATCCCATAGCTGTGCAGGATCATCCCTTCTGTCAGACAGGCCTGAAAGGGGAGCCCATTCATGTCAGTTCAGCATCATGCTCCTCCTTTGGATAAAGATCAAGTTAGCCTATCAGAGGTCCCAAGAAAGGTTTAAGTTTTACAGCAATATATTATCTAAATCTGAACATCAAAGGAAAGTGGATTTGAAATTTGTAGGGTAAAAACAAACCCCACAGAAGCCCCAGATGCAGAAACACCCAGTACGTCCTGGTGTTAACATTTCACACCCTGGCCCCAACAGCTGCTGTTTTGTCAACCTGGCAAAATTCAGGGGGAAAAAAACTAAACATTTTGTGCCAACTCAAGAGCTGTGAACTGGAAAGAATCAGAAAGGGTGTTTGTTTTTCTGAGCTGGCCATTTCATTAAACTTTATCTATTAAACTTCATATCGGAGCAAGTGAATAATTGCTCAAATGGACTTTGTGTCAAGATTATTTTGCCATGCTGTAGATGAAAATCAATCAGATAATTCAAGAAAAGTCAAATGTAAACTATGCTTAGACATTATGTCTATATACTTCTCTTAAGCTAAGGAAATACTTGGCTTTGAGGTGCCCACAGAAGAATGAAAAAAGCTTTATTATACCCATCAGACCCATTTTGTGCTTTGCTTTGTTACAGCACCAATTTTAAATGAGCCAAATATTGCTGGAAAAGTTCTCCAACTACATTTAAAGTAAATGATTTTCCAATTTGCTAGACATTAACAAGTTTACCCTCAATTAAAAGACAATTCCTCTAGCACAGCTTTGTTTAGACCGATTTTTGCTCACAGGACTTTAATGAAATAGGAATTTTAAGTGGAGCATCCTTAACCTCATCTGGTTAACAACTGGTCTTTGTGTTGCTGTTTCTACAATTGCTGCTTCTACAAAATGGAAAACATGGACATTCTGTCATGATCTTGTTTTTATTACTCCAGCTTCAAACAGGAGTGCAGAGCTTTTGCAACAGTTTAGCTAGTCAGATTAAAAAAAACCACAAAACCACCCCCCCTCCAAAACCATGGGCTAGATTTATTCTGAGAATATAATCCATCTCTTATGTAAAACGCCCGCTTTCAGTGCCAACAAAACTCAGAATGCTCCCAGGCAAGCCCTCCCAACCAAATCCCCAGTAGCAGAAGGTACATTAAAGCAAAGTGGGCAAGAAAAATAGAAACTATCCTATGCCCACTGTATCTCCCAGGAATGAGAAAAGAAAGAGGGATGAACCATTGGTTAAAGCAGTATCCCAGAAAGCTGACTTCAATTCCTAGCTCTGTGATTTGGATAAGCTATTTAGGACAGCTTTTCATGAAGAATGACTCAATTGCTACAGAGGGCTTTTAAGTCACTTGAGTACTTTTAAATTTTTATTTCCTTGCTGCCTGCCTCAGTTCATTGACTGGAACATGGGAATAGTAATACAGAGAGAAACACTGCTATGCTCCAACACTACAAGCATCCAAGTGGACAGATCCAGAATACACACTGCTGTCCCAGTGGCTCCATTACCTCCTTTGCCACAGTGTGCCAGTGCTGGTGGCTTTCACACACATCCATGCGCTCCTTGTGGAAGAACCGGCACTTCTCGGGAACCAGCAGGACGTCACTCACAAACTCACCCACTGAAAAACACAACGGCCACAGTTCACACCTGTCCAGCTTCCAACAGCAAACAAAGCCTCCATCAGAACACCCCCAAAGTGCACTCTGCATGTGTGTGGCAGTTTCAGTTGAACATGCCAGAAACACCAATTTAAGTGGAGCCATTTTGGTTCACCAATACAAGTTTCCCGGCCAATGCACCAATTCATGTACTGGGTCTAGCGCTGGTGAAACACCAGTGCATCCACTAGAATTATTTACTCATTTTCTGCTGCAAGATAAGGATTAGGAGGAGAGCAAAGCAGGCTCAAAACTTTAAAGGCTATAAAGAAAACTTTATTAACAGAATTAAAAGAAAAAAGTAGTAAGAAATCAGAATAAACCTTCAGAACACTTCTCCTCCCCACAACTTTTCTTTCTTTTTCCCACTGAGAACGTCAAAAGACAAACTTGGTAATTTCAGTCAGTTTACCACCTTTAAAATAATCTTCCTTCAGTCCACTTAGGGAGAGGAGTCTCTCCTACCATGCCACGGAGACTGTTCCACAAGGAACAGTTCTCTCGTGGTTTTAATTTTCACAAATAGCAGCAGCCCGGAAATCTGCAATCGTGAAGTGCCTCCCACGATTTGGTAGTTTTCCCACAACTACCACCATGGGTCACTTCAGCTTATCGAGGTGCAATTTTAAGGATGAGCTGTTCTAGTACAGGAACAAAAGATTCTCTTCTTTTATCTTTGGGAACAGATTTTTTTCTTCTTCTATCTATGGGGCAAGGCTTCACATCTCTCTACTCTCTCTCTCTGTTCAAGCTCCTCATTGGATCACAGCTACTTTGACATCTGCTTGCTTTAACACGGGTGCCTCTGCTCATAGCCGTGCTTAGAGTGCTACATCCCCCCAATGCATCCCATGAGTTACAGGGAAAAAAAATAAATCTGATGTATCAACTATATCTTCACCACAGCCTTATAAGAGCCAGCGCCCAGTTACCTGCTCAAAGGCTGGAAGCAACAGAGCTTTTCCCGGGGCTTGTTCGTTTTTAAATGTGGTATCACAGAGGCACATTCAGCTCTCTTAAGTGGTTTAACAGGGTGTCAGTATTCAAAACTAGCCAGCTGATTCGTTCTGTCGGGTTCAAAGCAAGCTGCCGAGATCCTTACAGGGAATCATTCCCATAGCTCCTGCATTTTTTCCTTAACTAAAAGCCAAACTATGTTAAACCACGACAAGGTGCCTTGAAGGTTTGGTATATTCCTAAAGGAGACAAGTCACACCAGCTCTGAAAATTATTTCTGAGAATCTAAAGAAAAACAGAGCCTCAGGTATTCCAAGGTAAAACCCAGACCACGAGGTGATCCTGCTGACCCCTAAAGCTGAAGGCTGAGTTTATAGTGCAAGTTAATAAATAGTTGTTCTTCCATGAAAGGATTGCCTAAAGAGATTTCACTCAAATTTTTGTGAAGACTGTGTCTACACCAGCAAGTTTCAAACTACTTAATCACATATTTTCAAATGAACTGTATCATACTAAAGTTGCTTCATGCTGTCTGCTGCTCTAACAGCCTGGAAATTTTTATATGCTAAGAGTGTTATCTATGTTTTCAGTATTTGAGCAAGTCTTGTTTGGTTTTGTTTTTTTCCAGATGGTTTAATCAAGATCAACTGCAGCACATTCACTGCCCTAACCAAAACACAGAGGGCTGGAAAACAAAAACTATACAGCCTGAATATTAGAGTACAACCAGAGTCAGCAAATACACTGCATTCCAATATCTAGATAACCACAACCTCACCAGCATGGGGAAAGCTTTGGCACAATCTTTGTGCGAAACCAAGCCTTTAGCTTTTGACGAAGACAGGAGAGAATATCTCTGCTGTACAGACTCTACTTTAGTTGGACTTTCTATTATCATTGAGTTTGGTATCAACATGTATGAATTAAGGATTAGAATTAAACGAGCTTCACTTCCTGTTCTCACCTGGAAGTCCAGGCAAACACTGCCACTGGAATCCAGATGTGAAATTTTCTCCAATGTGAGCTTTTTCTTTCTTTCTTGCAGATTCAAATGCTGCATTCAGTAATTATAAAATAAGGAGAGAGCTAGATACTCTCAGAAGACCAGAAAAAGATCTTCAGCCCAAGTGTTTCAAAGCAGCATTCTCTGCACAGATGACCAGAAGCTTTAGGAGTCATTTGTTAAAACTGGAGAAAAGCTTTTAAGTCAAAGACTTTTTCTCACAGTCTCCACAAAGTAGGATTCTTTGTCCAACCAATCTTTCACACAATCTTTTCAAAATACATTTTAAATATTGATCGCATGACCAATTTTTTTGCATCTCCTTACTGCTGATACTAAAAGATCACAGACACATCTACAAAGTACAGAGAAATTAAATAGTTTAAATTGCCTGGTAATTGAAGACAATGAAATCAAATTACCTTTATCACCCCTTAGCAATTACTTACATTTTAAACTAACAGAGAGATTGCATTTACCCCATTTTCTTATCTCAAAACAGGCCAGTTAGAATTTTGAGTTATTCTTTCATCCTACTCTACCATCAAAGGTTTAAATGCTTCTGGTAAGATAAGTAAAACTGAACAAACTTTAAAACCAAGAGGCTGTGGTTCTGGAGGCTGAGGCAGGAGATTCATGGGTTCTTCTCTTCACCTTTGAAATACAAAGGAGCTTTCCTCGGTGGGGAGGAAGATTAAACAGGGTATGGTGACAGGATCCTACCTCAAGGAACTCTCTCCACTAATATATTAAGGAAAACACAACCAGGAAAGGGAACAAAATCCCACAGTTTGACTATAATTCCAGAGAAATGCCTCATCCATTTACAACAAGCAATTTGTGGAGTGCTAAAGACAAAGAAATTTTATAGATATACGTACTCCAGACTTGCAACTCAGATTTGAAAACCAAAGCTGTCTCACAGGCTGGGGCCTGCAAGTTATGAACACTGTGAAATACACTAATGAAAAACCTGAATAAATAGTTTAATGCTTAACAAATTTTGGGGCAGTGTCAGTAAAATCAGCTTATTTCTCAGCTGGAGAATAGGCTTGCAGAAAGATTTTTTCTAAAACTGATGGCTCCTTATAAATCCAGGGATCTTGATTTCATCTTTATTTCTATCAGAAGTTCTCCTTATGATCTAGGTTGTTTCCCAAACCTCAATTTCCACATCTATAAAGACAAGCACCTCCCTCCCAGGATGTGCCCACAATAAATTTTACATTTAATGAAGCACTTTATGATTGTCTAGCGGAAGGCATTCCATAAAGGACAAAGTACACACATAGTTCTGCTGCTTTGCTCGTGTTCTCCCATGTCAAATCACACAATAACCTGAGATATGGACACAAATTATGAAAACTGGTTCCTACTGAATGCTCCCAGCAATCAGACCCTCCCAAGACCTCTTACAAGTCTTTTCCAGCAGATAATTGAAAAGAAAGTCAACCAGCTGAGACTAAGCTCACTCCTAAGAGCACATGTGGGGCAGCGCAGTGTCACCCACAACCCACAGGTCAGAAGTTACAAGTTAACCAGTTAAAACAGGCTGCCTGATTCCAGTGGGTGGGGAGATTCTGGAAAGCACCACGAAATCCATCACAGTTTATCTCATATTCTTTCACAGTTCAGAATGGGGACAGGGGATACAGCTGCAAGAAAAAGGCCTCTTTGAAACAGCAAAGTTTAAATATAGTCATTAAAACAGAACAGAGATCTCTTGCCAAGACCAAGCAGGAAGCCTGAGCACACTGAGCATTTAAGTCTCCAAGGCAACAAAATATTAAAGCTTCACAAAAATAGGATCAAAGTATTAAATCCCAGTGTCTTTGTGGTACTCAGATACAATAGCCTTCAGGTTTTTATGGCAATTGCAGAGAGAATGGGGATTTATTTTTCGTGCCAGGCACCATTATTCTACCACAGCTGTTACCAAGCAGCCAATCTGCTCCAGAAAGGCAGAGTACCATCTTGTGGAAAGAAAAACATTTCAGTGGAATTGTGAAAACGACAACCTGACACAAGTCTTACAAACTGAGTTGTTCTCTCTGTAAGAATCCAGAAGGCAGCTCCTTGCTTCTTCCAGAGGAATGCTCAGCACACCCACAGCACACACTCACCCAGGCACTTGTAGGGCACGACGATGTGAGTGTGGTCCTTGCACTGCTTCTTCCCACGCCTGCACCAGCTGTCGATGCTGACAGGCTGGTTCGCTTCTACCACGTTGGTGATCTGAAGGTCTGGGTACATCTGGGGAACAGCACAGACAGAGAGGTTTCTCTTCAGAAAGGACAGAGAATGTGAAGAGCGGCTCCTACCAGAGTAGTAAGGCTGATTCTCTACACAGGAATTAGTTGGAGTTTGCATATGGACATACACTCTGCTCTGAATCAAGCTCAGAACAGCTGGAGACACAAAAAAAGCTCCAGTTGTCTGTCACACAGGGCTTCAGAAATAGATATGCCACTGCTTTGAGGCAGAAGAAAGCCAGGTCAGGGCAAGAGTCCTCACTGGCACTAAGCTGAGAGGTCTGAATTTGCACAGCAGTGGAGGAGGAGCATTTGGATATTTGGGTTTGGAGGAGATGTAGCTGTTTAATTCTTTCTGGAGCAGTACAATACCCCCTGGAACAGCAATCATCAACAAATAGGGTGTAGTAACATCTTCAGACTCTCTCACCACTTGTCAAGTTATGCACCCACCTCCTCAGGTTTCCTCATGCCTGGTCCATTTATGATGTATTAATTTGATCCTTATGCCCTGCTCAAGTTCTCAAGTCCAGACACTGACTTCTATTTAGGCTTCTACCACATGAAAAAATTGCAGCCCCAGCTATATCAGCCTTGTAAAACAGTTTAAAAAAATCTTCCAGTCCAGTCATGGTACATTCTGTTTCTTTCCCATTAAAAAAAAAAAAAAAATACATTCCTTGTGGTATTTTACATGCCTGCCACCTCAGAGGAGCAATTAAAGACACTGGAAAAGATCAGTATGTTACAGTGTATCTGGAATACACTAGAAGATGGTTATATACTTTTCAATAAAGTCTAAAGAGTTTAAAAATACTGATGAACTTGGAAAGAATTTTTCTAATATTCTGGCTAATCTGAACATGTCACTGAGAACAGCACAGCTGTATTCTACCTAGAATATGTGTCAGGTTCCATTTTACAAACAAGGAGCAGATATTGATTAACCAGCTCAGCGGCAGAACATCGGGGTGAAGCCCTACAAACAGATAAGATACCTCTGACTTACAGACTAAGGACCTTCTGTGGCAGTGAGCTGATCTGAAGCAGCTTCTAAATCGCACTGCAGTGTCCTCCCTGCTCTTCCTGGACAAGAACACAGCAGGACAGCGCAGGGAATTGGACTAGGCAAAAGCAAGCTCATCTCCTGCAGAGTTAGTTTGCTACTGAGCAACTAAATTGGAATCCAATTCCTTCACAGCAGTGAAGATTTAGGTTTACACAGAAAATCTCACCTCCTGGCAGTATTGCAGAATCTCCTCCTTTCTTCCAAAGCAGCTCTTGGTCCCGGAAGTGTCAGGTTCCCATTTCCCAGTCTGGATGTTCACATGCATATTTAGCTTCCCACAGAACATGGCAATTTGAGGCTCTGCCACCGCAAACCCTGTCCCAGCATTAGCTGCAAGGGCCTGTGAAGACAAAGCAAAATAAAACACCTTGACTGCATTATCTGATCAAAGGCGTAACAACTCAAAGAGCCAGAAACCCTCTGGCATCTTCTCAGACAGCTCCTGCTTGATCAGGATATCAGTGGAGTCTTGCAAACTATTTTGTAACAACATTCCTTGAAATGCTGAGCCCACCCCAAGTTTTCACCAGCAAGGCACTTGTTTTCCCAAACCCTATTTTTATAATTGAAACAACATCTTACCAAATCCAAGAGTAATTTCCACTGAAAGGCTGCACCTACATGGGCTAAACGAGATGTGTGAAAAACTTACTAAGTAACTAATACTAATAACTTTTGGCAGAAGGACCTCTGTGAGGTATCAAGCAGGTATTACTACTACCAAAAAAATAACTGCGTTCCATTGCAAGAATCCTGCTCAGTGTTAAAAGCTATGCGTTTAACCTAATCTCATTGAATATTTGGGATAGAAATACCTAGGATTTTTGCTCCAACATACAAATAAAGATAATTTCTGCTGAATCAGAAAAAACAGCTGTGACAGCCAGCTTCTCAAAGCCTGTTGTGTCCCATTCAGTGCACTCTTATGGGGAGCTCTTTCAGATCTGCATTTTGTGCACTTCCCAGACTGTACCAGCAGACAAGAACCTGACAGCCCAGGCCCACATTTGGGTTAACTGCAGACTGATCAATGAAAACAAGGTCAGGGCCCCTTTCTTAAATCTTGCTGGCTGACCAAAAGAGGAGTAAATTAAATTGCAGACTTTTTTTTTTTTTTTTTCTGAGAAGACCAAGTGGATGCTGGGAGCTGAACATGCTCTCCTTAAATAACTACTAGCTGTTGTAAAACAGAAAGGTATAAGGCAAA
>JAOTQP010000944.1:7145951-7158888 GCA_026413545.1 Cichladusa arquata
CCCAAAAAAAACCCCCCAGATGAACTCCAAAAGCTCTTTAAGGTTTTTAGGGGAATGGAATCCATTTCAACTACTCCAGACAGAAACAGCAATGCAGAGAGTCTGCTGGCCTTAAGCTGATTTCCACTGGCAGGCAACACAACCCCAGGCTCCCAGTCCTGCCTTCATATTTAACATTTTGTGCACTGAAAAATGCATTAATTACTGTGGGCACTGTTCATTCCCTACTGCCTGCAGTCCCCCATCAATTCATATCAATATTTGTATGCTTAAAGGAAATAAAGGAGCAAAGAGCAGAATTCAACTGGACAACTTGTTTGTGCAACTCTTAGTTACTGGATATTAGGAAAAAGAATAACTCCATTACCATCAGATCATTTCTCCCACTCCCCTTATCTCTCTGCCTGGAGATAAGACATTTCAACACTCAGTAATTCAAGGATTGTTTAGTGCTGAACACAAGATTAGTGGTTGGGGAAAAAAAAACAACCTGAGGAACAAAAGCATAAATTCAAGGGCAGAAAAATGACCCCTTGAGTTTTAAATACTATTCACTTGCGCATTATTTAAGAGAAATAGTCTTACACAATTGGTTTCTACTTACTCTGAGCCCTCCAAACAACAGATGCCCATGACAGCATGTTTTAGCACAGACCACATAATAATGAAATATCAAACTACATGTAAGAGATAGCAGCACTGATGTCCCAGTATCAAAATGCTGCCAAGTTCACATATATTTTCAAGTTTACTGTGGGTATACGTTTTTTGCACACTCTGTCCTAAGGAAAAAAGAGTCATGTAGTTCAGGTACAGAAGGGACGCTGAGGAATAGACTGAGGCTGGTAATATGGTTCATTAACTTGCTTCTTTCAGAAATCAAGCTTTTAATAAACATCTTACAAGTGCAGACATCAGCACCGGTGACAGGTCTTGCACCACCTCCTCCCTGATGCATCTTTTCAGAAGAAAAATGCAAAAGTAGAATAATCCTTCAAAACTCTCTAAACATGCACAAACTTGTTAAGAGGCCCTTTTTATCTCTCTCCAAACAAACACCACTTTGGTACTAACAACCATTTTCCAGTGAGCACGGGACCTGACATGCTGAAGGAAACAATCCCCAAAACAGTTTTGTTTGATGACAACATTGCAAACACATCCAAGTTCCACCCCTGGAAAAAAATGAAAAAAAAGAAAAAAAAAGAAAAAAAAAAAATGCAAGATCAAGAACCCAGGAAGCAATAACCCTTGTATGAATACAGGGCATCAAAAGTGAATCAACCGTGCTATGATGGCACTGCTGATGCCGGGAATCTGGCTCCTTGAAAGCAAACTTAACAAGTCTGCAGCACAATAAAGGAACTTCCTGAGCAGGAGAGATGCAGGCTTCATCGAGAGGCAGAAACATGCATAAGTAATCCATTCATCACACCTCTTGCATGAGCAAAACTCCTGTTCAAACACATACCAACCTCCTGAAATCATGACCACTCCCTATTTACATATTGATGTGAGCCAGAGTTTGCTTTTGCTGTCTCTCCAGCTTGCTCTCTGCTAAGGTATCATTCCTCCTTCTTGGATTGCTCACATAGTTTGCATATCAGTCGAGTGCTGTTGCCGTAGCTACCAGAACATGCTAAGCCCCAATTCACAGCTAAACAAATGAGACTAATTGCCTGATTTCATCACTTTTAATCAACCGGCAGAAATCAACCCTTGAATTGTGCTGTTGGGTGAGTTAATTATCTTTGAGATACACCAGTTGATTCTTTAACCCCAGGACCTGCAAGGCAATATTTCTGAGCAATGGGCTTTGATTTTTCCTCCACTGGCAGCCCAATCCAGCCCTCAATCATATTAGTTGTTTAATTCAGTACTTCAATCTCATTTTAGTTGTAATGAGAGAATACAGGACCTCCAAACTTCATGGAGGCCACACCTGTAACACTCACACTGGAACAGAGAAAAAGGTCATCAACAAGAACCTTTTGGAACCAAGTAACTTTCGGATGTTTCCCACAACTGCCTTCGGTGTATGAAAACTGGAAGCAGATCCCTCAGGCTACACTCAAGCATCACTGCAAAAGGAAGGCTGTGGATCATGTAAACCAGCATGAAGCTTGGGATAAAGCCATGTCCTTAGCTAAGCTCTTTAGTACTTCAGAGAATTCACCCATTCCACATTGCAAAGGGATGAACAAACCGACAGCACATTTTTCTGTGGTAATTTCCCAGCCATAAATGGAAGCAGCTGCCTCTCTTAGTGCTGGGGAGGAACTATTCAATCCCTTAAATAAGCAGCCTGACAGATCGGGAGGGGCAACCCACACGATAGAAGAGAGTTCATCCAGCTGTGTATGTCCTTGCTGAACATTATTTTAGTAGCTATTAAACTATTAATACATATCCATAATATGACGGTAAGACAAATGTTATTTGAGAAATTACTGTTACTCTCCTCACTGGAACTTGCATTTGCAAGATGTTTCAGGAGAAACTGCGCTCTGTCTTTTGGTATAACTCTATAATCCAGTTTGCTTTCCAAGACGAAACAAGTTTTTGATTCCAAAAACACATAATTCTCTGGCCAGTTAATGTCAGTTAAATTCCTCACTCTGCTATCCAGTGCCTGATTTACGGTCCTGAAACACTGGAACTCAAGCCCCTAAATCTTCCTTTTCTCTGATGGAAGTGTCTGCCCAAGTATCCTGGCTTTTATTTACTAGTGGCCTCTTCAGCTTGTGACACAGGGTTTGATGTGCAAGCATTACCTACCTGGAGCCTGGGCTCCAGGTGCTAAAAAGGGTCATATCTGTTCTTCCTGCAAGTACACTCCATCGCAAAGGAGGGACACAAGGCTTTAGTAAAACAAAGAATATTTTACATCTACCACTGAAACACAAGCAGTACCTTGCAGTTCCGATTTATAAAGACCTAAACATGAAAACCACACCCACGCCCTTTTACTACTATTGCCGGGATCTGTTAAACCTCATCACAACAAAACTTACTTCACATGCTGTCCATACAGCTCCCTATGGAATGCTATTCTGGAAAACCTTCTGGCATGCTGCTGGGGACTTGAGCATTGAAGAGTGATTTGAAGGTTTTCTGTTGTGAAGAGAAGCTGATAATTATAATTCACAGAAATTAGTTCCTGAGAGCTTTCCTTAACAGCACAAAGGTATCTGCAAAATAACACATTCAACTAAATTCTGCATTTTCAGGGAGGTCAAACACAACCATAGCCTCATTCATCTGATCAGATTTTATTTTTTTATTTTATTCCAGCAAGACCAGAGTAGATGGGAACTTTAGAAGCATGGAGAGCCTGTGAGGAGAACCCATACCACCCACATTTTCCATTAGGCTTCCCCTGCAGCAACACGAGTAGCTCTCTGCATAAAACCACGGAAGATTAAGCTGTTTTAAGACTGAAACTCCAACCTCCAGAATATATCAGCTGCTGAAGAAAGCTCCAATGGAGAACTGCATTGACTTGGTGGCCAGAGAACAGATCACTGGCTTCTGAAGGTATACCCTGCCTTAAGCAACAAGGCAGGGCCCTCAGTAGGATTCTCTACAGGACAGATCAGATTTCCTGCTCCTGAGAGCTACATGTATTCCACAATCAGCTGCTGCTACACTGACCCAAAAAAAAAAAAAAAAAAAAAAAAGAGGCAGCACTTGGAAAGATTACTTGCGCTGTTTGTTTTTAATTAAGCAAAGGCCCTTGAAAGCAATACTGGTTATTAAATCAGGGTCCACGAGAACCACGTGGGACTTCAGAACAGGCTGTCTGGCACTGTCCTTATTCAGACAAATCACGTTACCCATCTTAAATTAAAGGAAAGGAAGAAATTTTTCTGGATTTTTGTTTTTAGATTACATTTCCTACTCTGAGCAACTCTGCAAATCTCCCTATGTCAGTGCAATACCCACAGTTATGGAGGATATAAGTTGAACGCTTTCAAGACCACTGAATTCTAACAGTTCCTTTGACACAAAAATGAGCCCTGTTACCTTATCAGACTTCCTATGAACACAACCCTCTATGGCTGCTGCTTTTGAGTGTGTGAGGATTCTAATGTTTTCCCTTTCCTGGCTGAAAAATCGGTGTGAACACTTGTGCAGGGACTCAATGGCTGCAGCTGCACCCCCCATATTACTGCTGCCTCCACCTGATGTCCATGGGTCTTTTTCCTTCCACAAGGAGAGGCCAGCCCTTGGGAAAAAGAAAGCCAAGAAGAGCTGCAGTCACAAACTGAAGCTATTGGAAGAACAGCTGGGCTGGCATTGTAAAGCACACCCCTCCTGGATCAAAACATGCCACAGGGCCCTTAAATCTAACAATCATTGCCATAAATCTCACCTGGGAATTAGTGGTCAGTCAGTATTCAGAAAACCAACACTTCAACTAAAAAGTGAGGGAAGTTGGCAGAAGGACTTTACACACAAGAACTTCTGGACAGAATACTTAAAACTCCCTTGGTTTTGGATTTCTAACTTGTAAATGCAAGCAGAGCTCTCAATTCATGCTTCAAATGTTTTTTCATGCTTTGTTTTCCTTAGCTCCTCTTCCTGCTTTTATTCAGCAGATAGGTGGCTTGAACCCAGGAAGGCTAATGAATGCCTGACACAGCAGGCAGTAAATCTACAGACTAGCAGCTCATCCTAGCTTTATTGCTTTATTTTTTTTTAAATTGCTGATAATTACAATAATGCACATGGGCAGGGGTCCAAGACAGGAAGAATAACTGTCTGCAGGCAGATCTGGTGTGAGCTGATAATACCAGCCTGTGTTTGCTTTTGAATTTAAATAGCAGAAATCTCTCTAAAGCAGTCTTTGGCTTGCTTTAACTTGCTGGAAGGGGTGGAGCTCTCATCTGCTTGTCCTTTACTGACTTTTGTGGTAGAGGAGTCTGCACCAGCAGCGCACTGGGAGCCAAGGCAGGAGCTGCAGTGGTAGCTGGGGTGCAGTTTATATTTAGATGCCTGTGTTTATGGCCGACATGGAACCTTGAACACTCGGAAGTTCAGTGACAATAATTCACGTATTTTCATATGTGCCAACAGAAACCATAGGATTACAAAGACCTGCTGCAGCCTGAAGCATTCCTTACTGCTTTGCACATTCCACTGCCTTTCTACAAGGAACAGGGGAGATTTCCAAGTACCTTCAACTCATGGGCAGCCTTTTGCCCTTGGAATTTGTACTTAGAAGGTATCAGATTATTTCCCCATCCCCCTCTAGTTTATCATGCTCCATAAGGGCGTACACGAGTCGATGGGCACATAATCTGCGTGTGAGGTATTTGCACTGTGAACTGCTGCATTTCAATAGGGAGTGCCACACCGCAGGCAGTGCTGGTGCACAGCTAGGCTGGGGGAGTGGTGATCAAATCCAGGAAAGCCACAACTCAGCACTGCCTCAGCTTCCTGAAACTGCTTGCATAACACAGTTGCCTTTGGCATCCTCTTTTCTACCCCTGGAGAGACAAAGTTCATAGCAACCTCACTGGAATATTCCCTGAACAAATGTTACTGTACCCAGAACTGTGTCCTCTGAAAAAGATTAATTTCAGGGCCTCAAGCTTTCAAAAGTACAGCTTGGGTGTAATGGTTGGGACTGGAACAGTTTTAACACAAAGCCTCCTTAAAAATAAGGGTGAGAGAAGAAAAAAGCACAAACACTGATAATCCTCACACAGCACACAGGTAGTTTCAAATAGGTTTAATCAGCCAGGTCGCTTTCCACATGTCACAAGGACATCAGGGACAATTTCCAAGTTGTGTCAGACAGACGCAGTCACAGCCACTTCCTTCCCCTTGCAGCAGAACACTGCCACGGCACTATTTAGAGTTCCCACCCTAAGTCCTATCCCAGCACAGGGAGCCAGGCCTATTTATCACTGGCCTAAACTGAGGCACAATGTCAAGTGACTCCCCTAAGGTCACCCAGCAACAGGCTCAGCTCGGTTTAATGCCCATCTCCTCGCTCCAATCTGTGTCATCACTGTGTCTTGCACGGCCCTACTAATTACCACTTTCCCACATTAATTATCTGGGCATCTGAGGCACAGAGACCCAAGATGTCCCGTTAGCCAGTCAGCAAGTGAAAACTTGAGTGCAAGTTAATGTTTTCACATTCACTAACATTCTACCAAAAAAATGGCCATGGGGCAATTTTGCCTTCCTGGACTACCAGAAGGGAGATCCAAACCAAGGCCTAAGGACAGCAGCTATGACTTAACGGTGTTTGAAAAGTTTAACTCCCAGGTCTTTCTTTTCTGAGCTGACTGTTAATATGAACCATCACTGCTGATACCACAAAGGCATCATTGAGAGCAGCACATGTGGAGGAGTACTGAAAAATGCTATTTATTAAGTAACTTCTCCATGCTTTGATATGACAATTCATGCCATCTTAAGACACTTCAGCTACACAAGAGTTGGGGAATATAATCACTGTAGTTATCAGGATACAGATTCCATAATATATAGGAAAGTACATTCAGAAAACCTTTCATCACTTCAAAGCAATCTGTTCAAGGCAAAAGTAACTCCTGGACTAAAACTCATCCCAAATCACACACTCACACAAGTTCTCCACTAACTTCCCTAGTGGCCAAAACTGGCAGAAAGGAGAAAGAGTAATTTGTTAACATTAGGCAGACAGAAAAATAAACCCCTTACTACTGATTCAAAGTGATTTAGCATTCCAGGACGGAACAAACCAAAATTCCTTCCTCAAAACAGCATCAACATTTGTTTTACAGATCTCGTGAAGCTCACTGGGAGTTGCACAAAAGAGCCACCACAGGAACCTGTAGTTCCTCAATCCATCCACTTGTCTGATCACTAGGCTGACTCCAGATAAAAAGATTGCACAGATTGTGTTTTTATCTAAAACACAATGATCCAAAAGGTAAGCAGGAAACCAAAGGGCGCATTTCAGAGAATCTGAAGTGACAAGGAAACATTCCTGAGGGGAAAAAAAGCAAGATAAAAGAAGGCTAACAAGCAGGAATGTGGTTTGCGGTGCAGTCTGAGTTTGGTTCAAGTATCCATCCCCTTACAGATGGTTTTCAACATCACAGATTGATTATTTATGTGCACAGACTGCATTTGTTTTTCAACATGATAAAATACTTACTCGGGATTTTCAAGCCCTGCAATTAGGCTACACAGCAACTTCCCGACAGCACACAAGAACGATTCAACAGGTCCTGCTCTGACCATGCTGGAGCTCTGCGGGTCATGCCTACTGCTTTCCACCCCTAAATTCACAATCTTCTGTAAAAAAAACCCCAAAACTCAACCCAATTAATCGGTAATTCTGTCCTCCAAACAACCCAGATCTGCAGAGGAAACCATGAGGTTTTTAAACCTTTGCTTTCCAAACCATGCTAATGGCCACCTTTTGAAAACTGGAAAACACAGCTAAAATACAGGGCTGCTTTTATCCTTGCTGCTGCTCCCTGAGCTCTGCCAAGCTTATGCTGATCCAGACCAAAATTAACAAGTTACCAAAAAAATTATGGAATAGCCTTGCTGTTTCCATCATAAACACTGAGGATACTTTAAACTTTTTAAGTCCACCCAAAAGCACAGATTACTTCTACAAGTTCCAAGTCTATGAAAATAGTCAGCAGGTAGTATGTGTTACTGAGAACAGGTACTCAGGACAACTCTGGCTCTTAGTAAATCTATTTAAAAATAATGGAAATTGGGATTTTAAACCAAAACCATCTTTCCATACACCTCCTCCTGTTACTTATTCAGACTTGTTATGGAGCATCTTTCAGGCAGCAGGTTACACGACTGCTCACATACAAAACAAAATCTTTTAAGAACCTTTAATGGTTTAGGTTCTTGGTCTAGGTGTGCAGAAATGGTCTAGGTGTGCAGAAATCAGTGCTTTAAAGAGATTCCTATAGTGATGCTATAGGTTTGTTCAGCTCCAGTAAACCAGATCCTTTTCCTTGAAGAAAACTTCAACATGAACACTGTGCCAAGAAAGTTTAGTTTATAGTTAGCTGCTCATCAGGGAAAGTTCCTACCACTCACAGAAAAAAAAAATAAATGCAAGAGAATTAACTAGGCAAAACCATCTTAAATTGTCACCAAAACAGTTTTCCATTTTCCTGACTGCAGCTATTTCTGATCCCAGCAATAAAAGTGGTGAAAGGCCGTCAGCTGCCCTCCACCACTGCCAGCAAACTGAAGGTGAGGGAGCAAGACCTCAAGCAACAGCAGAATGAAGAATGCCAAGCACCACCCTGGTTGTGTATGGAAGAGGCTGGAGTGCAGGAAGAAGGCTCCCAACAACACTTCTTACTTCCAAGAGACCGAGGACAAAATATTTATTTGCTCATTTTTAAGCTTATCACACACAGCCAATCACTCCTCAGAAGATCCTGTGACTATCAGCAGAATTCAGGCACAAATGTCCCAATTTACCTTCTTCCAAAGCAGAGGATGAAAAGTGGACTTCCATCCATTCCCTGGAACTCAAACACCTGGATTAAGCAGTCTGACACAGGAGAAGTCAAATGACAAAAAGCCTTTTGAAGTACCTCAAAATTTGTCAGCAGCAGGGTCACAGAAAGTTAAGGACCTCAGCAATGGCTTAACGTATTTCAATTTTTTCCTCTCTTTAAATGCAATCCTTAGTAATTTAGCAGCATTTTATTTCTGAAGCACTAACTCATCAGCTCGGATTTAACAGTCATAGCACTATCCCAGAGCTATGCTTGTGCACAAGCTCTAAAGGACATATTAACCAGTTCCTTCACAGGAAGCAGCAGAGCTCTACTTAGAGCAGCTGCCTAATGCTATTAGAAAATTAAGTGGTAATTTATAGAACAGACTCAAGATGGCAGAGCTAAGATGCCCATTACTGATTCTGCTGATCCAGAAAGTAAAACTAGCTCCACAGAAGCAAGCCTAGAACCTCCAATATTTCAGGGGTATCACTGCAGAATATTTGCCTGGGTTCACATGTTGAACACCTGAATTTCTTACACTGAATTTTATAGCTCTCCACTCTATTGAGCCGTATCAGATTGTATAGCACTACATGGAAATAAAACAAAATGGGAGAGGTGATTCTTATCTTCGATAAAATGAGATTTTAACTTGTTAAGAGTCTCTCCCAGGTTCCAGTGGAAAGAATGAACCCTGTGCACACTGATAATTTTTTCCTTGATGTTTCTTTGTGCATTTTTTGAAAAATCTCAGGGTAGGGGAGAAAACATGGTTCTTTTCTGTCTGCTCAGCTGAAATACAATTGACCATAAAATTAGTGGAAGAATTTACATGCTGCAGCTGCACCCACCTGATGGTCAGGTCCTCAATGAGTTTTAAGTAATCTGACACTTCACTGAGGGCTTCTAAGCACAAAGCCATCAGATACTGAAAGCTTTACTCCAAAGGTGGAAGCAAAAACCGCCTGTTCTGCAACAGCAAGAGAAATCACTCTCTGAAAAAGAGCGGGCAGAACAGTTTTAGACAATCTTGTTATGCCTTAAAGAGGCACTATCCACCGAGAACCTCCATCACTTCAACTGATATTCCTCTTCAAGGTCTCTGAATATACTAGTGTTTTCTGATTTGTTTTTAAACCCTTTGCCTGGGCTGTCCAGAGCAGCTCTTTTTTTTTTTTTTAATTATTTTTTGGTATAAAGACCAGCTGGAAGAACTGTAAAGAAAACTGTGAAGATATGTTATTTTGAACACAAGCATTCCAAACAATTCTTTATTTTCCTGCTTGGAAAAGGCTATCAGACAGGGAAAGAAGCAACTATTGACTTTTACTTAGAGATGCTTTTCCTTCGCCTGCTCAGATGCTCTTGGAAGACACACTTGAATGAAAAAGAAATAAACGGTCAGCCTTTCAAACCAGTTTTGCTTTCCTTGACCCCACAAGCAGACAAGGACAGCAATGGAAATGCTGACTTAACATACAAATCCAATTGCTGGGACAGTGGTTGGAGGGTAGATTGATCTGCCTATCGATGCAACTGGCCACTCACCATTTTCCTACCCATGGGCTGAGTCATTTCAGTAGTGCTTTCTCAAAGTCAAAGGACAAAAATGTTCCATAAAGTTCTACCCTAGGGGAGTGGTGGTTTTATGTTTCACTGGTCGACCTCAGTCATGGCCCACTAAGGTGTTTTTTTAATTCAGAAACCCAGCTATGCACATATCTCAGCTGCAAATATTAACTTTGCCAGAATCCAGCAAATCCCTGATGTGGATTAGCCCCACCGAATCTATTCAGATGTCTCAAATCATAAGAGAGCAGCACACCAGAAAGCTATGCTAAAATCATAGATCGATGATGCAACAGCATTAGACAACCAGAAACATACCTCATTCTAACATTCTTATTTTGGATGTCTCACAAAAGAAAAAAAAAAAAATCACTTCAGCCCAAATGAATTCCTTATCAGACCATGCTTTAATTATCCTGGAGGCTGCCTCTCCCTGCACAATTCTCAGCCCACCTGGACAGCAGTGAGACCAGTACTGCATGGATCTGTGTTATGAGGCTGGGAATATTCTGAGAATATTGCACTGAGAACTTTTGTATCTCACTGTAGTACCTGTTGGAGGAGGAAAACAGGTTTGGCAACCAGTACAAAATGGATTTGTGGGTGTCAAGGCTGCGTGGCAACTCTATGGCCTGGACAACAAAGGCAAATGGAGCAGCTATTCAGTGATACAATTGCTTTAGAGGCTGTCCATATTTTCATAGTTATGCCTGTCAATTAAAGGATGTGAATATTAACCCAGAGACGGTGGAATAAATAAGAACAGTCCTCTGCTTTGGGTTGTTCCCAAAGGTAATCCACTGCAGGAAGCATCCTAAAAAATAGTGCCAAGCACATCCTTTTGAGTGGCACTCAGGAGTCAAGTGAAGCAGATGGGAACAACTATCCACTCAAACACAGCAGAGAAAAATGAAAGCAAGAAAGTGTGTCCACAGACAGCACTAGGCCAGGCATTTCCACATGTAAACTAAGCACTGGTTTCATCTTTCTGTGATACGAGTATTTCAAATCTGGCTCAAGTTAAAGATGTTGCCATCCTGATGCATTCCAACAGATTGTATTACTCCAGTATGTTCAGCCTGTCCATATCTTTACTTACAGGACATTTAGTATATTTGACAGCTTAATGACTATTATAATCCTCTTCATCAGTGAAGAGCATCATCCTGGACATGCTGTAGAGAGAGACTGTGAGATGGATGCTGCTCAGAGACCTATCTGAAGAGCCACTCCAAAGCACAGCAGTCATTCCAAAGCAAATATCACAAAACAAAAAGAAATCTCTGCTTGATCTGGTGTATCTAAAGCTTGCTGTTATAAACAGTGAAAATCAGCAAAAGCCCTCTTTTATGGCCTGAGTAACAGCTTACAGCAGGTCAGCAGCATCCTCTTTAAAAAAACACAAAGGGCTCTTATTGGCAATGCATTTCCAAGTCAACACAGGAAAGAGCTGCTGAAAGTTTAGCACATTAAACCCATCTTTGCTAATGATGCTGCCAGCTGTGCCTAAATGTTTCTTATACCCCCAGTTATAAGATCAAAATAAATGTAAGAATCACAGCCTAAGAAATGAAATAACAGAAGATTATGAGTCAACTTATCAGCTACCTAAATAATGAGGAATAATGATTCAGATTTTTGCAAAAATCTTTAAAGACAGTGACAAAAACCTCAAAAATCCAAATTGAAACTAAGGACAGCAAAGAAAATGAAGTAAAGGCATCTTTGCTTTTGCCTGGAGCAACAGGCCATTTAGGGTCTTGGAAAGCAGCGCTCCTCATGTCTTTGCTACAGCACACATGAAGCTTTCAGCCCAAAATTTTCCTAGGTGTCTCCATAATATTCTCCCTTGGAGCACCCAGTTTAGCAGTTAGCACACACACCAGTAAGAGTATGACAGTGGCCATTTCAGAACAGCACTGCTCCTGAAATCCATCAGCATCTATTACAAAAGGACTACAACGCTGCATTCTACTCAGGGCCCTGCAGTGAAAGAGGGAATTAGCATGCTGTAGATGCTCTATGGAAGGCTTCCCATATAGTTATACTTTGAAAAGTATTCTCCTCATCACACTAATTCCCATGTGAATCAAGTGGCAAAAGCTTGCTCAGTAGAATGGAGTGCAACAAATCCGTCCAAACTCAGGAATTTCAGCCTCAACTTCAAAATGCCTTTTGTCTATACTGGGGATTTTAGATTTAAACAAGTTCGAAAAAAGATTTCCTGCCATTTAAAAGCCCTACTATGCGAGGAATCCAGCTCTTCTAGTTCCTCTT
Source organism: Cichladusa arquata (assembly GCA_026413545.1). Classification (NCBI taxonomy): domain Eukaryota; kingdom Metazoa; phylum Chordata; class Aves; order Passeriformes; family Muscicapidae; genus Cichladusa; species Cichladusa arquata. Next base: position 7,158,290 of record JAOTQP010000944.1, read on the forward strand.
CCTGGCAGCCAGGATGCAAAGGGAAAGACCTGTTATGCAGGGAGAGATCAGCTGGTTTATGCTTACTTCTTTGTCTCTTAACCTGAGAAACAAAGATATACTCTGCAGCAAGATACAAGGATTTAAAATTAGGCATTAATTAAAAACTCTATGCATAAAACACAGAACTATGGATTCAAACACAGGTAATATCTTGGAGTCTATAAATTAAGAGTATCTCTGAATTTTTCAGAGAGAAATCAATGCAGGGATTGAATTAAAACTTTTGGATGGGTTAAGTATGTTAAGCCACTCACACATAAAGTAGAGGTTTAAGTTTAAGTTTTAGAATAAGCAAGCAAGCAAGTTAGTTTTAAGTGCTTTTAGAGAGTAAAGGTTGCAGATACCAGTGAAGTCCGAGCTCTAGTGAAGGTTGAAAAACATAGTCCTAGATACCAGTCTTTCCACAGAGGTTCCAGGAACATAGTTTTAAACATAATAAAACTATAGAAAAAATTTCTCAAAGTAACAGTTTTTATTTTTTTCAAAATTAATAATCTCTTTTTAGAGTTTTAACAGGTACAGCACTTGCTTTCTGCTAACTACATTGTTAACAGCCA
>JAOTQP010000944.1:7158944-7185936 GCA_026413545.1 Cichladusa arquata
AAATAAACATCTTTATGAAACCCCTGCAAAGGCCTCCGCTCATCATTCACCCCAATCAACATTTGTAAAAAACAACATAAGAATATTGCTTACATTTTTCAGATAGAACAAGATAGACCATATGCATAGTTTATACGTAAACCGGCTTGCTAAGAAACCAGAATTCTAATAGGTTAAGAAAAGGTTCGAGTTTGTGTCTTTAGCTTGTTGGGAAGTTTGTATATAAAAATCTATACACTGGAGAGAGATTTGCTTTTTGTTTTAGCCTTTTGCTTTTGTTCCTGCTCTCCTCACCGCGATCACCATCGCCCAAAGAAGACAGGAGCTGCCACAGCAACATCGGCCCTGCTGGGATCTTCGGGAGTACCTTCTGCTTCTATTTGGGACTCTATACCAATGCTTTAGCACGGACTTTAACGCTTGTGACTCTCTGCCTTTCGAGACTGATGTGTCTCTGCAATAAACAACTTTACAGCAACTAATAGCTGCTTGGGTTTTTAAAGAAAACAACCACAACCCGACAAACGGTGCCCTGAGTACCAGTGAATTAACCTACAGTAATAGACTTCAGCTTTTGTGATTAGTGCTAGTCCTTACTCACAAACTCAAACTTGCATACCACAGAAAAAAAAAGAGAAAAAAATGCATAAGCACAGAGGCAGAAGGAGAGGGACTGAACAGGTGACAAGCAGTGATCCAGCCCACAAAGCCAGCTGTGGACAAGGCAGGGATACAGCAGTGCAAACCCTTCCATCACATCCAGCCTTTGCTCTGGCAGGCCATTCATCTCTGCCTCAGCTATTGGGAAATTACTTCCGAGAAAGCGGTTGTGCCCTAAACAGGGCATCCACATACTGACTGGCTTTGTTGCAGGGCAAGTATTGATGCAATTTGAACAAGACAGCATTTATCAGGAGTGACAGGGGCAGGAACATGCTTTTTTTTTTTCGTTGTTTCCCCAGTGGCTCTTGCAGTGACATAATGCTCTGTCTCAAGCCCAAACTTCACACACCCACAGGAGCACCACAACTTCATTCTGCGACCCCCTCAAGAATCCCCTCAGCCTCTCCTGGAATTTGGCTCTTGCTCAGGAAAGCCACAGCATCGTGTCCATCCATGCCCAAAGGCTGAGCTCTAATATATCAATACACTGCAAATGCAAAATCTCAATTTTTTTGGCTGGTTACCAAGGGAAAAACGTTCTCCACAGCCTGACATTTCCATCACTGAGGCTCTACTTAAAGCCTCTGGAAATTAAGTGGTTATTGAAACCCTGCAACTCAAACTACTTATAGGCACTTAAATCTTATCCCAAGTCCAAATGGGAGCTGCAAGCCTCCTGCTCCATCCAAGAGTAATAATTGGTTTCCACGATAACCTGCACCCTCAACAATTTCTCAGTCTCCTTACTTCCTGGCAGGCAGCACATTTCAGCCATGCACAAGCACTGCTGTATCCTGCATTTCAGAATTCACCCTTGACCAAGGCTGCAAAGGCGGGCTCAGTGCTCTGCTTGGATCCTGACACCATTTCACTCTTCTTTAGGGTTTCTAAACATGTTTGTGACCTTGCAACACAAAACAAAACACCTATCAAATTCAATTTCTTCAGTGAGGACTTTGATAAATTATGCAGGGAAAGACTCATGTTCAAATGCCAATACACTCTCTGGGAACACCAACCACAGATTTGAATCAACATTTTGCATTTAATCTTTTGAGATGAAGACATATGAAATTAAAGCAGATCTGCCCCTCTCTATTTCAGGCCACAGATACTGTAAGACAACCAGTGTAAGAAGCCAACCAATGCTTGGTATTAGTGAATTATCCTAATTCACACAGATTCCTCTAGGTCCATTTTTGGCAAGTTACTAGGCCTGATATGAACAACAGAAGATTAAAAACTGATTAAAAAAAAAAAACAACTAAACTTAGACCAGGCAATGTGTCATGTCAAACCCAAAACCATATAGAGAATTTGGTGATTAAAAGCTTTATGCTAGAGGAAACCATACGTCTAAGCAGAGACGGCTTCTGTTGTGAGTATGCAATCCAAATCCTCTTGGAATCTAACAGGAGAGCATAATATCTATTGTAACAGATGGTATGGGTAAGATTTTTCTTTTTGTTGCTGTCACTTCACACTATGCAATGACATCATAACTAGTGGGATTCATCAACACAAAATCCAAAAGAAAAGGAACAAAGCTTTTGGCAGGGAGCTGGAGCTAAAAATAACTTAAGAGCCTTTAAAGAAAAAGCCCCGAAGATTAAAAATGCAAATAATTGGGTTTTGATTTAAGCATCTCAGTACTGAATTTAGCATAAGGCAACCACTGGAAAATACCAAGTAGTTTGCTAAACCTCTGTTTCATCTCTGCAACATCATCATCAGATGAAGATTTTTGAGTTCACCTCACTGGTTCCATTTAGAGCTTTGTGGTGACAAGTTAAAGAACCCAAGCACAATATCATCCTGAGAAAATGCAAGCCCTGCCATAGTAGAGTGTTAACAGAATAATAAAATTTTCACTAATGCAAGAATTGAAAGAAACCAACCCCCTGACCCACACCTCAGAACATCTCAGACATTTGAAAATATAACATAACCAGACAACGTTTGTTGGAGGAAAAGAGACTTAAATGAGAACAGGAATTTTCAAGGTTAAACACGGCTTTAATTTAAACATGAAGTCATCTGTAAGGAGATGATAATTAACTACTCTTAAACAGAAATTTCACTGAGTATCAACCTGCTATTAGAGTCAAGTGAAGCACAGCCCCAGCCAGCTCAGTGTGCCCGTGAGTGTCTGCCTGTCCCTGTCCTTGACCTGGATCAAAATAGACTTTGCACCACTGTAATTTTGTTAGAGAGAAGCTTACTGTATAAAATTACCTAAATGCATCCCTGTCATGGAGCCAGAGCCTGGGATCTGAATGCTGAGGCATGTTTATCATCTGCTGCACCTCAGCACAATACCATGGGCCAGTGACACTGCCAATAGCTGTAAGACACCAATGACTCAGTGCCTCACCCTGAAGCTTCTCCTGCACAAATAGGAACCAAGGCACAGCTCCCACCTTCTGTGGGTTTTTGTTGGGTTTTTTTCAGGCTGCATCTAAGTTATGCCGGCAATTTTAATGCCCTTCATACTTGGTAGTTTGAAAAACTTGAGCTCAAAGTCATCATTTGATAATGATTTTCCATTAGTCTCAAAGCATAGTGCAACCACATCCAAGCCAAACAATAACTGACTTGTCTTCTCCATAAGCTTCTCTGAAGCTCACACACTGCATGGAATAACAACTTCAGATCCTGCTTCATCAACTGAAGGCCTTGTCTAGCCACAGCATTTTACTCCACAACTCAACTGTGCAGGAAATCCTGGCACTAGAAATAACTGGTGAGACTTTTGAAGGTACAGAGGAAGAATCCCCCAAGAAAGCACTGGCAAAGAAGAATAGACTAAACTGATCTGCAGGTTGAGAACTAAAAATTCCCTCAAACCACTGCTAACAGATGTTACTGCACAACCCAACAGTCATCTTGAGAAACAAGTCATCAGGAAAAAAACAGCTCAAGTGAAGCCACTATCATTGCAGTAAATACACCAACATCAGGATAGCCCAGCTGCTCCAGTCCTCACAGGCTACTGGGCCATCTTGCCAGGAGAGATTGCTAAATCAAATGAATACATACGTATGTACATGAACCAGGTCTGCCTGCAGCAGAGAACAAAAGGATTTCTGGACCATGCTTTAACCAGCAGTGAGTCTCCCTCAGGAAACAGACTGCCAACATGTGATTTGACTTCCCACTGTCACCAGTGAAATGGAAAGTGAAATAAACCACCAAATGCCACACAGACTAGCAGCATTTGAATGTGCACATTAGTTAAGAGTGACTGGGAAGCTACTGAAGATATAAACCAAAATTAAGGCCTGCAATACACTAATTTGTCCAAGAGCATTATCACAGCAGGCAAACACGACAACAAGGAGTTTGAACTCAATTTAGTTCATCTACAAGTTGATCTTTCAAGAATAAGGAGTACATCCTTCTCCCCACTGGCTGTATAGAAAACATCCCTGTAATACCTCCAAATGAAGAGCTGGTAAGCAGCTTAGCCACATGTGCTTCCTGATCAGGTGGACACCTGATTACATAAAGCCAAGCAGGCTGGGTTTGGCTGCTAGAGAGATTAGTTTAACATAATTTGCAGAACATTGGTGCTTTGATCATTCATCTCAGGTTGGAACTTAAAACTCCTACAAATGCACATAAAGACAAAATCTTGCATTTTAAACATCAATCCTTCAGAGCAAGCATTAGAACTTATGGACATTTAAAAGCCAGGCTAAAAGGTAGATTTCACTCCCGTATTCTTTGGTACGTGGGTTTTCCATATTCTCACATAAGGTAGCATAGCTTAGAGAACACTCAATCACAGGTATATATTTAACTCCAACTGAGAAGGCAGATAGAGGTGAAAGCAGTAAATCTAGTGCTGAACAAACTAAAAAAAAATTGTCATTCACAAGCCAGATCTCCATGTTAAATGTGTGTGCACGTATATATATCTCCCTGCTCATAGTTGCAGGAATTCATAAATTAAAAGGAGTAAAATCTAATGTTAAGAAATTGCTCTCAAAGAAAACCCCAGCCAAATTATGTCTCCCAAAATGCACTTTTCCCTGTGCACTGCCCCTCAGGAGTGAGAGTGCTGCTCCTACAGCACCAACCCTGATTTACCACTTGCCCTATATAAGTTACAGTATTAACAGGCTAAAGTTCTATCCTATTGTATCTGAGGAGGAGCCATCAGCCTTTCCACACCAAAAAACCATAAAATTTTGTTTAATTCACAATAAAGAGGACCTGACAATTTACTCCACTCACATCTTCCTTCTTACTGCTTTATAATTCACACTAGTAAGCACACAATAAGTATATATCTACATATATGTAGATATATATATTTACAAATTGAAATGTAGATATATATTTACATATGGAAACGTAGATATATATTTATGTAGACACATACATCTACACATAGAAAAATTGTAACTTTGCACAAAATTGTCAACCCATTTCTCCCCACAATCCTGAGACTTACTGGCACCTATAGGAAAAAGCTGAAAAGGAAAATATCCAAAAGCAAATTATAAACTTAGTATAGCTAATGCATAGTCACAGAGCCCTAAGTACTCCATTTAAGATATCCAGCAAGTAAAACCTATGGTAGGAGATGACATTTCACTGTGAAAAACTCACTGCAAGTAGAGAAAGCAGAACATGTGCATAATAGGTGCAGACAACAGCTCTGGGAGCAAAAAAAAAAAAAGGGGGGGCAATCCTGCAAGTTCCAGTACAGCTCTGAATTAAGAGCCTCACCAGAACAGTTTCTAGGCCATTGTGAGTATTCAAAGCCTTCCAATTAAGAGCACGCATCATCTTAAATTAACACCATCTTTCAGCGGTGCTGACTGTCTGAACTTAAAAACAATGACCTCAGTTTTTACTGAACAGAAGAAGCACAAGAGCAAGAGTCTGAGGGATTGCACCAATTTTGAAAACCTGACGAGTTAAGGAGCAGAGTGTGAAATGCCCAAGCGTAGAGAGGAAAAGGCTCTGCCTTTAACAAAAAATAGTTGGGGATGGTGTATTTCTCTTCTACTTTCAGCTGAGGAACAAGGCTTTGGGTTAAGTGCATGTGTAGAAGGTGATGCGCAGTCAAAGTGACTGATGCTTCCAAGACTGAGCCCATACACCTCCAAAAGACACACACAGAGGTAAAAGCAATGGCAGAAGTTTTACAAGGCACATCTAGAGAGAAGCACAACTGGTGCAGAGCACAGGGAACTGCACTAATTCTTCCCTGCACTTCCAGGCGCTAGAGGAGCACCAGTGTGTAATTATAATATAGCTAAAGCCACCTACACAATAACTTTTGAATAACTTGCAGGTGATGCAATGACCACATTATCAAAAAAGTCATTAAATCCTTGGTAGAGCTATTAATACCCAAAATACATTTAATAGAGGTAAAACAAGGAGAGCTGAAAGCATCCTCCAAAAAGGAGCACTTACCTTCATTTGCCATCCTACAATGCAGCAGAAAATCCAGAGCCTCTCTGCAGTATCAGATTTGCTTTATTTCCATATCTTTGCTTCAGAGAAGCTTATTGAAGCTTAGAAGAGGCACTGCATATAATCACTTTCATAGGAAGCTGCATTTCCTAACACCAGGAAGCAAAGTTTTAAGAACTGAGAGCAAACTAAAGGCCACAGGCTCAAGACTGGAATTTTCCTGAGCTGTTTCTGCTCAGGACTCAAACACCGAAGTGGAAATTTCCCTAGGTGGAGTTCTTTGTTCAACGCAGCAGGCAATTAGAAGTCCCTAAGGTCTGCAGAAATGGCACAAGGCTGATATTTTTGTCAGGGGGAATTTAAGCAATACAAGACAAAAATAATGATATGAAATTCTGCTGCAAAACATGTTTTTTTTTTTCCCTTCCCCCAAATCCTGGTGATTTCAAGTAGGCAGGTAACAGACGTTAAGCATGCAAGAGAGCTTTGGAAAAACAGCAAACCTTATTTAAAAAAAAACAGAACAGTATCAAGTCTGCATTGCCTTAGATCTGATTACACAAAAAGGTCAAGTAATAAAAAAAACTTTGCACCTTCAAAAAAGGCCTTGAGGGCACAGCAAAAGCAGTTTCTCATTGGAATACAGATCTAATTAGCATTTATTTTCTTTTTCCAGTTGGCATCAGTGTTCTGTTTGAGTTTCTTGGGGACTTCACAAGCAAAACAAGCAAAATTCAGACACATACTGCTATAGAAAAACATTAATTGCTGGGATCCATGACTTCTCTAAATGCTGCCATTCATATTCATTTGGAAGAGAGACTGTCAGAGGTTATCAGCCATCCCCACACTATGATCTGAAAGGGAGACCGACTGTCACCAGCACCAACCATCGGAACACCCTAGAGTGTCCAGAGTTCGGATACAACAATTTCAGAGAAAAAAATACACTGCCACTCCCCTTGCTCTGGGTAGGACAGAAAGAAAAACAGATTGTAGTTGATAAGAAGATTACCGGGCATTCCAGGGATAGGGAATGGGAGCTAAGATAATCAAGAGACAGAAAATCTACCTAATGGAACAGTGCCAATCCAGCTGAACTAATAACTGCAGACATTGTTGCATGCTTTACATAAATTTCAAATGACATCTTGATTATTGAAGAAAATCAATTGCTTGCATATTTTTCATCACATCATCTGATAAAATCCAGTAATGACCACAGTGTAAGACCTAGAACAGAACCATTTACTTTCTAAGCTCGGCAGCAAGAGCTGTTCTTGAGCAAATCTGACAGCAATAAAGACTTGAGAGCTGCAGTCCCCCCATAGACAGGACAATGGGAGAGGATGCAGCAAAAATAAGGATTAAAATGCCACAGTTGACATTTTATGTCAGCAGACTAAGGCGGCTATCATGCCTTTAGAGGATGCAAACTGAATTGCAGGAACGCTTTTGTTTTAATCCGTCTCAAAAAGGTCAGTGAACCCCTCTCCGGGGTTGCTGGCCCCTCCTGGACTGTCAAGGTGTGACACGGCTGCCCTCCCTCTATGCCTGTCCCGGGACGGGCAAAACCCAGGATCTGTTTCATCACACAGACACCAGACTTCAGAATAAAATGACAGCTAGATTTATTTTCCAAACTGATTTTTGATGGCACATGTCCCTAAGCAGCGGATTCCAGAAGCTATGTGCATAGCAGCCAAATTCGTCTCGGATGTAAGAGAGGAAGTGACCTATAACTAGAGGAGTTGCCAAACAGGTGCAAGAGATGTGATCAGCGGCAGCCAGGACAGTCCCCTGCAATCAAGGCAATGCCAAGGAACCTGATCTGGGCATTAGCTCTATGCCCTCAGAGCAGCTCCACCATCCTTCCTGTAAGATAACCTCCACACGAATTGTTCCACAAACAGTTATCAACCACATTCCACTGATCTACAGAAATTTAAACAGAAGGATTGGTACAAAGTATGTGGGACACTATTCCTCAATAGCAACCAAACAAGCAGAAATCATGGACTAGACCAATTCCATGCAACACACACTAAAAAACCCAAGAACCACATTTACTGCGAGTTAGGAATTACCACCAGCTTAGAGCTTTGGAATTTTACATCACACAGAGGTAGATGCTCTGCTTAATCAACCTTGCTACAACAGCCACAAGCCTGTTCTTTATCCAGCCCTAAATAACCCAGAACCTCCACAAGACAGATGCAGCTGTTTTGCAATTCCAAACAACATTCAGACCTAGATTATTAAACTCTGTTTATGCACCATTTCTGAAGCTCAGCACATACTTTGCTCCTTGTTTTGCTCCATCCCTCTAATAAAACAGATTATAGCGTCAAGCTTTTAAACGCGCAAGATTTTCTCCTACTCATCTTGTTGTCTGGAGAGCTAGATTACACCAAGATTTTGGATTTAGGATAAAGCTGGAATTCCCTCTGTCCAGTTATTTTCATATATGCAAACACAATACGTATTTTGTACATACAGAAGTAATATATACTCGTATATGTGTGCTGTGTGCGTATATATGTACACACACAGACCCCTACGGGCACCTAAGCCATTTCTATATGAAATGCATAGCCTTTATACTCGGCTGAAGCATCTTCCCTGAAAGCCGAGGTACCAGTTCCAACCCAAAGATTGATTTTGGATCCATCAGCAACCAAATGTATTCGTTTAACCGAGGTTTTTCTCTAGGCAATGGTTCTCTAACAGTCCTCTAAGCTTCTGGACGCATCTGAAGCTGGCCACTCCTGCCCCCGTGCCAAGAATGCCGAGGTCACGTCCCCAAGAAAACAGCCCCAAGCATCCCGGTGAGACGGAGCTCCTGTCCAGACGAGCGGCCTCAGGGATACGGCTTTCCCGAAAGCACGGGTAAAACACCAACTCACCACCCCAGGAAGGTCTCGGCGAGGCTGGACAATCTCCAGGTGGCTCCACACCAGCAGAAACACCCCGAAGTCCCCTTACCTCCCGCCGGCACATCGGGTACCCCCGGGGAAGCCCTGCCCGCCCCCGCACCCCCCACACACCTCGATGTATCCGGCGAGCGCGGCCGCGGGCCCGAGGAGCGCCAGGAGCAGCAGAAACGCAGAGCTCATCGCTGCCGCCATCACCCGCCACCGCCCGAGCGCAACTGCGGCCGCAGCGCCCCCGCGGGGACCCGCCTCGCCAGGCCACGCCCCTGCCTTGAGTGACAGCCGCGCGCACCAATCGGGAGGCGGTTCGTAGCCGCACCCCAGCCACATTATCAGCCTATGGGACGAGGCGCATGGCCGGGGGCCGCCCCCCGGCGGGCAATGGCTGCCGGGAGCCGTGAGGGGACTGCCAGGGCCGGGGCGTGGCCGCTCCTTGTCACCTCTGGCGCCCCGGGCTGCTACTGAAATCAGTCTCCAGGTAAAACTCCGCATAGCGAGGACCCGAGAAAGCCGTGGCCTGTATGGCCGTCTGCAGGCTAAACGCTCCACCCCACGACTGCGATGAGCAGGAATGCTCTGGAGTGATAAAAGCAGAATGACACGTTTTCCTCATCTAAAAATAATACAATGATGTTTCCCACTCAAAAAACCATCTCTACATCTGTCCTCGAAGTCTCAAAGCCCTTGACCCACGTGCAAGTGCCAAGTTCTCAGCCGTCCGAGTTTCATAATAAAACTCAACACGTGTCCTTCTTTTTTTTTTTTTCCCTTAAAATGCAGCTATTGAATGGTAAGAATGATCATCATTGATGGCTTCATCTTGCTGCCAACACTGGGTGCTCATCAGACACTACCTGGAAGACATTTACGTGCTGCCACACATGCTTTTCTGTAAACACAGCACAGCTCTCCGTAAACTTTAAACAACATGCATGTATTTAATTAAAAAACAGACACGTCACCATCAGCACCTCCAGTTTGTATTTCTTTTCAATCAGAGCATGGCTGCAGTTCCTTCCAGTGAAGATGTTCTGCCACTCCTGGTGCTGCTATTTCAGGACACAATTCTGGCTTTAAAACCAGGGTTTTGTGCCAAATTTGCATTGAGGGTATTTTAATTTCACCATGTTACTTATAAATAGAAATCTGAAATAATTAAAATTGTAAAATAAGCAAACCCTTCAGGAACAAAGCAGATCTACCAAGTGCAGTTGCTGATACCACAGACCTTGCACATCTGTGCAGAGCATTTATTAGCCCCTTTTTGGTTTGCCCAATGGAAATGTACATCAGTCAGTTCAGAGATGACAAATGCCCATCTTGAAGTTGCAACCACAAAAGATTCCACTGGTTTCAAGAACACGAGATTTTTAAAAATACCGATATATTTTAGACTTGTTGGATTTTTTTTTTTTCACACTGACATGCAGTGAACCCATTGGCATTAAATTAGAAAAGCGGTATCATGGAATCACAGAATAGTTTGGGTTGTAAAAGCTCACCTTGTTCCATGCCCCTGCCATGAGCAGGGACATCTTCCACTAGACAAGGATAGAATATCCTATAGATTACATATATTTGCTTTCATTTTTGTGTGAAGATATGGATGCACAAACGGGATGGAAAAGACCTTAGTATAAAATGTCACAGTTATAAAACATTTCCATTCTAAATTTCCATGTTCTTTACTGCCTCTTACAAGTGCTGTTTTCTGAAATAGGAACATTACTGAAATGTTGCAGATGGGGTGAATCTGTACAACAGATCAATAAGCAGCTCAGTTTTAATTAAAATTGCTGACTGGTCCACTGGTCACATATTATAGTCTCTTTCTTACACTATTTGAAAACCCTTAAATCTCTTTTACTGCAGTCCTCTGGCATATATAATTTTCTTTTTAGCCTGGCCAAGTTCAGTTGAGAAATGGAGTAAAAGCTGCTTTTGAAAACAGACACATTTTAATGTAAATATTTTAATGTGCAATATGAATACAGGAGTAAATACCAAGACATTCTGAGGTAGGCTTTTCCTTTTACTTAAAAAGGGGGGATTTTTTTTTTTTCTACCAAGTCCAAAATGTACAAGTTGTTTATAAATCTTTGGGTAGGGGCTTTCATTCGAGGTTGAATTTATCTAGTATTTAAAGTACTAAATAAATTAATTTACTTTTAATATTCATGTAGTGCTTAGTGAGAATTGATGTTCACAGCCGTGACTCCAACAGCGTTATTCTTGTTTTTCTGAAACTTTTCTGAAATTTTTTTTTAAATCTGGTGACTCTTGGGGAAGTCTCTCAGATAAGTATGAGGTACAACCTCAACTACGTTCTCACATGCTCCTGGTCCTGCACTGTAGATACACTAGGGTGTAAGAGCTGAAGTCCTGCAGCGAGGCTGCAACACAGGATATTCCTCTTCAACAGCAAGGCTATCAGTGCTCAGTTCAGTACCTAAAAAACAAGTGAGAAAACAAGGTTTGAAGAATAACACATTTCCCTTCATATAGAGATCAGCCCTACCAGGACAAAAAGTCCCCATAAAAAAAAAGGTTTAATCTGCCAGATCTTGGTCATTCCTTGGTGACGATCAGGAGCTATACATGCAACTAAATTCGTATGACTGCAGGGTAGCAGGGAGAGAGATTGAGATAAGAGCCTCCAGCAAGATGCAAATGGAATTCCATCAGTTGGAAAAAACCCAAAGGCTTTCAGCATGGCAAGGCTTTGGGGATGGCTGTTTTCAGGTGCCTCCTGTCCACACAGAAGCAGCAGGTCACTGCAGGCATGGTGATACTCATGATGGCCATGTTTAATTCAGTGCACAGGTCTGTTTCAGGTGAGCACTGGTACTTGTCTGTTGCCTGTGACAACAGCACCAGTTTGAATCAATGCTACAAGCCTGCAGCATTCCCTAGGACACCTCTCCTCCTGTTAAACCCATTAGGTAGGTGACAGCTTATATTCACTTCCAAGAATTCCATTTTACCCAAGTTCTGGAGCTCTTAGTGCCCTTTTCCAGGACATCTGTGTTAATGAAGCACTGAGAATCTCATCCTCACCTTTCGCTGCCTATGTTTATTCTGTAAGAAATGTTTCAAGTGAACATCTCTGCCCCTAACCACTTGCAAGACTGTGATTGTGTAAACAGAAAGCACATATTGCAAAAATGTGCTTGGTAAGAATAAAGTTAAAATAATGATAAAAGGAGCAAACAGAAGTCATCAAGGAATGCATTTGGTACAATTAAAGTCTCTGGGAGCAGCAGCTTTAGCAAACTGATGCATTGAGATCCTGTCAATACCCGGAGAATGAGCTCAGAGAAGTGAGGAAATCTTTGAAGATTCCCACCATTCTCTTAAACTCCTGATATTAAAGCATAAAATTAGTCTAGCCAGTGAATTGTAGTCCTATATAGCTAAACTTGTTTGAAGATTTAAATGGGGGTTCACATGATTCATAATAGTGTGACAGGTATGTGCAAGGTAGAGCTTGCAGAAGTAGAGTCGAGTCAGTTTGGGGTTTAGGAGGTAGAATGAAAACTGAAGTTAGAAACAACTAAAGAATGTGGTGGGATTAGGTAAAGAACTCCCTATCGCTTATTTTTGGAGTGTCATAATCATACTCCAATATTATTACTGCTGAACACAATTCAGCAATATACTAAGAAGTATTAAGCAGTGCTTCTAGGAAAAATATAGTGCACAATTTGCACAAATGATGCCCAACTAACTGCCCTAACTCATCTGGAGCCATCCTGTCCTTCAGAAAAGACCTCTACCTATCACCAAGGCTGTGTAAGGGGCAGAAAGCAATGCAGAACTCAAATGCCAACCCAAACTTGATCCAACATCCTGCTATTTAAGTGCCTGTGGGACATAATATTTCTCCAGACCCATAAGTAACACCAGAAGATTGCCAGCCTGTCTGGAATTGGACATCTGTATTTGGCTGCAGCACTTCTGTGGGCAAGTCCAGAGTTCCTCCACCCTTGCAGCTCAGCCTTCCATTTGTGACTCAAAATGACAACACACTGGGGATAAGATTTAGGAAGTCCAGCAGCAGTGAGATGAAGGAAATTGCTGAAGAATCTGGGCTTAAGATATATAGTGAGAACAAAGATGCTCCATAGAAAGAGGGTAACAAAAAATGCAGAAGCCTTGAGAGGCAGACAGGAGCCTAAAAGCAAAAAGGTTATTTTCAGGGGAATACGGTGAAGTTAAGAAGAGTGAAAGGATGGAGAATAACTAAGAACAGATGCATTGCAGGTGGGGCCATACCACAAAAACAGGGATAAATGGAGTAACTGCAGATGTGAGGAAAAGCCGCACAGAAATCTGTGAAAAAGAGTGACAAGAGTATATGGTGCTGGACAACAAGCTTTTGTGTTTCTGCTCAAAGACTTCTTTAAAAGGGATTGGCGAGGAAGGAAGAAAATCTGCCCTTCATTATATCAATAAATCCTTAATTCTTGATGGCCATTTTCCCACTGCTCTGGTCCATGCCTGAAACAGTGACATTCATCTGGCTTCCACTGAGCTGTTTGAAGTGAGCAGATCTGCAGAGCAGTTGTGCTGTGTTCATCTCAAAAGCACAATCCTCGCCTACTGCATGTAACAGACTGTTAAGGAAACAAGCCTGGCACTAATACTCCTGTAAAACTGAAAACTTCAAAATAACCCCTCTGTTAGGTTTGGAGATACTTCGACTTTGCTGAAGCACTAGCACAGAAAGGTGTAATTGCATTGGAAAATGAAAAATACATCAATCCAGGATGCTTAATGGCAGCACAAGACAGTGGCTGCTAAAGAAAGCTGCTGCTCCTTCAACACTGCATATGAATCTCAGCATCCAGAAAATGTGATAAATCTATGATCACCTTTCATTTCTCGATAGGGGGCAAAACCAATGGTGAACTTAACTGGACAATTTGTTTTTCTGAAGACTGTCCAAGACAAAAGCAATGTCTGAGAAACATAAGAAATCCATTTCGGAATAGAGTTGCACATATGTACGATTCACTTCCCAGGAAAAGAAATTACTTCTGATAATTCAATAATATATAATTCAATAGAGTAATGAGCCCACACTCAGACTGAGGATCCAGAATGCAGAAATAGCAGAGACTAACCACCTCTTTAGCTAATTCACAAACTGGGAATTTATGCTGCACATTTTCTCCCTCCAGATGGATCCGAGGCTTTGAGTACTGGTATGATCTCACCGGCAGAGCAATGCCTGATGCTTCTCCAAGGAACTGAATGCAAACATTGAACCTGACACAGAGAACTCAAAAGACCAAGGGTCTAGAGGTCTACAAGTAAAGGCACAGTAAAGACATGGTGGGGAGAGAGGAAGGAGAGGCTGCTTTGCAGAAAATATTTAACTCTCATCCTCTTGCTTGGTGACACATCTTCCTGCAATGGCATCCTGTCTCCTTTATCTCTTCTAGTCCACCTGTGAAGACTGAAGTGATGTTTAACCTCTGAAGATGGCAGAATCAGTCATCCATGTATCAAGGCAACCAAATAATTCCGACTTAAATAAGCTGAGCCCCACAGCTGTGGTAGAGAAGCCATCTGAAAGAGAAAAAGCCCACAGTTAAAAAGAATCTATCAACAACTGATATTGGCTCATTATGGAGCTGGGATTTCTCCTGTTGTCCCTGGATGTTTCTTCCCTCACCCCTCCTCTGCTTGCCTGTCTCAGTAATTTCAGCAGTGTGAAAGGTTGTTCATTTTATAGAGGTCTTTTATGAAAGATGAAAATTCAAATATGTTATAATTAGCTGCAGTTCCACATAAGTCAGTATTATTGCAGCTTTTATATTAGATCCTAATTTGTCCCATAAATGTATGTGTCAAATATTACAGTAGAATGATTAACGACATCAGACATAATGGAAAGATTGAGCATTGATGCAGGAGACCTGCTTGAGAAGAATAATTTTAACTTTTTTTCACTCAGAATTTTTCCAGAATTTTTGTCTCTACTGTAAAAGAAACTTGAAATTGAAAATAAAAATGGCTTGGGTTACTGGCAAGCAACAGAAGAGGTCTGATTCATGATTTAATTCTTCATTCAGTATTCACTGGTAGATTAAAAGCCAAATCATCGTAACAAATGGCACAGCAATGAACAACATGGCATATAAATATCTCAGGACTTGTTCTGCTGAATAAATGTGGAATCATTTGCATCTTTGAAGATAAGCGCAATTCAACAGCAAAAAATTGATCCCTCCCTCTGCAGTCAGGTCGGATTCAGCACCTGTTCCATCAGGCATCCTGGAATTGCCTGTGCTAACAAGCTGTTTCATGGCACACCAAAGTCGCCTTTTTTTTCACCCACAATTACTTGTTTGAGCAGTTACTCAGTTTGTAAGAATGGGGTGTATGAGGAAGGAACTTATGACACAGGAGCAGGCAATAAGGAATTTAAAATGTCCGGGAGACACATCATGTCTGATAATTGTAGTTTTCCATCAGCTGCATGGTACCTTTAAGTGCTTTTTTTCCTGTTGCACTTAAAAGCAGAATAACTCCAAAAATCCCCTCCTTACTTTAATTTGGTATCAGCACAGAAGGCTGCAGTTTGCTTCATTCTATTTAAACAAATATTAAGGCATTTCCTGTTACAATCATCTTTGGGGCCTCACAGTTCTCAAACATAGAGTCATCCTTCTTATTTCAACACAGGAATATTGACTTTAGGTGCTGGAAATTCACATCTGGAGACACAGGACCTGCAGCTTTGCCCTCTAGCACTATGACCAGCCTGGACGTTGAGAAGGAGCTGTACAGTCTTTCCTGAGTAGCAGCCTCTCTTCAACTGAGAGTTGGAGGAAAATCAGTGAGAAGCAGAAATTCCCAGGCACAGGAATTCATATTTGCAGACCTTGCTCTACAAGTTTTTTATTTCAGTGCCCTAAATACACCCAGGGCTCTACAGCACTATTGACTTACAAACTCATTCAAGAGAGAGGCTTCGTATTGTGCTCTGGGGTTTTTATAACCTTTGAAAGAGAGTTCTTTGGAGTACCACAAGGAGTGAGATGTAGCAGTACTTTGGCACCTTTTAAACTCTAAAGGTAGCAAGAAGTTTGAATATAGGTTCTCTTGGCGATAAGAAATAAAGAAATACATGTATTTGAAGTCAGTGTCAGTTGAATAAAGGCAAAGAGCAGGACACAGCTGGAAGGAACTAGGACATGTTAAGTAGATGCTAAATCCCAATGTCTCCAAGGGAAGGAGGGGACTGCCTACAACTTCCACCCCAAACCTATGGCCTGAGGGGGTGAGCAGCCTCTTCTGAATCACATTTCCTCAGAAGATGAGTCAGCTCCTGAGAGAGTTTTAACAAAATCCCTGTCCTGCAACTTTCCAATAGTCTTTTCCCATATCTTGCTAAGGGCTGAATTTGAAGTTGCTCCTTTCATTATACCATGATTTTCCCTCACGGGAAGAGAGAACAGCCTGTGCCTTTTGCCATCGCAGCTTGCCAAGGCTTGAAGATCCCTTTTCTCCCCCAACATTAAAGACATTTTGCCCTACAATAATGAAAAACACCATTTTGCAGGCGAGCTTCACATTGCTATCAGTGTATTCAGTGCTTTTGGAAGCAAGTTACAAGGCTTCCTCCAACTCTAGCCTTTCCTGCCTTGTCCCAGTCAGTTGGTTGACTCCCCAAGTTCTTCACCAAGATGTAGCTCATTGGCTAAGTTATAGAAAAAGAGTCTTAAGTAGAGCACTGTATTGAGATTTGAGTTTTCACTTTAAAATGCAAATGGCTGGTAGTTAATTCCCTTTTGGGATTTAAGAGCTGAATTTAAAATGGGAAATGATGACACAAAAATATACATCAGAAAGCATTGCAGTGTGAGTAATGAAACCTTCACCACATGAATGCAGACTCTTGGGGTCAGCAGACATATTAATTTATCTGTATTTTAATAGTTTCCCTCAAAGCTGCTTCTGGCTAAATTCTTCCTCAACATACTACCTGGTACACTCTCAGTGGACAACAACAAGGGCAAAATTTGATCAGGTTTTTTATTTCTTAAAATCGTATAGATCAACATATTTAAGCACATCAATATTTTACTGGGTACAATAAATAACACTCTCATTTCTGTTAAGAAGTCTAACGAGACTTTTTCCTGTCTGAACATAAAGCTGGATGACAGGCCCATTTGCCAACTCCTTGTCAACTGGGAAGGCTAAAAAGCAATCCAAAAAAAGTAGCTGCTTAGTAAAGATGTTAAATCAATATTCACTATCCAATTGCAAAAGTCTTCCATTTCCCTTTCTCCCTTTCTTTTTCATAACTAACATTTTACTTCCAATAGGGGGAAAAATAAGTATATGTAATTATGTCCTTAGATCAATTTATGCTTAAACACATACACACACAGATATACCCCTGCAAGCTCACAGGAACCTGGGATTGCAAGTGCTCTAATATGCATTTAAAATTCAGAGTGCTCCACTCCTTGCATGATCAGGCCTTAAGTAAAACAACTGGATTCCTTCTATTTGTTCTGTCTTCTGGAAAATATATCTTTACATAACCCTTCAAAAGAATCACTTCTATGCACATGAACACTGACACAAACACTCCACCAGTTTTCATAAACCTTCTCCCAGCAAAGGTGGAACTGCATCAGCAGGAGATGAAAACTACAGATCACAGCAGGCAACTGCTAAGTTCCTGGTCTATGTTTAGAAGGCGTAAACCTGGATCAGGTTGATAAACTAGAAATTATTTGTATTTGGATACAGTTCCTTTGGCACATGGGTGCAGAGCTGTGGCCAGGGAGCACATGTGGGGGGTGAAAAGGGAGCAGCCCCCAAGCCAGGTGTTCCCCTGGCCAACATCATGTGATGATCCACCATCAGCTGGATAATCTAGAAAAAGCACACGGGTAGATTTCTTGGCAGGGTCAGTAATTAAATATCTGTATCACCTCAAAACCTAAAAAACAATGACTTATGCAAGCCTTATTTCAAGCTTTCCCTCTGTCTGTACAAGAATATATCAAATAGTCTAACTTTTCAGTTTTGCCCTTTTTTTTCTCTATACTGCAAACTGTCCAAATTCTCCAGGCTCTGTTCTTTTTTTTTTTTGTTAAACTGATTTCAGTCAAACCCTAGATCTGAAAGTCCCCAAACAATCAACAAAGAGTGTATTTCAGTGAGTTAAATTTGAGAAGTCACAATAAGGGCTGTAGTATGTTACTATGATATCACTCACAAAGGACTGTTACTTCATTGTGAATGGAAACAGCATCTGGCATGGGGCAGGAAATCATTTACCAAAGGAGCATCCAAGAAGTACAGCAATGAAAAATAAGGTTAAATGGGTTTATGGCTGTGTAAGTTGTCTTTGTTGGGAAGATGTTTCTCTAAAATCAGAGAAGGAAAAATATTGCACATTATGTCTTTTTTCCACCTTCAACTCCAGTGTTTGCCAATAGCTTTTCAACAATTGCATGATTCACTATTGAGTATTCCATGCTGAGAGAAGCCAGTATTCTGTACAGCACAGGGCTCTTTCATTCCTTTCTATTTCATATTTCTGTTATCAACCAACATGTCAGCTGTGAAATAAAACCTGGAGAAAAACTTTGAAAGGAGATAAATTCCCAGCAGGTGTCACAGAAATACTGAATTGACTTTTAGTCTTAATTACACCTTCTGTGTGGTTTCGCTCTGTTTCTCTTGCTCTGTACTAAATGAAATAGTGTTATTTTAAAATACTTTGTTTCTACGCTAAAAGAGAACGTGAACAGGTCAAGATAAAACTAGGTAAGTGATGGGAATAAAAGAGAAACAGGCATCACCAGCACAGTTCCTAAAAGTTCTGCAGGGAATTAATGAGGAAAGAGCAGAGAAGGGGAGCCAGGATGTGGAATGCAGTGCAAAGATGAATACAGGAAATCACAGAATCCCAGAACGGTTTGGATTGGAAGGGACCTCAAAGCTCATCTCATTCCACCCTGCCATGGGCAGGGACACCTTCCACTAGACCAGATTGCTCCAAGCCCCATCCAGCCTGGCCCTGAACATTTCCAAGGATGGGGCAGCCACAGCCTGTCTTCTCTGCTCATTTACAACCTTTTGAGGTTGAGGAGAACTACTAGGATGTGAAGCAGCTCATTCAACTTTTAGGGTATTCTCAGGTGAAACAGAACTCACCAGGGATATGAATTCAGCTCATATCAAGCTGATCCAAGTAGTGAAAAATGACCTTGTCATCTTAGGCCTATTCCTGTCCTTTGCCTTCCTGAATACCTCAGCAACTATGAGAATAACTTTCAAGATAATCTTACCACAGTGGCAAAGACATTTCAGTGTAAAAATCAGCTTCTGAGGGCCTGCAGCTGGAAAAGTCTCTTGATTAAAATTACTCAAATTTTGCTTTGAGAAATGCCATTGCTATTACCATGCTCTATTATTCAGGCAAATTCACTAAGCAGCAGATTTTGGAAATCAGGGATCAAAGTCTGGGATCTTTTGATAAACCTGAAGAGTCCAGATCCTACCTGAGCTCCCAGTGGGGTGTACTGGCTTTAGAGACAAGTTCCCAAGCAAACAGATTTTAGAGCCCTGGGAAATACCAATTGTACTGTAACAGCAAAACTCTGGAAACAAGTCACCAGGAGGATCTTTGCAAAATGAAGGCAGGACAAACCCAATATGATGCAGGACACATGAGCACTTTCAGATGGAACTGCAGCAAACCTTTTATTGTGAACTGCAGCCTCATGCTCAGGCAAGCAAATCTGGAATTTTTCCACTATGTGCAGGCTGGGGTTACAGGAGTTCAGCAACACTTTAACAGTTTAATTCCATAGTAGCAGAGAAATGCAAAGTCCTGTCACAACTTTACCATGTAAATCTGCTGCTTTGAAGAAAACACCTTCATTTGGGGTCAGGCTTGCCAGGTGCCTGGGCACACCTGGAATACGTAACATTTGGGTGCACCTGGATAACATCACCTGAGCTTTGACAATGAGGATTATTTCCTGAAAAAAGCCTGGCTCAAAATAATTAGGTTACGTTCACTAAAAGATTTTGGGGGAGCAAATTTCTTATTTCTTCCCAGGCTAGTGTCTGCATTCTTCCTCCAGTGTTGTTTCACTGAAGCACAGCAGAAGCGCTGCCATCATTCCCTGCTCTGGGCAGCTCTGTGCTTTTCCCCTGAACAGCACATTCTTACGTTTTTCCTGTCTATGTGACTACAGAAGTTTTTTATTTGTAGCCATCTGCACCCAGGCAGAGGCTGCAGCTTCAATCTTAATGGCTGTCTGGGATGATATCATATGGTTTTTTATCAGCTTCTGAGATAAGGGCAGCATTAACTCCCTGAAAAATCCTGGCACTTGCTCCATTTGATTCCTCCTGGTCTCCTAAACCGGTTGTTTTCAAAGGCATTCAGGTATCTGTCTACAGTGTGGGTGGAATACACTTACCTTCAGTTAAGTTGGAAAACATTTCCTCCTTTTAAACTAATCACTCACTAAACAAACATTTCTCTTCTACCCAGACTACTACCCTCTTGAAGGACACATCCAACTGCAAAGAACCACGCTGCAAAAATACTTTGAATGCAATCCAAAATGACACCAGTCCCAGGGTCTGCTCAGACAGCACCTGCTGCAGGGTCACAACTCACACAGGAAACCCCAGTCCGCAAGGTGGTGACAAGCCCACCCACATACCATAAGGGGGGGTTCTTCCACTTAAAATTGAAGAATGCTGTAAGAAAATGTCAGCAGTGTTTTTCTTTTCAAAGACCTAATTTTTAATATGTTATGATAAAAAAAATCAAAGAAGGACTTAAGATCATGGTAAGTAAAGGCTTGAAATTAAGGAAAAAAAACCCAACCACAACTGTATTTTTTTTGTGCAGCAGTCCTATAAGCTGTTAACAAATAGGGTAAAGATACAAATATTTGATTTAAGACAGACTCAAATTACACCTTTATAAAAAAAAAAAAACAAACCAACTCCTCCAAGAGCCCATGGCTAAATAAGGACTAAGATCTACCTTCAGCACCTGAACAGCAGTACAGCACTAAGTTAGACTTCAGAGACCACTGATAAATCCTCCTGATCCTGAGCAGCTGCACCTAGGACCATTCCCCCACAAGCGCAGGCGTCCTATTTAAGCCAAGCTCAGGGCCATCGCTTCTTGTCCAAGCAATTCTAGAGGAGTATAAGTTTTAGCTTAGTATCAACTGTAACTGGCTATGGATTTGGAATCTGTGCTATTGCTCTAGGCTAGGTAAGTTACTAATGGATTTTGTCTTACTTTTATTACCAGCCTACATCATGACATGCAAATTTGATTCTAATTTTGGACTCAGGTCTGCCTTGGCCTCTTGAACATGCCTGTTGAACCTGTATTTTTGAATGCTCTCTGGATGCCATCTCTAGCTGAACCTTAGTCATCTTCTATAAGTGCCAAAAGATGGAATGGGAACTGGTATTTCCAACAGCTTTGAAATCCAGACATTTAGGTAAGAGCTGGAGATGTCCCAGGGGATGTTTTTTGCCCTTAAAAATCAATCCATTTGTAAAACTGCATCATCTATAATTAAATCTCTGTAAAAGCCCTGTTGCCCCACTAGAGCAGAGGGGCTGGGTAGACAGCTGGGAATGAGGAATGTGTTAGCAGGAAACGAAAGAAACATGGTTTATGTAGTCTGACAAAAACCTTGAGGAGGATGTGACTGCGCTCTATAAATACATCAGGGAGTAAACACTGGGGTAAGGATAAAGACTCTGCTTAAAAGGCATAAAATAAGTAGGAATAGACTTTAGAAGAAAGAACCAGCTTACCTTCAATGATGTTTTTTAGTATCTTGTTTAAAACTGCAAGACTAAAAGTCTCTGTTTCTCATCAGGGAAAGCCTTCTCAGGTTATAGACTGAGGTATCTGTGATGGAGAGGACTTGGTAGCTTGGAAACCCTCTGCCAGCTCCTACATCCATGAGAAGGTTAGACTTCTAATTTCTAAATTCTGCAGAAGGAGGAAGACTGACCATCTGACAGATAAGTATTTTTATCCTTATACATACTGAAAAAGAATACAGTTTTCCCAGCTAGGAGACTTACTTTTAGCTGTTCTATAAAAAGCCAAGATAAACAGAGTGTAGAGTTAGTACATGTACTAAATTAAATCTTAAAATATGGTTTAAAAAAAACCCAAAAAATGTGGCTGCTGTCGAAACATCTACCATAAGTTATCACTGGAAGTGTTTATATGTTGCCTCTTTTATTCATGTATCAAATACATGCAGGAGCAGGAAGAAGCTCTCTGAAGATTCCTTCCTTCCCAACAGAGGTGGGGGAAAGCTGACTGTCATCTCATCACCATGTTTTGAAAAAGGTTGTCAAAGGCTGTATCAAATCCTTTCCCAGTGCTGGAGACAAATCTTCTGGAAAAATTAAAAATCTTGTATAATACACTATAGGAGTCATTTTAATAGAGAATATTAAACCTTTATTTAACATTCTAGTGAACTCAGAAATATTCCAAAGCATAGAGATTTTCCTGAGTCATTCTGGTCTGCTTAATGGAAAGGAAACCCAAACACCCTCTGTGTTTACTTTGCAGTTGATGCACGAATTATTTCCTACTAATGTCAATGCTTCTACACAGCCAGAGCTGGGCCATGGAGACACCTGAACTTCGGTGGGAGATCAGCCAGTAGTGTTGGGTAATCAGCAGTTTAGTGCTGTCAGGATCATGGTAGCTGAGATCCTTCCCAGAGAAGAAATGTGTGCACTAAATTAACAGTAATCCCAGCTAAAGAAGTAGCTGACCTGGATTTGAACTACATCTGTCCAGCGCAGATTTCTGGGAAATGCTCCAAGAATGAACAACTCTGGCAATGCAGAGAAGAACTGGGTCGCACTGGAGTTCCTGTATTTGCCTAAACTGGGCTGACTGGAACCACAGCCTGCTGTCTGCAGAAAGGCTGGGATCCACAGGAGAAGCCAAGCACAAGAAAGAAAAAATCCCTTTCTAACCCTGCAAAATCTTGCAGAGAGACAGTTTGCAACAAAAGCTGTGAAATGTCAAATCCCAGTTGATTTCTGTGTCCTTTAAACCATGGGATCTCAAGGAATCATCAGGAGCAGCACCTGCCTTTATAAATATTGTTCTAATAGAGTCAGGGAGATATTGGTGTGTGAGTGGCAAAATATTTTCCCTGCAGGCATTTTGGCATCAGGACTCACTTTTCCTATCCCAACACCCCAGCAGGGCTTTGCTAAATGAAGTTTCAGTGAACTGAAAAGCTTCCTTTTCCTAAAACTTGCTGTATCTTTTACCAAGTGACCAGTGAAAATTATGGGGCTGGAGGGGAGTGATACAAGTTGCTTCCTGCCTTGTTTTGGTGCCTCTTTATAATTATTGGAGGATAAATGGCGCTTGGCTGGGGACAAATCACACAAAAAGGGAACCAATAGTGAATGCATGAGGTGAAATATTTCGGCTATGGTATGTTTTTCATTTAAAATAAAAATTAATTTTTTGAGTTGATGCAGATGCTATTACAACACCCTCAAACTTGTTTTAGTAAATTTTTTTTCTTGCAGTTAAAGAAATTAATTTAGCATGTAAAAAAAAAAAAAAAAAAAAAGACTAATTTTTGGGGGGGAGGAGTCATCCTGAAAACCAAAATAAAATAACTTTATTCTACTTGTATGTGTTTTACATGAGGCCATGTTAATTAAATTTATTGTGGCTTACTCTGAACTAGTGAATTCATGTTTTGTATTCTCTGTGCCGGATGAAAAGTAATTACATTTCAGTTGCATTATAATTTAGCAGGTTGTAACAGACACAGAGACAGACCTGAAGTTTTCCATCTTCTGGATTGGAGTTTTAAATCAGCCAGCTGCTGACTTGCATGGGGGTGGGAAGTGGGTGCCACAAAGCATAGCCCAATTCTATGTGCAGTTTAATTTGGGAATCTAGACCTAAGTACCTACTTGTCATGCACAGAATGAGACTGGGAGGTCACCAGGGCCAGGAAGGTAGTGGCTGCTTCCATAACTCAAATGAGTTTAGAGCATTTCAGCATTTTTCTTTGTCATGTTTAATCTATATGTTCCTCAAAATGGGATTATGTCATGGAGAAAAATCCAATAAACCAAACAAAACCTGAAACATCCATATAGATGGGGAAAAACCAGAAAATCTTTCTAGGGGGTCTTTCTAGATTTAAGGAGTGCGGTCCAGGTGTGGGAGGCTTGTTTTTAAGGCATAAACTCAGGAGTGTTTTTTTTCAGGTGAAAGGAAGGGGTGAGGAGGTCCAAGGGAAAGAGGGCAAAAAAAGATACTCATAAGTAAATTAAATGGGGTGGAGTTCCAGTGTGCTTTTCTACCTGGCATCTGAAAATGAGGGAGAAGACAGTCAATACACTTGCTTCCATGTGGGAACTAGTTGAAAAATGAATGTTGGAGTGACCAGAGGGAAGAGACAGAACAGGCAAGATGAGAGAAATTGCTGCAGCAGCAGCATCCAAATGAGATGATGTAGGGATGGAGACATGGATCTGAGGATCTGATGGCCTGGGAGCTGAGCAGGAAAGGAGGATTTTCAGGAGGGTTACAGCACCTTCCAGACTGGAGGTTGATGGGGGTATTTCATGTAGTTCACTTGAACTACACAGATTAGAAATAAATAAATTAACCTCATGTGAAGGCCTCTCTCTCTGCCAGCACAAGGCTGTGGGGGAAACAAAGCCTCTGCTGCAGCATCAGAAACAACACATTAAATGTGGGAATTACAAGACGCATTACATCATATGCTGGATACTGCAGGAGATGAATCAGAGCAGCATCTGGCAGCTTGGTGCATCTACAGTGAACTTGCACTGATTTGACTACGAAAGGATAAAAAATAACATGTGGAACAACTTTCAATGTGAGCCCTGTTTAGGGAAAGGGCACCGTTCTGTATTCTACCATGGGACTACATCTCTTGTGGTGGAGCCACCAAGTCTTCAAAAACATTAGGGAGAGTCTTGGAAAACCCAAATAAAAATACATTTTGATTTTTAAAAAAGTAACACATGAAGCTTTTGAAATTTATAAGAAATAAACCAGTTTTGTTTGCTTTTATGTATTTCCTTGTAGTACTTGTACGCCTGAAGTTTCAGCAGGGTATAATGAAATTGAAACTGGTTCTATGGACAGAGGAATAAATTAGTTCCATGACTCCTATAATTTAAATTAAGAGAACTGCTCAGAGGTGTAAAGAAGTATAGTTAAGGGGAAAAAACCAACAAACTTCTAAATTAAAATAATTCTGCTGGCTTCAGGTTTAAAACCCATACCTAACATTTTAAGATCAAGTTCACAAACACAATTTAGAAAATTTGTACCTCTGTGGGCTGTTTTTTAAATTTTGATTGCTTATGGAAGAGGGGGCATGATTTCATACATGATAAAATGCAATGATTTCAATTTGCAACAGCAGCTCTTAATTTAAAAGACTAGTCCGGGCTTTAAAAGGACAGACCTAATGGAGAGTTACACTTAATGGCTCCAAGATCTGACACTCTCAGTGTTCTCCCAGCACAGAGACTGAGCAGAACCAGTTCTGTAAAAGTAGTGATTAATATTTAACCCAAATTTCCCCTTCCTGTCCTCCTAGGATTTGGTCAGTTGGCCACAATGGCCCGCTGCCCACACTGCAGTGAACAGTGGTTTACACACAGTCCATAAAGCCACTTAGAATAAAACTAAAAGGTCTTAAACACAGGGATTGTTTGGCTTAAATATCTACTTGACCTACTTGATTAAAGAGCTACCCAAGTGTGTGCTAATGGCAAATGAGTGATAAGAAAGGCATGTTTTCCCTGGCCACCATAATACAAATAGAAAAATACTAAACACAAGTATGGCAGTAACCGCCCTGGAATGACCAATTAGTTACATTTTTGAACAATAGTAATTCTTATCCTTCTTTGAGCAGACATTTAGGATTCAGACACATGTACCATGAAAAAAAATTACGTAGCAACATTTAAGGTCGTATTAGGCAGAAGGAGCCCTTTAGTGGGCATTTCCTCACGGGTTGACCTTCGACAGATACTAATAGCTCATGTTTCAGCTTTCCGTTTATCATCTTTAAGTAAAATTCCAGTGGAATCCGCTGGTTTTGACATGCTCCAAGTTATGCTCCAAGGGGCTGCCAGACAGTGCTCAAGGGGCTGCAGAGCATTGCGGATGGGAGCCCACGAGAAGTTTGGGAGTCACCTCCTCATCCAGGAGGGAGCGGGGGATGGGCCCGGCCCTACCTGTCCTGGAAAATTCGGAGCGAGGGGTGCGGGTATCGCCGCACCGCCCCTTCCCGCCACCAGGGGGTGCCCGGCGCCCCCCCCACCCCCCCAGTAGGGGGCACTGCCCGCGGCGCCCACACCGCCTCCCCCGGGGGGGGCGGAGCGCCATGAAAAGCGCGCTCTGATTGGCGAAGATACCCGTGGCGGGGATGAGAGCGGGGCTCTGATTGGCCGCCAGCACCCGAAGGTGGGAGCAAAAACCCGGGCAAAGGACCCCTACTCCGCTCCCCTTCTCGCGGATCGGGGTGTCCCCCACCTCCCCCTCCCCCAATCGACCTGGGCGCTCCGAGTCTTTCCTTGAGGAGTTATGTGCCCCATCGTATCTGGCGGAGGAATTTCAGCCAATGAGCGCGCGACGCCGCGGCTTGTTGCCAGGCAGATTATGGTAATGAGGCTCGGGCGGCCACCCCCCCTCCCCCCCCCCTCGCTCTGCAGCTACCATTGTGAGGTGAGGACAGGTGGGGGGGTTCGGGGCCGCCGCGGAGCCGGCGGCGGCAGCCGGAGTGCGGCACCCCTACAGGACCCCCTCAGGTAACGCGATGGGACAGTCCGGGAGGGCAGCGAGGCCCGGGGACGCCGCGGGGACCCGCCGGGGGTTTTAGACT